>OU343220.1:217334148-217763656 GCA_910596185.1 Chrysanthemum makinoi
AAAGCCAACCCTAGAACTTAATTCTATATGCTTTAAAACTATATGCAAGTGTAGGGGTCCCATAAAGCATAGTACTAATCTACGTAGCAATAAAGGGGATTATGCAAAATGAGCATATAAAAGTTAGAACCAATTGAGATAACAAATAATTTGTTATCAACCTACAAAACAAATTTGTTAGTGACAAAAGATGTTAACATGATAGAAATCAAATGATAACATATTATATAAGCAAAAACAACACATTGCACTTTAGTAGACAAGAAATCACCATACAAGATAGCATCAAGACAATCATATTATGCAAGAATACAACTTTATTCAAGACATTTCATTTTAAGATTGTTTTGTCGTTAGACTTAGACACTTAAGCATACTTGGCTTATAAATTAACACAACAATCTATGTGATTAATTTGTAAGATAAAAAGGCTTCTAAAAGTTTGTCATACCAAAAGCACTTTGACATATTATATGTGCACACGTAGCAGACAAATAGTGTGACAAGAAGCAAAAGAAACAAGATGAAAGATTTTTGCAAGCCATGTTTAAGACATAACAATTTGGAGCATGTATCATTTGGATCGTACTACACATAGATATAATGAATGCCAACTAATAGCTTTCAAACATAAACATATCATATCAAAATTATCACGTATCAAAATGACATATTATGATTTCATAAGTAATATGTTAATCATGCTAAAATTATTCAAAAGTAAGAATCATGTAAATAAAGTTTTAGGTTTAAACGTTTAGTAGCATGACACAAGAATACAAGCATTATAAAGATAAAACCGTACTAAGGTTTACACATTTGACTAGTTATCAAACACTAAGATAATGTCAAATCAACTTATCGTATCAAACAAGAACATGTAATCAACACATGTAAGTGCAATGCAAGTGGTTTTAAAAGAAAAGTCATATATACTACTTGTTTGATTAGTATTCCTAAGGCGAGGCAAACTATCAATGTTTTAACACTTACTTTAGGCAAGTATAGGAATACATATTTTTCAAGTTGGAGAATGAATATGAGACTATTACTAGCGGTGCTCAATTAAGGCTAAACACGACCATTTTTACGGGGGATTCCACATACCCAACTTCTCTCCGGGAAGCAATTCAACCGTTAGGTCAAATTGAGTTTCTAGTGCAATAGGTTCTCCATTAGTCATTCTCATGTTAGAAAGATGGGAACTCCTACTTTTGCATATTAAAGTGCATAAAAGATGATAGTTTACCAATACTTGGCTTAATGTGACTTAACTAATATGCAATATAACTAAGGTGATGAAGACGTCATGTTATACACATGAATTTTAACAATGGTGTGTTTGATAAACAATGTGTTTGAATCTTGTGTTTAGAATCTAAAAGTGTGTACTTTTAAATGTGAATTGATGATCATCTAAGACTAGAATGGAATATGTTAAACTAAGAACGTTCTCAAGAGCTCTTTGGATATTATTTAACAAGAATCTAAATAAGGTTACCAACTTCAATAGATCTTGTGTATGCTCTAAAGATGTGTAGTTTTAACCTTGGATGTGCACAAGGTTTGAGCAAGGTTAGGTTATGATGTAAAAGAAATAGATACAAATAATATCTTTCAACAAATGAGATTATCCCATGGGATAAAGTTATCATGCTTATGAAAACAAGTATGACAAGATGAATTGGATATGCTAGTTCATAGAACTTGTAGATGTTTGTTTCAAGATCATTTAGCCAATGAGGTGTAATGAAATCTCTTGTAACACAACTATTTATGTCGCAAGAGTGATGCATAGGATATACAATATCCTTTTAACAAAATGGCTACGCATGAATCTTAGTAATAATGTTCTTCAAAACATCATGTTTTCCTAAATGAAGATATGAAGCCAAAGTGTTTGAATCGGATAGTCCCATCTAAATAAACTTGGTCTCAAGATTATATTCACTAGATGATGACAAGAGGAATTCACTCGAGTTTCTTATGTATACTCCTCAAGAGTCATTGTTGCTTGGGGTGTATGATGTTGGCTTTGAGATTGCATTTTAACATATGTTGTTAAAATGTTGATTTGAGGTTTAACGAAAATTTATCAGAGTTTAACGACAAAGTATTACTAATACTTTGATAATTTGTGAAGGTAGTACTACTTATACTTAGTAGAAATTGTCAACAATTACGAAGAGTACCATGCTTATTTGATAGTTGAGGTTCTAGCCATAATGAATTATCTAAGTCCTTTTGATAGTTGAGGTTCTAGCCATAATGAATTATCTAAGTCCTTATATGTGGGAAAGGATGTTTGAGTTTGTTTAAACGAGCATTTGATTCAGTACAAGTGTTGGACACAAGGGCTTTTTGAGCAATACACTCAACGATTCAAATGATGGTAAGGATGGTGGATTGGTTGATCTAGGTGGTAGGTCTTCAAGTGTGTCTAAATAAGGATGTGGTGATGTAGGGATTTGTTGTGCTATAGGAGTACTTAGGTTGATTATTTTTCCATAGATGTTGAACACAAAAAGTACGGATACTAATTCTTATGGTTCATTGGTTGCTACAACTAGTGGGTGAAGTGCTTGAAGTTTTGGTTATGTCTATGAAGCTTAGGGGTTGAGGTATAGGTTCACCTTGAAAGGGCACATTTGATTTAAAGGATGCTCTTGGAAGTTCATGAGCAATACGCTTAATGGTGCCAAAAGATGGAAGAGGGATAGTAGGTGTCAAAGAGGGATAAGTGCAACAGTGGGTTGTTTGTTTTGGATAAGTGTTTCAACATGTGTTGTTAAAATACTTGGGTGTTGATTTTTTGGATATGACTTTTAATGACTACAATCGTAAGTCGCATATACTTGAATATTTCGGATGAAATACTTAAGTTGTCAATCCTAATTTGTTGAGATTATAAAGCTTAGATTGAACTCAAGGATAACAAGACTTGATAGTATGTCTTTAACATACGTGTGAGTTATGACTCTATGTAAATATTTATCGTCTTGAAGGATGACACATTATTTTCATGTTAACCAAGTGAGGCAATACATGTAGATACAAAACAATATCTATAGTCATATGATAGACTTGTGTATGATATCTTTTCAAATAATGAGTCCAGATTTGTTAGTCTCGGTAAGTCATCTAAGTCATCCACAAACGGGTGAGGAGATGTTGGTGGTGTTTGCACAAAGTACAAGTTTTGGAGACTTTGGTAGTGAAGGTGTTTTGGATGGTTGTGAAGTAGTCATAGTGGTGGGTGATTTTGGTGGTGGAGTTGGAGTACTTAAGTTTAGAAAGTTCACATCGTGAATGGGTGATGAGATGTTGAGAGGTAATGAGTCTGAGGATGAAGAGTTCAGGTTAATGAAGCAACAAGATCGAATGCTAATCCTAGTGGTTTTTCTTAAGTGAATTATTTGAGGTTGAGGATTTAGTCATTTTGACTTTGCTTTGAGAAATGCTAAGCTTAAGGAAAAGTAACAGTTGATAAGATCGTTTATAAGCTCAGCTAGGGATAACAATAACATATACATACGCAGCGGAATAATAAAGAACATCAATGTTATTGCTAAAGGTTTTCATTCATTAACACTAACTAACCCTAGACGTTTAT
The DNA here is from genome assembly GCA_910596185.1 of Chrysanthemum makinoi. NCBI lineage: Eukaryota > Viridiplantae > Streptophyta > Magnoliopsida > Asterales > Asteraceae > Chrysanthemum > Chrysanthemum makinoi. The sequence continues at coordinate 217,337,762 of OU343220.1, forward strand.
AGGAACACGTCTAGACTACTAACTAATAACCTAGGCGTTTACAAGACTATGCATTTAGGACAAACACACCTTACTTCGCGTCTACATATGGAAGACAATTAAAACCTATACCTATGTCTCTTTTATATACTAGAGGATAAGGACTAATAAATAAACTTCTTTTTACAACAAGTCCTCCATCTTTGTAGGTTTCTTTCTTGTCATATTAAGTCCCTCTTGTTTCATTCTTTTTGTCTTATCAACTTAAACATATAATTCCCAACAATCTTCCCTTAGTTGATAATGACAAAACCATTCTTGAACGAACTTCCCTAGCGAAGTAAGAAGTTGAGATAGGGGATCTCACCATGAATGAAACAAGCATGTCTTCCTTTGTCTTCCCCTTAATCCATGCCATGCCACTCAAACATCTCTTCCCCTTTTGTTATTATCCAAATAGGAGTATGCAAATAATGATCTTAACCACCATGAACCAATATCATACTTCCAATCTAAGACTTCCAATGTTTAAGTAGCACACATTTAAGCACCATAAGAAAAATGGATCCAAAACAGTAGAAAACTTCAACTAGCAGTAGTAATAATGATCAATAGTAGTAAAAATCAAACACTTCCCTTTGAGTGATGCATGTAGATGATTAAACATTTAACAATAAGCTTCTCCTAAAATCCATAGGTTAACCATCTTCTTGATTCTTCAAAATCTGTAGGCTCCATGTAATGATTACTTGTGAAGAAAACTGGGTATAACGAATTTGATGAAGAAGTAGAATTTCCCAAACTTGTATCTTATGTCTTGTTTATCCACGTGACGTTGAACTTATACTGCTAACCAAAATATAAGTGACCTTGATCTCTTGACAAAATCTAAACTATATATGACACGAGCACAATAACGTAACTCCTTAAAGTGATAGTAAAGTGAGTATTAAGCACCATCGGTTTGTAGATCACACAATTTTGCTAGATTCATCAAGTCTTTGTCACATCTCTATAAATCTGAACAAGTTATCTTCAAAGTGTAACACCAGCTTTGAGATATGATAAGAACACAAACCTATGAAACTCAACTACAACATCAAATAAATGATATTCAACCTTCTTCGTAATCAATTAATCCATAAGAATCAAATACGAGCCTTTTTGAATCCTTTAAGAACATAAATTCTCTCACTTGTGTGTGAACAATAACACATTATTGTGGTAATGGTCAAAAACCATAACAATAATTATGCTCAACTTCCCCTTAAATTGAAATCCATATGAAAAACAGTACTTTTAAATTTAGAGCAGCAATACTTTCAATAATAACAGTACTTTGAGAAGGAGCAGTATTTTCATCCAATCAGCAGTACTTTCAAACATGGACAAACAACAGTACTTTAAAAAAATCATAAGCAGTACTTTCAAAAAAAATCTGCAGTACCTTGAAGCAGTACTTTGATTAACACCAGCAATACTTTGTGAAAATATTGACAGTACTTTGATCAAACAATAATAATATGCACATCAGTTAACTTCCCACGTGACCATCAATAGTGATCTGCTTTTATTCAATTCCTGTACTTTCACTATCAATTCTTGTGAGTAAAACCCATCAAATCACATATCTTGAATTAAAGCACATGTATCGAGAACCTCCAATCAATAAGACCAATGAAAAACATTATATGCCCACATGACATCGGTATGAATAAATTGAGCCCCATATTAAATTGAGCCTCACGTGATTATCACACATAAGCCCCTTCGACCATATAGAAAAGAACCCGTGATTAAAGTAGAAAGTGGACATGATGTCAACCAATAAGAACATGAGACCACCGTAGCATCCCTATATTGTACCACATCGAATCCTATCCTTTTTCTTGAATCAAATCCCACGTGATATTGAACAACATGTAAACTCACGTGATATTACTTTCATGTGACCAATAATCAAATTAAAACCAGTACTTTGCCCAATCGGTCCAAAGTCAACAGCCCCACATCCGAATAAAAATAATACAATCGAATCTTTGATAATGTAGAATTGTTCGTTTATCTTTCACATCTTAGCGAGCAGTACCTTCAGCAGCCATATTCGACAGTTAATATCTTTTGCATAAAAGCTCAGATCGAAAATCCCTCCGGTGAAAAGTTAGATTGGTATATAGAGAACATCCACCCAAAATTTCGTCCCGATCCAACGGTTAACGAAAAAGTTATCGCCGTTTCAAAACAGTGCTGTATAAAAATACGAAAATTTTGAGATCCGAATTTTTTGGCTTTTTCATCATTCTTCGACACATAAAACCTTGTAGATCCCTATATCAAGAGCTCCCCGCTCTGATACCAATTGATAAGATCGTTTATAAGCTCAACTAGGGATAACAATAACATATACATACCTTGTGAATAATAAAAAACATCAATGTTATTCTAAAGGTTCATTCACTAACACTAACTAACCCTAGGCGTTTATAGGAACCGTCTAGACTACTAACTAATAACCTAAGCGTTTACAAGACTGCTCATACAGGACACTACACCTTTACTAGCGTCTACATTATGGAAGACTTAATTAAAAACCTATACCTATGTCCTCTTTATATACTAGAGGATAAGGACTAATAAATAAAACTTCTTTTGCAAGAAAGTCCCTCCATCTTTTTGTAGGTTTCCTTCTTGTCATATTAAGTCCCTCTTGTTTCATTCTTTTTGTCTTATCAACTCAAACATATAATTCCCAACAACAGTGAAGGTGTGAAAATGACCTTCCTGAATGTGTCGATTTATGGAACTAAGGATTCATGGATTTGATGTTAATTCATACAAAGATAGTAGTTTCTAATGAGATAGAAGTGTTCTGATCATGTCAAACATCTTAAGTTAATCCATTGAGGATGTGTTGAGTGAGGTATGAAAGATATGCATTAACAACTATCCTAGAAACGAAATTTGGTAAATTAGATTTCGAGATTTAGTAAAATTCAACAACTTACTTGTAGGATCCACGGCACCATTTCTTTACACATGCGGAACCTTTAAATTGGTGCGCTGGTCCACAACTACGGTATGGCGGTACCAAAATCCATAACGGACGGAACCAAATTAATGGTGCCGATGCGGTCGTGAACCAGAAATCTTATGACCCACTTTTTAGGTGTGGGGACTTTTCGAAACCTGAAACTTTGCTTAAAACATGTGACATTAATTATTTCTAGTTAAGAAAAGTCGATATCACATATACAAACATAGTGGAGCAGACTTTTGACCAAGGGCTAATGATTTTCACATGAAAGTGAAAATGGGTAAAATTTGATAACACACTTGTGCTATCCCCCTGCAGAAACCGGTTAGCATACAACATTGTTTTAAGTCATATTATCATCCTATAAAGAAAAAACAAATAAATTACATCATATAACATTGTTTTTGTCCTTATACCAAACACTCTCTAAAAACCTCCATTTTTTAAAGTACTTGACTAATTTATTTAGTACTGTTTGCTAAGTGAGTTATGACATTTCATAAGTTATGTGAGATGTTAGTATAACCTATGCAAAGGAAGTGATCTAAGTCTATAAGTGATGGTAAAACAATTTTCCAACTTAGTGCACAAAATCTAGCAAATGTCCTATTGTGCATAAACAAAAAATTGTCAAGCAAGCGAATAAATAACATGGCAAGATTGACACTTATATTATGCAAACAAACAAGTGAAAACAAGAGTTTGAAAATAAGCAAGCAACATATATGCAAACAACATAAACAAGTGGTCATTTAGCATAGTATGACAAGAAAAACACTTTTCGTTATTTAGCGTTTAAATATGACGATGTATACCAAGCTTGATTAGTTTCCTTTAAACATATTACCAAATTAATTAGTTTTAAAATAAGTTGTATCAAAGTTCTAAGAATACCAACTTAAATTGTTTGAAAATATGAGCTACGTGGCTCTAATACCAATTGTGGAAACGTAGAGGGGGGGGGGGGGGGAATACGTTACCATTTAAAAACTTTAGATCTTTAGTATCAAATCGCTTATGAAGCTTGTTATAATATGAAAGTTCCAATTATTGTTTGTGACTAATGTAAAGCATAGTAAACCATGTTGTCACACAAGCATTAACATCAAACCACATCACAAGTAATAGTATAGTGCAACTATAAAAGTAAAGAGATAAAGAAAGGAAAGTGCAAACCGAACCCGATGATTTATAGTGGTTCGGTCACAGGATATCCTTTCGCCCTACTCCACTCCAGTACCCAACTCGAGATTACTTCACTAAATCAACAAGCTCCCTTCTGGCGGAGAAACCTTACAATCGTCGCACACTTTTTCGGTACAAAGCTAAATACCGGGTTCTAGTTTGAGTAGAACCAACCTAACGTCGCCTATACAATATTTCCGACACTAAGCTAGATGTCGAGTTCTTTTTACAAGGGTACAACCACTCCCATTATGTTTTATGGCCCAACATAACAAACCTTGTGTTTTATGGCACAAACACATAAACCATCTAATCTAGTTTGGTGAAAGTGTTGTGATGATGCAATGATGTTCTACATTAATGATCCATGACACAAATGTCTAATGGATATGAATAACTACTTCTAAATGATCTTCCATTGATAGGAAGCCTTCATGATGAAGATCACAATTTCCCTAAACTTGTTGTGATAGATCTTCAGCTTGTGGTGAGTGGGGATGGCTAGATTCCAAGCTCCTTGGTTGATCAATGTAGAGTATGCTTACAATACAAAGATGAATGTTACATTATGATCATGATCATTGGGGTGTTAATTAATGTATGTTACTACATTGTTAATGATAGATCTAAATGTATGCAAGAATGTGGAGAAGATGTGTTTTCAAGTGGTGAAGAAATGGGAAAACAATGGGCTTCTATTTATAGCCAAAGTGGTCGAGCGTCACGGACCAAGGAGCCATTTAAAGGGTTCCGCCCTTTATACAAAAGGGTTCCGTGGGTGCCTGACAAAAAGTCTAAAAAATCTTTCTTCAAATCTTTCCAAGATATTACCAAATCTTACTAAGATCACATTTGATATATTGAGTATCAATCTAACCAAAATATTCAAGTGATCTTCCAAGGATTTCAAAGATGATGCATGACATGATGTAACATGTATTTCCATTTTAGATTAAAAGGTTTATCAAGGTAAACTTGTAAAATGTATTATGTAACTAGTTAATAAAATGTCTAGTTACCTTTTGAAATACTTGTGAATGCAAAATGTAAAATGAGGTTCGAAATAAAATGGTTAACCTATTAAAATACTTAGTGACTCTAAATGTATTTTAAACATTCTAAATGATTTGTTAATGGGTTTGATCATAATGCCACATAACAAACATGTACGAACCTGTGTTGTAACATATGAGGACTTGAGTCATCGAGAGGTGTTGAATGTATGTTGAGACAAAGTGTGATTACAAGTAACTTGTACATTTTACGTTATGTGTTACAAGTTACATGTTTGTCATCAATCAAAACAAACGAGACTGTATAGATTAAATATCGTAATATTTGCACTAACAGCCTTTACCACAAGCCAGTTTTCTTAAGGGCTAGCCAACTCTTTACATTTGCTGATATGGTGAGTTGATTACCATACAACTTATTAGCAAGTTGTCAACTATATAACGGATTTGAGATATCTTTACCAGAGCCGTTTGCTCATGGATTAGCCAGTCCTTTTGTTAAACATGGTGGACTGATAACCTTTTATTGTAACCATCTCAAAAACCATTTGTTGCTTTTAACTTTTGTTTCAAAATATTTTTCACTTAACAAAAGTTTCTTTTAAAAAACATTTACTGGTGTTGTGCTGCAAGCAGTACTTTGATTAAAGTACTGTTGGTCCAGTAGTACTTTGAATAAAGTACTTATTTTACAAAAATTTATACCATTAAACACCATACAAGTACTTATGCTTCATCATCAGCCATAGTTGTCCATCTGATATACAATTCAATAACCATGCATTCCATGATCCAGCATCCTTCTCATAAGATCTCTAGTCAAAGGATACCTTCTTTCAGCTAGCATATGGATCATAGTTCCATCTTCCAATTCCAAAGCATGCACTCCTGATTCTTCAAAGAATCTCCAGCTTGTAATCTCCCAAACTTCTTGATTTTGCCAGAGTGCATCAGTGCTTGTTTCCTCAGTTTCTCAGATAGTTGTCAGATCTCCTAGCAATACTAAGCCAACTCCAGTTGATGGAATATGTTCAAATTATTCTTGCACTAACTGATATAGTTGAAACAGATATGCTCTATCTATTATGTGCAGTATATCCCATAGCAAATTGAACACTATAAAGCTTTCATTCTCCCTATGAAACATCAAATAGTCTCCATCTTTTGATTTTACCACTTCAAATGTAGTTATTTTGGACTTCTTTACTGCAACATCTTTGGATTTAGGATGATCAAAGTCGACAACTCTTAAGTAATTTCTCAGCTCATCAACTGTACGAGACCTTAACTCAATCTTCTTTGATGGTCGTTCAGCCAAGTTGTTCTTTTCTTTTAAGCTTCTTTAGTATCATCCTCCTTTTGCTTATCATCTTTAAAAGAAATAATACTCTCAACTTGCTTCCTATAAGCTTCTCTAACAAAGATTATATAAATATTTCATCTCTAAATAATTCAAATTGTAATCCAAGATATCCTTGACCTTTAAATAGCCATCATGGCATTTCTTTCTTTAGCTTTACTAGGTGGTCTTTGTGGTATAGCACTTCAGTTCCTTGATTGGTTGAGCAATCTCAGCATCAAATTTAGCTTGTTGTTTCCTAGCAGCTGCTTCATTTTTAGCCACTTCAATAGCTCTTAACTCTGCTAAAGTCAGCTTTTTCTTCTTCTTTGTTTCCACCAGTTTGCCTTTGCCTTTGTCCTTTGGATCTAATACTGGTTGAGAAGCTTGAGGTTGTTCTTCAGCAACTCCTGGAATGCTAACACCCCTTGGTCTTGATTGATTTTGCAATATTTGTGCAACCGTCTCATCATCACTTGCAGTATGAACTACTTTAGGTGTATCAGCTTCTCCTTCTTGTAAAACTGTTGAAGGACCAGCTTCTTCTTCAAAATTAAGAGTCCTTGGTGTAATAAGCTCTTGTCTATATGTTCCTTGAAGAGCAGCAGTACCTTGATCACCAGCACTTTGTACACCAGTACTTTGAACTCCAGGTTCTTCAGGCTAAGACTTTCAATATTTACTTGTGCTTCAGTACTTTGAGGTTCATCTTCTTTATCTCATGAAACTCAAAGATCTTCTTTCAAATTATCTTGCTCCAGATTCCTCCCCAATTTGGATGAAGACTGCTGGTGAACCTTTTTGCCTTTGAAAGTCTTCTTAAACTTCTTCCCTTGCCTCTTATGTGACTTGACCCATAACCGGTGATGTTGAACCAAAGGCCATACAAAGTCTTTAATCTTCTAAACTTGGTCTTCAACTTCACTAGTTGTGCAGCCTGAGCTTCAATAGCTTTCTTCAATCTGACCAATTCCCTTGTCAAAACATAATTATCCAAAATCATCGGCCGCATCTCCTTCAGAAGATGGTGAGTGGATTTCAGGTTCTGACTCAGCATATGCATTATCGTGTGGAGATGGTGTAGGTGAAACTGCAGTACCTTCTTGTGTAGCAGTACCTTATGAAGAAGCAGTATGTTGAGAAGCAGTACCTTGAGTTGATGCAGTACCTTCTCTTTCTTCACTTGCAGCAGCCTCATCTCTAATTTCTTGCACAATCTTCATCATAGAAGTGCTTAAGGGAGTGTTCCTTCCAGAGAATCGATCACTCTTCTTAGCCATGAAGGTGAAGATTTTTGCAGGTTGTACCACAATAGGTAATAAGCTAGAAGGCTTTGGTACATCATGAAGTTGTTTATTCAAGAAAACTTGAATAAATCTTGGATACATTAACCAGGGTGCTCCATTAGAAATGTGAGATAACATACCATCTAGAATGAGTCTTGAAAAGTTGAAGATACGATTTGTAGCCAAACCCACCAGAGCAGATGCTAAATTAGAACCAAATTGCTCCATGAAGTACTCTTAGAACTGATACAGTGAAGTAGGACATGAACCAAGTACTTCCAATGTGGACTAAACAAGGGTTTCTTGAATGTTGTTTCAGTTAAAGACCCTTCATACCCAATGTCTCTTAAAGTATCCCAAAGAAGCTGTTTGTCAAAACGTATAGCTCCTTCTTCATCATCAAATAATAGATATTCTCGAATTGAGGCTTCACTAACTTTTACAATCCTTCTAGCAACTTTAGCCTGTATATATGACTCATCATTTTCCATGTGAGTTCTAGCATTCACCCAAAACTGTTGAATCTAAGGCTCAATAACATCTGGTTCAACCAAAAGTGCATAACTGATTGGGGATCCAGTGAGGAAATCAATAATGTCATGGAATGCAACATTAGCTTTAGTTTTATCTAAATTAGCCACCATGTTGTGTTTAGAAACTGTGTTTCGATTCGCCATTGATTATTGTTTACAAAAGAAAGTGGTTTGATGAATAGTAAATGTGAAAGAGAGAAATATGGAAAAGATTGATAAGTATAAAGATGAGAGGGGAAATCGGAGGGTAGTGATTTATAGGTAAGATTTGAAAAATCACAGCCCATATCAAAGTTACCAAGTATTTGAATTTTAACCCATCTTTTGACCGTTGGAACAGACGTTGATAAAACAAAACAGTGCTTTCACGTGTGCAAGATTTCCAAAGCAAGACTTTCAGAGCAGTACTTTCACGTAACCAAAAAGCAGTACTTTTCCATTCTCTTCTTCACAATGGCAAAAACTTCAAATAAGCAATGGATTGCCTCCCATTAAGCAACGCATAGGACTGTCGAACTAACTAATCAGTCCTCCTCTTAAATATAGCTTAGTAATTAATCATACCAATACTCACCACCAAGTGATTGAATCTTGAAACATCAAAACCTTTTGTGAGTAGATCAGCTACATTATCATCTGTGTGAACCTTGACAACATTAATGAGCCTATGCTCATAACAATCTCTGGTAAAGTGATGCCTAATCTGAATGTGCTTGGTTTTGGAATGATAAACTGGATTCTTCCAATGCAAATTGTACTCTCATTATCAATGTTGATAGGAGTATTCCTGAAGTTAAATCCATAATCCAAAAGTTGATTCTGCATCCACAAGACTTGTCCACAACAGCTTGCAGCAGCAACGTATTCTGCTTCAGTGGATGATGTTGCTGCAATAGTTTGCTTCTTTCATTGCCATGAAACTAACCTTCTTCCAAGATACTGGCATCCTCTAGTGGTTGATCTTCTATCATAATTATCACATGCATAATCACTATCTGAAAAATCGTCTAAGTGAAAAGGTGAATCCTTTGGATACCACAACCCCAACTTAGGTTGTTGTTTCAAATAACTAAAAATTCTCTTCACTGCATTCATATGGGAGACCTTAGGTAAGACTTGATATCTTGCACATAAATAGACAGCAAACATGATATCAGGCCTAGATGCAGTCAAGTACATAAGACAACCAATCATAGATCTGTACAGTTTGACTTCAACAGGTTGACCATCTTCATCGTTGCCCAATGAGTTGATAGATTTGATAGGTGTAGTGACTGGCTTCATAGCATCAAAATTGAACTTCTTAAGAATGTCAGATACATACTTATCTTGAGTTATGAAAATTCCCTCCTTTGATTGTTTGACTTGAAGCCCCAAAAAGAAAGTTAATTCACCCATAGAACTCATTTGAAATTCATGTTGCATCAGCTTCTCAAACTCCTTCACCATGGACTGTTTTGTAGCTCCAAAGATGATATCATCTACATAAACTTGAACCAGCATGATATCCTTTTTATCTCTCTTGATAAACAAAGTCTTGTCAATTTCTCCTCTCCTATAACCATGTTGCAATAAGAAAGTAGAAAGCCTTTCATACCAAGCTCTAGGAGCTTGATGAAGGCCATAAAGAGCCTTACCTACTTTGTAAACTTTGTTTGGATGTTCAGGATCTTCAAAACCAGGAGGCTGTTTAACATAGACCTCCTCTCTAATCTTGCCATAGAGAAAGGCACTCTTGACATCCATTTGATAAACCTGAAATCCCATATATGATGCAAAAGCAAGGAATATCCGAATGGCTTCAATCCTTGCTACATGAGCAAACACTTCATCATAATCTACTCCTTCTTCCTGTCTATATCCTTGTGCAACTAGCCTTGCCTTGTTCTTGATGACATTCCCTCTTTCATCTCTCTTGACTATAAAAACCTATCTTGTACCAATTACTTTCTTTCCATCTAGTAGATCACATAGTAACCAAACTTCTTGAAGTTTGAATTGAAGAAGTTCTTCTTGCATGGCTTCAACCCAACTCTCTTTAGTTAATGCTTGAGCTATATTCTTGGGTTCTTCTTGAGAGATAAAACAAGTGAATAAACATGTTTGGTGATCCTTATGATTCAGCCTGTTTTGTTTATACACAAAGCTAAGTAAAGCATTGTATGACACAGAAAATCCTTTAGCTTTTGTTCTAGTTAGCACTCCTAAAGTAGAAGGTCCAATGATTTAACTAGTAGGATGATTCTTATGAATTCTTAAGATAGGAGTCTGTGGAATTTCAAGATTATCACCCAAATTTGTGAAATCAGCATCTTCATTGGAATCTGAGAAAATACCTTCATCTTCAAACTCATCATTAGTATCTTCTAAGCCAGGCATGTTAGGATCATCCAAATCATCCAAAGTGCTATCAATAGGTGCAACAGTACTTTAATCTAAAGTCTTTGTCATTGAAAGTACCGTGAGAGAACTCTGCAGTCTTGTTCTTTTTCTTTGCTTCTTCATAAGCTCTTCGTTGATCATCATCATAAGATTGTGCTACTACATCTTGAAAAAGCATCCTATTAAGCTCATCTTGAATAGCTTGATCTTCAGCAGACAATGAGGATTTTGATTTGTTAGGAATTGGAAATTCCATGTTAAAGTGTCGATCACCCCAATTATAGTCTAGCATATGTTAGCTAGTAGACATGTCGTTATTTACGTTATTCAGTAGTTAATTAGTTAGTTAGTAGCGTAGATTAGTTTACTGTAACACCGTGGAGGAAGGACGGGTCTTTACCCACTGTATACCTGATCCACAGGCCGTCAGGAGGTCGTTTACTTTGTAACTATAAATACCCCTTCCATCCATGGATGGGGTGGAGCTTCTCAATCTAACCTTTCATTTTTTGTTCTACAAGTCTCTACCAAGAAACTCTCTCTCTCTACTTTCTCTCTCTAATGGTTAACATGTATTTTGATCATCCAAGACCACCCGAATCATCAAACACAATAAATATATCGATCCTACAATTGGTACAAGAGCCAGGTTTTTGTGTTATGATGATTTATGGTGGTTTTGTACCTTGTCTTATACTGTTTTTTGAACTATTTATGGGTCGAAAAAAAACTATTTTTTTCAGATTAGTATGGTTAACAGTTTTGGATTTTTTTGGTCAAAAAGTCTTGTACTATCAATGTTTATGTTCTGTGTCAAGTTTTTTGTCCAAACAGTTATGGTCATGTCTTTTGTCCAAACAGTTATGGTCATATCATACTGGTCATATTAGTGAAGTCAATGGGTCAAAGAAGCATATTTTCTGCAGTTTTCTGGGTAACCTTGAAGATGGTTAGAAATCTTGTTAGCGAGTTGTCTATGGTCTTTTATACAGATGAAGTTAGTGAGTTGTCAAAATGCTATTTAGCATTTTGTTCTTCTTAGCGAAGTTGTGTCGAGATTCGTCCATGTACAATGTATCTGCATAGCGAAGTTGTGTGACTTAAACCTAGCAACTTGTATTTACAAGCTAGCGAATTATGTCAAGAAATGATCTAGCGACTTGCTTTGAAAAATCAAGCTAGCGACTTGACTCATAATATTAGCGACTTGCTCTCGAAAAATTTTGTTAGCGATTTGATTATAAAGCTGGTATAGCGACTTGACATGACTCAAAAGATGAAGCAACTTGTTTCATATGGTAGCGAGTTGTTTTTATAACAGCATAGCGACTTGACATTTACAGAAAGGAAGAAGAAGAATCAAAAGACCACGACCAACAACTATCAAAAACCATATACCAAGACACTCAACCACAAGAAGTCTCGATGCAGTCACAACATATTCTAATCACAAATCCAACTCCAATCTCATATCAACCTAGAGCTAGACTCGACTCAATATATTAAATCATTCAAAATCTGAAATTTAAAAGTAATCTCAGATTTGTATTCGTGAGTATTCAAAGATATACCAAAACCTTTTCAGGTTCTCACGAAACAATCATCACAGACTCTGTTTGAGGTTCTACCTCATTATTAATATTCGAAAGATAATAAGAAACGACTCATAACAATCATGTTACAATTGCTTTCTTGTCTCGTTCTAAACCTTTCAAACAACAATCACATAACAACCTATTAAAACCTACCTTATGTCTTGGGTCAATCTTCATAACCGATCACAACGAACCTAAAACCATCCCTGTGATTTTTAGGTCGAGCAAAAGACCATGCCTCTTAGCCATCCCCCGTGGCGCAGGTCCCTCACCAAAGAGGTAAGAGGATTATCTGAAGTGTAAAAAGGGGCGTGAAGTTGTGAGATGAATTAGGGATGGATGTTATTTTGTTTGATGTTGGGGTAGATGGAGATAATTTAGGTGAGAGCAGATTCAGTTATGGGGGCGGATACTCTGTGTTAGGGTTTCAATGTGAGAAGTTTTAGGGTTATAATGAGTCATTAGTGTGTGCTATATATCCATTGTATTTTGGGCAGTGCCTGTTTGGATCAGGCTTCATGTTTTCGTGGGCCTTAGGAGGTTATAAAAATTGAATGGGCCAACCGGTTTTACTGTTATAAGAATTGGTGTTAATACATTGGTATAAGAATTGGTTTTTACGTTTTCGTAGGCCTGTTTGTGATTGGTATCATTGGTATCAACAAGTGTGGGGTTCACTTTTGTATATAGGACCACGAATGAATTTTGGTTCATTGCACATTCATGTGCTAAACTTATGAGGAGGGCCAAATTTTCTTCATGATTGATGAGTTTGAGAAGCTCAAGTTTATTCTGAAACTATATTTATCAAATAGTGAGCAAATCATATTAAGGAGTATCTCTACTATATTGGACTGTTTTTTGAGTTAGCATCGGGGTTAGTATTGGGATCATGGGCTGAAATGCATGCTTTATAAACTTGATAAAAGGATTTAAACTGGAATGGATTGAGTCTTCATGAGCGAAGTTGGTTTGGGCTTGGATCATATCTTCACGATTTGGGCTGAAATGTTGAACCGCATGATGGACTACTCATTCGATTTTAGGAACTCACAATTATGATATCCGAATTTTTGGTATAATGTATAATTTAGCCAAAATATTTTGATAACATTGGAGTAATGAGTGGTATTGTGGTCATGATTATATTTCACGGTGAATACAAATCCACGGCTTGAGATTAATGTTTGAAAAATGTAATTTACCATAATGTAAGTATAAGTGATTGATATACAAGTTCGTTTGAACATTGGGCCATGAAGCTTGGATTTGAATGATGGTCAGATGGGCTTCTCAATATGAGTTCGGATTTATGTGATTTAATGTTGAGTTTGGTTGATGAGACTTGTCGATATGACTTGAAGTGATGATGAGATTTGGTGTGCTATGAGGTTTAGCACTTTGGTATATACACTTTCACAAAAAATATGTTGTCACGGCTTGAAGTGTGTATTGGAAAATGTTGACTATGGGGTTATTTGGACGGTATTTCTCATTTGAATTTGAAGTGATGTTTTCCGGGGGCGTTCTCTTATTTCGTCTTCTTTCTTTCTACCCTTCCGCGAAGATGACTTGTTTGGGCGTTTATTGAGTGTGATAAAGATTTGGCAATTTAGTTACGCTTGTGATTCTTTCTCGCTTAACTCACAACGCTGCTATCACTTCGATGTCTCACTCAGTTGAGAATGTCAAGAGGTTTTGTATATTGGGTACACCGTTTCTTCTTCACAAGGATTAGTACAAGTTTAAGTAACAAATCTGGGGACATTCACTTCATGATCAAGTTTGACATATCGGGTTTACTTCACCAAATGGTCACAAAGAATTGCCGCTGAATTCATGAATGGTGTGTCTACCAAAGTGTTTAATGGTTGTTGATGTTGGTGAAAGAATCGTTGATGAACCGCGCGTGATGTTTCCTTAAAACATATATTCACTTAAACCAACGTTGTCATTACACATTCAAGCTAACATTGTTTACGGTTTTGTCTTGATTTTGTAAAATCCCGCGAAAGAATCTATTTCTCGGTTTAAATCATAGACTTGTAAAATCCCGTGACAATGGAAACATCCTGGTAATAGTAAAGTGCATTTCCGGATCTATCTTACGGTTTATTCTTGGTTTTGTAAAATCCCGCGAAAGAATCCATTTCTCGGTTTAAACCATGGAATTGTAAAATCCCGTAATGATGGAACCATCCTGGAGAAAGGAAAGTGTAATTCTGGATCTTATCTGATGTTGGTGCTATGGTTTCTGCTTCAAAGAAGGGATAAAAGGGTGTACTTCATGAATTGGGTGTATGTTTGGGTTGTCTTCATGGCAGTTTGGTTATTTCATGGTTTTACGGGGTTATGTGCGTTTAACCATGGTCGGGATGAAACCATTATCATAGTTCACTTAAAACGTTAAAGGAGGCTAGATTTGAGCTTTTAACCAAGAAGATGTGACAACGGAGTTAATTCACTATTATTTATTTGAGGTTGAAGTGAAATATCACGGGCGAGTGTACTTAGTATCTGAAGGTATCGGGGATGGTTGGATGAAGATTCTTCATGATCCTTGTTCGAGCTTCTTATCAAAAAACAAATACTTGGAAATCTAGTTATTGTTGGGTGACTTTTTATTTTTCTTTTACCACTTGGGGGAATTGGGCTCTTATCACCTCAAAATAACTATCACTTTACGTTGTAGTGCTCAGTGTCACATTCAATTGTGGATTTTCAAGAGGTGATATACGTCTATTACTTGATGGTTGGTTGGTTGAAGAGTATAGGGTACTTAGAGATTCAAATGGGCATGAATTCTCGACACCGCTCTTTGTTACACATGTGCAAGTTTAAGTCACGAGTTCGGGTTAGTTTACTTCAGGGTCAAATTCATTATATTGAGTTTTCTCCATCACCGCATGACAAAAAGCCTATCAATGATAATGGGGTTGATTACATGTTTTGCTAAGAGAGCTGAAAGAGAGAGATTATGACGCTTTTAACACAAATTCAAGCCTCGCACTATAAAGAAAAGAAATTTGTAACATTTCAATGCGATTATCTTCCAAAGAAGAGAAATCTTCTTATTATGACCATTCTCATCTACATGCTTCATACTTTTTCCATGCGCTTCAAACATCAAGTGAACCGGACTACTGTTGATTGTTTTCTTATTCCACTTGCTCAACTATAATGAAGATGGAGACACCATGTGCTAATGTTGCAGGGGAGAAGTGTGAATAGACTACATTTGGATGATTTTCACTTGTTTAATAAAAAATGGCATCTCCGTATGCAATTCTTGAGGGGGAGAAGAAGTATAAGACTGCATGGTTGATTGTCATATGAGAATATATGGTCATACGGCTCCTAACTCATGTAAGAACCGAGCTTCTTCTTATCGGGTCATCTTCACATGGAGTTTTCTTCTAAGAGCCGTTGTTTAACATCTTCTCACGGATTGATGTGTTTATCGACAAAGTGCTTCCGGTTAATGCTTCACGTGCACATCAACATGATGATTCCGAACAATCTCTCTGTTCTTGTTTGATGTGATTGGTAGTTTGGTGTTACCATTTAGTGTGTTCGGTGCGGGCTGATTGCTGATTTCCATGATGAACATCTTTCTGTTCTTGTTTGATTGGGAGGGATTTCAGTTAAGGGGATTCGCAAGATGTAAGTTAATTGGGATGCTTTTTGGTAAGTTGAAGATGTTAACTATTTAATCCCCAACCGGACAATCTTGAAGAAGGTCGAGTCTACAGTCTGTTCTACAGTTTCTGCTACATGTTAGAAGACTAAAGACGAGTTGCATTTAATGATCTAAAGACTTCTTCTTAATTTGGGCATTTATCAAACAGATTGTCGGTTTAGAGGAGAGCACTAATTGGGGGAGGGTGAAATGTCTGATTTAGTCCCTAATTAAACTTGCTCACACCTTTCTTCAGCAAGTTGATTCTTACAGATATATTTGTGCTAATGGTATTCTTCTCAAAAGATCTCGAGTATATGGGCTTACAAAGAGTTGCTGATTCTGAAGTATCAAAACCAGCAAGGGGGAAAGAGACTCACATCTAAACGCGAGTAAACTTGATGAGCTTAATACTTCTAAGTGATTGAAGAAATCTCAGGAAGACATATGTCATTACCGCAGAGAAACTCAAGGTTTGACTCATGGCTTTTAGTGTTCTTATTCTAACTACGTGGGGGAAGAGATGTAAGAGACAGTTTCTGAAGATAAAAGAGGCACACAATTGAGGAGGCATTTGAGTACTTCGGGTTCTTGAGCTTCATACACAATCATCAGGAAAGATAAATGTGCATTGGGTGGTTGTATCATTTATTCTTTGGAAATCTATTTGTGTATACGGGCTCTTGAGCTCTATTCTAAGAGACGGGCTGCATCTATTCAACTACTCTGGGAAGTGGTATCTTGACACCTTTTGGAATGGATTGCGCCAGACTTCAAAGAGGAATGAAATTTGAGAAGAGTTATTTATACGCGGCATGATACGCTGTTGTTGTTCTTCTTCTTGATGATATAACCCCGAATGGAGAATCTCGATTATCATTCTTAAAAGGGCGGCAGCCGGATTTATGATAATGGTGTGCTTCATTGTGCACCTGGCTAAGGCAAGCTTGAAATAGAGCTTTGAATCTGCTCATCACATGGATTTTCGGTTTGGGGGGAAGCTGCCAAAGTATCTCTTTCAGATGGTTCAATTTCTTTCAATTCAAGAGCCTTGGAAGCTTTGGTGGTGAATGTTTAAGAGATGACGATTTCTATCTTCTACAATGTATCGCCGATATACTTATCTCGGTACTCGTATCTTCATCTTCTTAAACTATATAATCTAAACTCTATCTTTGTATATATTTTTCAGAAAATCAAAATACAAAAATATAAAACCAGAAAATCAAAATAGAAAAATATAAAATCAACAAAAACCCATAAAAATCAAAAAATTTGAAAATTTCAAAAATATGTTTTCTCAAGACATGTCTTCTGGTATCAATAACATCTAAGGTCTTAGAAATGTCATTCAATAATGGCACGAGACCATAGATGAAGTTCGAGCAGGAGGTGTAAATATTCTTTTCCAAAACACGTCTCAAGATATGGCTTAAAGTTACTTCAGACTGTAACACGTGCTTAAAACTATGGTTTGCTATTATTTCAGATAGCAACCCGTGCTTCAAGAAAGGAAAGTGCTGCGCTAAACCATTTTTCAAAATTCGTGCACTTATCCTAAAAACAATTGAGGAAAGTATGTCGAAGGACTGCTGTTCCTACATAAATGTTTTTCCTTCTATAAATTCTTCAGAAAAATATTTGTTGTTTTCTAAAATGGTGGTAAATGAGTTGCTGGAAAATCAATCAGATTCAGAATTTTCATAAATTTGCAAAACTCAATCAATGACTTCAGAGCTTTTAAACTTTTCAGAAAATGAGTCATTGATTGAGGGGGAGAATGTTTTTCAAATCTATATCATCTAACGGGCTTTCTTAATTATCCTAATATGCTTAATTAAAAATGATGTTAACCTACGTTGAAGGACTAGGTGCCTAGGATAATATTGTTAGGATTAGATGATTAGAGTTTGAGAAACACATTATTCCGATACCTTATATGATCTGATTGATATGTTGGATTGACTTTTATTAGTCGATTGCTGTTTAGGTGTTGTCGACCACCATATATCTGTATGTATGTTCACTAAAGTATGCAGATATCATGGATATAAGAATGTTCCCGATCCGGATCCCACAAATGAAGATGATTGGATGCCGAAAGGAAAGGGTAACTATATCTTGGATTGACAAATGAAGAAACGGAGCTTAATTGGACCTCAGTTGGCATAAAAAATGAAACGTAAGAAGTCTCATTGCATTAGCAGACGGTTTTTCTTCCAAGCCCTACAGCAACAACATCATAAGAAGCTTCTCAACCACCTAACGTATCTTTGTGCAGGATAATTGTGATTATACCATTTTCTTTAAACAATTTTTTAAATAATATTGTTTTGAAAAATGGAAAAATATTTGTTTTGAAAATAAATTGGACTTAATTTTGAAAATCACCGGACTTCATTTTTATCAAAACCTAAGTCACTCAATCATCGACTACGGTCATCGATTGAGGGGGAGAGTGATTTAAAATAAATTATTTTCAAACGATATTTCTTCACAAAAGTTCCGATTTGTACGAAATAAAGTGGTGATCTAAAGATTTAATGTTATGTCATGGTATGATTTTTCTTTAGAATCAAGATCTTTCAAAATGAAATTTTTTCTGTTCTTGTTTGATTGTGAAATTGTTTTATTTTACTAAAAGACCTCTTAAAACTATCATACCTGACATTAACAATCTTTAATGTCTAAATGGTCCTTATCTGTCATCTTTCAAAAATTGAATCTTGCCACGTCTTTCCCTAAAACTTTCTAAATGATTTAAATCAATCGGGATCCAAAATCTCAATTGGTTTGAAATTTTTGATCGGGGGAGAGATCGTGATTTAAATCTCAAATTTGTTTAAATGGAATTGGCTTTAGTCCTTTAAAGGCACTCCTGCCTCCATGTGCCAAACGATTTCAAATATACAATGCACATGTTGAGGAGGAGGATTTATCCAAAAACAAGATGAGTATTTAAACCTGGCCACATATTCTCCCATGTTTTCTAAACCTTATTAAATCACTTGGGATCTAAAATCTTAAAGGGTTTGATATTTTTGATCGGGGGAGAATTTGTGATTTAATAATGAAATTTGATAAATGATGATCGATTTGATTCAAAAAGTGTAGGCTGTTCTCTCATATGTGCTAAACACTTTCGAATCTCGAAGCATATATTGAGGGGGAGCATTTCAAAAGAAAATAAACTTTCAAGGTACAAAGATTGCTATGTTTCAACATACGTACCTTGATTGATTTTCTAATGGTTTCTTAATGGCTTTTGTGACCATGGATGTACTTCGAAAGAATTCTTTCCTCTATGTGATAAAATGATTTCAAATATTCTATGCACATATTGAGGGGGAGAAATTACCAAGAGAATCAAATGGCGTTTTCTATGAAAATTGTGATCAAAGAAAATATTTCAAAGCCCTCTTGCCTCCATGTGCTAAACAATTTCTAAATCGTATGCATATGTTGAGGGGGAGGTTTTCTAAATGATCAAAACTATTAAGGTACAAAATGCTTTGATCTCGTATCACAAGTACCTTGATTGTTTTTCCAAATGATTTTTCAATTGGTTTTGAGAAGGAATGAACTGTACTAAAAGACCGACCATTTTACTTTATGCATGGAGTTATAAGGATGGTGAGGTTAGGTATTAGTTCCCACGATCCGCCGTAACCAGGAGGGATCTACCCAGGACAATCCACTAGATAGTGTAGAGTCCTTAGGTATGATGAAAAAAGGAGAAAAGTGAGATATGGGAAGAGTGCGGACTGAGATAGAGCTAGAACTGGAATAAACCCAACAAGGTTCTAGTTATGAAGTCTCGGTAAGCACTGAAGGGGTTGAAGAATGAAAAAGAAATGGAATGAGAAAAGGGTGAAAATAAATAGCCCTCCAATAATTCAACCTTAGAGCAAGAACCGGTTCAATACATATGCTACTTGGTAGTTACCAAGGTAACGCCAGATTGAAGACAAGACGTCATGGAGCCAGTGGACGATCAAGCACTACAACTTCCCAAACCACTTAAGTTCCTCTTAAAAGGATTTGTTTCATTCTCACGGGGAACCGACATAATCTATCGACTTTCTCTTAGAGATAGTTGGTATTGAAGAAGGAGACCCTCTCCCTAGTCTCCGGCATAGGAATCAAATATGCACAATTGAGTCTAGAGCCACGAGATCATCAATAAATATCATTAGGACACTTTCAATGAAGACTCTCTGTTTCACACAATGTGGAAAGAGAGATTATATCTTATGAGTCCTACGCATTATCCTTGTGGTATTGCCAGAACATCTGAGTGATATGCATACATATTCACCATGAATATGGAAAGCCTTCTGGAGCCAACATCAAACAAGCTCCTGGTGGGTGGCATGTGAGATCTATCCAATAGATCAACCTTGTGACAACTGGATAGAAACAATGGGGCGATTATCTCGTGAATCAACCTTGGTCCAGGATTGGAATTGACGAATACTTTTGGAAAAACCGTTCGATGTGCAAACCTTCTTTTCTCTAGCATGTCGAATGTGTATTCATTTTCAAACACAAAAAGTATCTCTGATTGAAAAAAATGCTTTTGGAAAAACCGTTCGATGTGCAAATATCTTCTTTTCTCTAGCACATCGAATGTGTATTCGTTTCAAATACAAAAGGTATTTTTGATTGAAAATTGATCCTTCTCATAAAACCTTCGCCGATTGCAAAACTCTTTCTTCTAAGCAATACGCATTGTTTTCAAATCATTTTCATCAATCGCTGAATCTCATTTCACTGGTTCACTCACTCCGTTGTCTTCTTTGAGACGCTCCGTTTGAGAACGGCTAGAGCAGCCATAAACCCCTGCCAAGGAGATTCTTCGAATCATACCATCACAGAAGTACTTGTACCGATCAACGGGAACCGTGGGCGTGTACTCAATTCAACGAAAGTGATCAAAGACACTTTCGCTGTTTTATTGCTAATCGTTGTTTGCGTACATTTGGATGGTTGCGTACCATCGTAATTGAGAAGTCAATCCAAAGCCGCATGCTCACAAAGATCCACACTTAATTGAAGAAATCATGACGTGCATATCTACGTAACTCGCTCGATATTTTTATACTATGTTTCTGCTACGCCGCAAATATCATGAGCCAAGAAGCTTCCGCTACTCTGATGAAAAGATGTCATGATCCTGAAGTGTGAGCATGTCGGTCCAAAAGTCACAACATCACATGATGGCAACACAACAAAGGGTGATCCAGAGATTTACTATGGCTGATGATCTCAATGAAAGCTCAAAGATCATCAAAGATGTGGATCAGTTCAAAGACCTCCACTCAAAGTACAAAACTTTGCGGACTTTAAAGAATCACTACAAAAGCACAAAGATTGCGGAACTTGAAGAATTGAAGTCTATGAGCTCAGAACTAAAGACAAAGATAGAATGCTAGGATTCAAAATGTAAATCATGGGGTGACCTCCCTTAGGGGGAGATTGTTAGGAATTGGAAATTCCATGTTAAAGTGTCGGTCACCCCAATTCTAGTCTAGCATATGTTAGCTCGTAGACATGTCGTTATTTACGTTATTCAGTAGTTAATTAGTTAGTTAGTAGCGTAGATTAGTTTAGTGTAACACTGTGGAGGAAGGACGGGTCTTTACCCACTATATACCTGATCCACAGGCCGTCAGGAGGTCGTTTACTTTGTAACTATAAATACCCTTTCCATCCATGGAAGGGGTGGAGCTTCTTAATCTAACCTTTCATTTTTTGTTCTACAAGTCTCTACCAAGAAACTCCCTCTATCTACTTTCTCTCTCTAATGGCTAACATGTATTTTGATCATCCAAGACCACCCGAATCATCAAACATAATAAATATATCGATCCTACATGATTCATCAGTACTTTTCTTTGTTTCAACAGGTATGGGTTCTTCATCAGGAACAACATCAGATCTAATATGGACTCTATGAACAATGTACTGTAAATCATCTTCTTTGTGGACAGCTTGATTTTCTTCTGTAACAGGTACATAATTCATAGAAGGAGTCAAGACCTCAAGATCAAACATCCAATCAGGACCTTTACCTTTCTGATTTTCTTGTTCTTCTAAAAATTCAACATGAAGACAATCTTGAACCTTCTTGGTGACTCTATTGTATACTCTGAATCCTTTGCTATTCCTACAATATCCCAATAGATATCCTTCTTCTGACTTTCCATCAAATTTTCCCAAAGCATCAATAGTGTTGTGAATAGTCAGAAGACATCCAAAAGGTTTCATAAAACATATGTTAGGTTTGTTTCCCATAAGAAACTCATAAGGTGACTTCATCTGTGGTTTAGTGACTGATACTTTATTCAACACATAGCAAGCAGTACTTACAGCTTCTGCCTAAAATTGAATAGGTAGGAATCTGCAAGCATTGTTCTGGTTGCTTCAATCAAAGTTCTGTTCTTTCTCTCTGCAACACCATTCTGCTGTGGAGTTCTAGCAATACTAAACTCCCTCTTGATCCCTTTCTTGGCACAAAATTCATCCATAAGCTTGTTCTTGAATTCAGTCCCATTGTCACATCTAATAGCTCTTACTTTGAGTCTCAATTGGTTTTCCAGAGCTATTATAAGATCATGAATAGCATCAAAGGTTTCATCCTTAAATCCCAAGAAAAATACCCAACTAAATTCCATCAATCAAATCGTCACAACCGACAAGATTGCTTCTTCTTGTTTAGACTTGCAAATGTAAACAGTCCAAACAAATCCATGTGCAGCAGCTCCAAAGGTTCTCTAATGGTTCTTTCCTCGATCTTCTTGCATGAATCTTTGTGTTGTTTACCTTTCTTGCACGCCAAACATGAGTGATCCTTCCTGTATGTTTTGGAAGGTAAACCTCTAACTAAATTTCCTTTAACCAACTTGTTGATATTCTTGAAATTTACATGGCCTAGTTTTCTATGCCACAGATGTGCTTCCTCAAGTGTTGCCTTTGCAACTAAACATGTTGCTCTTCGTAAGAGAGAAGATTCTTCATATCCGTGTATCACACATCATTGGTTCTTGGTACTCTCAAGACTACCAAGTTATCATCAACAAGCTTGAATTGGGAAAGAATAAGACATTCTGTGTCGTATGAACAACACGGTGCTTCTTGTCACAGATCGAGAGATCGACAAAAGATTGAATTTGAGCCCCTTCACATAGCTTAACATTCTCAAAATCTATGCTTCCGCCTTGATAGTTCCTTTGTCGCTATTCTTCCTCCACTAGGATCATTCCCAAATGCAACTCTTCCTCCACAATAAGATCTAAAATCGTGAGAATCTCTTTGTCTCCTTTCATGCTTCCAGAGCAACCACTATCCACAATTAAATGATCTTTAAGCTCCTCTTCCGTTGCCCCGCACAAAGATAAAAGAGTTAGTTAATTTTAGGAACCCAAGCCATTACTGACTTGTGTTCCTCTTGTGGAGTTACATACTTAAATTCTTTAAGTATGTAATTTCCACTATCTTTAAGCACATGATCAATTATCTTTGGTTGTTCCAAAACTTGTGTTGGTTTTTCAATAAAAATCTCTTTTTCATCCAAATTCTCTTTATTATTTTCAACAAAGATCTCTGTTTCACCCACACTTGCTTCGAAAGTATTGCTTTGTTCCCCATCGCATTTCTTTCTTAACCCAACTGGTTTTAACTTTTGGTGTAGAGTTCTTTGATCTAGATACTCTTTTTGTGGTGTAACGCCTTCTAGATTGATAGTAATTAGATCTCCTAGGGCTTCCATTCCAAAAAGTGCTAGCAGTACCTTGATTGGGTGAAAATCTAGCAGTACCTTGAGAAGGTACTGGTGATTTTGAAAAAGATCTTCTCTGGTGAGGGTACCTATGGTCTTGTGAGAAGTTGCTGTGGTTAACCCTATGTGAATGATTCCAGACTGGTTTATTCTCCCTTAGGTTTTGGTGTGCAGTTTTAGTCTTTGGGAATTTGCTTAAGTAATCTGAATGAAAGTCACAGTCCTTAATCAAATGATCGGATCAGAACAAACAAAACACAATTTTGACCCATACTCCCAAAAATCTTCCTCTATGTCTATGACCAAAACTACCCTCGACTTTTAGTGAATTATGAAAATTATTTTGACCAAAATTATCCCAAAAAGGTTTAGCAATATTTTGAAAAGATTTTCTTAAAGGTATCGCTGAATGTAGCAAGATACTTTGAGTTGAAGGTACTGCTTGACTCATAACATTATCATCCTTAAGTTTCTAAACTATTTCTTTTGGGGTTTCAGAACTAGATTGACCAGTAAGCTTTTTCCTAAACTCTAAGTTGTGTATTCCAAAACAAGAAACATCTGTCCTAAGTGGTTGAAAACTACCAGTGGGATGAGGGACTGCATGATAACCTTTGTCTTTCTTAAACTCAGGAGGTGTTTGAATAATTGATTCCTCATTACTAGATGTGTCTACATAGTTAATGAGTTCATCATCACTAGTTGTTATATCCTCAAAATCAAGTTCATCCTTATCACTAGGTGGGTTTTCTTCTGTGCTACTAAAGTCCATACCAAAACCTAGGCCAGTTTTAATGTGTGCTTTTTTCTATTTTTCAACAAAACTAACATGTGAAAGGCCAGATTTTCCCCAAGCAGTAAACTTTTCTAGCAATTCACCCCTTTTTTGTCATCTTTTCTAGTTCTGCAACCTTACATCCTAACTTCCATTCACTTAGTTTTAATTGGTAATCCTGTTGTTCATACTTTTCTGCCCAAGCCATTTCATTATTTTCATGTGTTATTATTTTGGCTTCCATTGACTCTAAAGTAATTTGATAACCAACTACCTCAGACCTAGCCCTTCTATAATTATCTCTTTCGGCTACATAATCATTAAGGACTTTTGATAAAAATCATGACACTTAGAGCATACCTCGTAGATAGGGAGAACTTTATGAAGTAGCTACCATAGCAAGCGAATAAGGTTCCTCTTCACATTTCATGCTCCAATCAAAGCTTCCTAGGCCATCTCTGGATTCCGAAGCAGCAAATCCTGGTTCCTCATCAAAGGCTGTGCTCCAATCAAACTCTTCCACTGATTCTTCTACTGCGACCATATAATAAGTTACTAGTTCATCATCAAAATCAGCACTCCAGTCAACCTCAGATAGATTTTCTTGAGAAACCAAAGCTTTTGTTTCAGTAATAGAAATTTCCTTTAGTTCAAGCTTAGGTTTCTCACCATCCCTGTTTGCACGATATTTAGCAAACTTGCATTCCCTTGCAAAGTGTCCAGCCTTTTGACAGCTTAAAGCATTCAATCTTGGACTTGTCAAATGTTATACCCTGTTTGGGGTTTGAAGTCAATGCCTCTTCCTTTTCTTCACGAACTTCGATCCTTGCAAGGATCATAGCAACTTGCCACCTTATATCAATTTCTTCAAGAGCATTCTCTTCAATTTGTGACAAATCCTCTTCATAGGTAATGTAGAGTGGCTTGTCGAGCAAAGAATGAGCATACAACTTCATCGAATGGATGGTGTTTGGTGGTGCCGAAATGGGGTTAGGATAGGTAATGTAACTTTGAGCAACAAAGTACTTTGAGTAGGGTAAGCAAGACTTTTAGTGAAGTAATCGCCTCTCTTCGTGACGACAAAAAGCATATCCGTGAGATTTTGAACTAGGTTGTCCATTCATCTCATGCTCATACACCTTCAAATGGTTGTAGAGATCATCAAAGTCCATAACATCCAAAATAGGTTATCCTCTGATCATAGTAGCAATCACATGCCATGTAGATGGCAAACTCCTTAAGAACTTCATATTTTCATCTTCAACAGATACCTCTGCTTTGTATAACTCAAAGATACTAAGAAGATTTTGGAATCACATCATAGGCAGATCAAGACCTTCTCTTTAACCAACAGTGAATGTTTCAAACTGTTGCTTCAACAGATTTCTGTGCATCTTCTTGGAGGCATCATTACCTCCAAACCTTATCTTGAGAGCAGCCCATAGCTATTTAGCATCCTTAGCATCAGGAAACTTGAGTAGGTGACCATCGTATAGCATAAATGGATGTTGAGAGCCATTTCTTGATTCCTTATTGTAGCTGCCGGCAAGACATTCCTTTTAGGTATCCAGGAACTTCAATTGGATCTGCAACAACTTCATTACCATTGACAATTACATTCCACAGTGCATGGTCTGTAATAGCAATATACTACCTCATCTTCATGCTCCAAAGATCATACTCTCCCTTCTTGATGATAGGAATTCTGAGTGAGGTGATAGATGGGGTGGTGCAAACAAATACATCTTTAGGGTTTATTGTTAACTAGGTTTTAAGGGTTTCTTCTTAATCAGAGTTTCCACACAAGCTCTGATACCACTTGTTGGATCGATGTACTCTAACCAAACTAACTTATGTAGCTTGTAAGGGCTTAGCAACTTCGAATAAATCCTAAGTCACTAACAATGAAACACCAATTATTTCTATTAAGTATGCGGAATTTACTTGAATAAAGCTAAGAAGAATTATCTTTAACTTCAACAATTATATTAAAACTCTGAACCTGCTTGATACACAGATTCACTAACAATCCCTAATAGCTCTAATATCGAACTTAGTAAACTATAATAATGCACGTATATTCACTTCTCTAATGCCAATCTAGGGGTCCTTTTATAGGCATAAGGATAACCCTAGTTGGTTTACAATTCTATTCCTTGTAAGTCAAGTAATACTAAACTAAACTTAGAACATTCTAGAATTACATAATAATCCTTAACGATTTTGCATAGCAGTCCTTTATCCATGCAGTACTTTGACTTTCTTCTTTAGCAGTACTTTGACTCTTCAGTACTTTGACTCTTCAACACTTTTACTTTCTATATCCCAACACACTGGTCAGACCTATGGTAATTAAGTGGGAGTGCAAGATGGATCTTAGTCTTAATTGGTAATTAATTGGGTAGTTAATTCTTTTAAGAATGTAATTATCAAAAATACTAGAATTGAACTTTTATGTTCTGATTAATTGTGTTATTGCAACATAATTCGTAAACAAAGTTGTTTTCTTTGAAAGACAATCTTAGTCTATTTTCCTAGTAAGAAGAGTGAGACTTATACCTATCTTTTCTCCTTAGTTAACAAACTAAGATAGGATTACAAAAATTGATAAACTCATTTATGATCTTTCATTACCCTTTTGTGGTCAAGAGTTAATTGAAAGATAGAATATTTTGTGTAAACATTGTGTTTAGAGCTACCAAAATAAATAACATCATGCACTTGTCACGATGTATGAGTTTAAACCGCAAAGAGTAAAGGAATTACTAGCATATTTGCTAAGTAATCTTCTTGGACTCTTATTATTCCTAAAGTGCTAATTACCCTTGGGGCTATGTAGACGATAAAGGAGGAATTGCATGCTAAAGATTCAAGTTAATTGAATGAAAGAATGGCTAGTCCATTGTCTACATAAGTAGAACTTCATATACTCTGTTCAATACCTAAGTACATGCTACTCATAGGTATTTGAAGAGAATAGGAACGTATATAAAACTGCTATATGTTTTTCTACTGGAAATGTAACACTTATAATTTTGACAAATCCAGTGGGAGCAATTGCATTTTATGACTGAAATAACATTCTTGTAATGTTGTAAATTTCAACGAGAGCTACGGGATTTATTCCTTGTTAGTCACCCATATCATTTCAAACTTGCTTTGAAATAATTCATTACTTTCCGAATATGAACAACCATTGCTTAAAGAAAAATTGCATTTTATTTTATAAGATAACACGTTGTTCTCTCTCTGTCGCTTCCTGAAGAGTTATCTATAGAATAATAATCCACAATTCCTTATTAAAGGTTATGGTTCCAAAAACTACTTATGATATCCATGACATTATCATATTGTTTGAACAATCAATCACGTGTTGTTTGTTTTCATAATATGATGTTGTACCTTACATAAGTGGGAGAAATCTCATAGTGTGTGCAAGGAACAACAATATTATTGGTATCTCTTGACCGCAAGGTAAAAGAAACTAATAATTCTACTATGACTTAAACACATTAGATGTTTAATGCTCTACTACATGTAAATAAGAATTCTACTAGGACTTGAACACGCTAGATGTTTGTTGCCCTACTACATTCAAATGTCATGATATAGTGTAAAGATGCTTCAACATTTGAATACAAGTTTAGTGAACATAATTATGGTTATATGATAATGATCATAACTTTGAAGTATAAAATTAACTTGAAATTACTATAGAACTCAATAGTTTGCGTTCATGAATACTTTTGTTAGTATAATTATGCTTACATGTTAAGACATAATTATAAAGTCCTTGAATTAGTCAATGACTTATAACATAAACTATGTATAGTAAAAGTGTTATGTCTTCTAGTTAACACATAAACATAAGGCCTTTGAATTATTCAAAGACTTATAATGTATTATTGAAATGTTCTGTTTTCTTGTTAACACATGAACATATAATCATTGATCAGTTATGTCTTCTTGTGAACACGTGAACATAAGGTTCTTGTATTATTCAATGAATATACATTATTGCATGCACTTGGTTCGTGAATACTTTATATGCAATTTGGATCGACCCAATTGACAAGTATTTGGTCCAAAGAGAATAAAGTTATCTATAGAATTCTGATATAGTTTCACAATTCTAATAACTCATAGGATACCACTTCATCATGGTATGTCTAATATGTTGGATCAAACCTTATTCATATTGTTGGATCAAACATATCAAGGTTAGAAATTGCGTGGGTCATGGATACACTCAATAGAGTTCAAACCTAGAAGGTATTTGTAACACCCCTGAAAATCTTAATGACAGCGTAAGACTAATTCGGGTGTTACTCGAATGGAGATCATAGTCAATAATTATAGAAAACGACTCGAAAGAGACGTTTTATTAAAATAGTTATCATTCATCGAAAACTCATAGTTGTTACAAAACGTTGAAAATAGTTCAAGTGTTTTTACCAAAAGAAAGATCATGAGTTTGAAAGAAATGACAACTTTTATGTTTTACACCACCAGATAAGCCTTTCCATGCCTCATTCCGCGCCTTGGTCATAATCTTCATCGATTACCTAAGATAACATGCTTAAAAGGTCAACAAAAATGTTGAGTGAAATTCATAGGTTTAAAATAGTTGAACACAAGTATAAGAGCATGATCATTGTAAACTAACAATATCATAAGAAAATTCATAGATTATTATGCGCTAAGCTCATGAAACCAAGACTCAATTGCATACACCGAATTACCAGTGTACTTAAGTATGCGCCAAAGGACGTAATAGCCAATTACCTAACGAAATTCAAATATGGTGCCCTGTTATTTCTCTATAACCAAACGGGTCGTTAATCCCCATAGTACTATTCACAATATCTGCGTTCACTCACGGTGACTAATGGTTCATGATCAGGGGACTTATGGCTAAATACTTAGCAGCACTCAATAATCAAGAAGAGAGCATTTATGAAAAAACCTTGTGTTCTAGTTTAGAGCATGTATCTCCCTCGCGGGGTTTGTAAAATAAAGTAAAAGCGAGGCTATGAACTCACCTTGATGATAATGAACAAGCACAATGTAGCGGAGGTTCCAAACCGAAACCTAAAAATGATGAGATGGCGAGTCTCAGATATGATAAACATTTTGGTTCGCGACCAAAATAATAGAGCATTGAATATTCTTATTCAATAAAGCATTGAATTGTCCAATTCAATAGTGTGTGCGTGCTTAACGTTTTAAGTTAATTTTACTTGCTACATTGCCTTAATTAATGATCCTCACTTACGCATAAGTAAAATGTTCCCCCGTTGTGATTTCGTAAAATGATAGTGTTATTGAGTATTTTAGTTTGTTTTAGATCCCACGTGCGTTTTATCGGATTATATATATATATATATATATATATATATATATATATATATATATATATATATATATATAATTATAATCTTATAAATATATATATACGTAATACATTTAACGTTATCCGATAATAAAATACTCATATGATCAAAATACTCCTTTTTACGAATTTACAATAAATTTATAAACTTTCCTAAACTTTTCCCAAATTTGCACTTTTTACCCTCAAGTTTCAAAATGTACGAGTTTGGTCCTCAAGTTTGAGAAATTAACACTTTATACCCGAAATATATTTTATATCAAAACTTTTGGAAATGACAGTTTTAATCCCTTGGTAAAATAGATTTTACGAAAACAGCCATCCAAGTTATGTTTATATGCTTTAAACCTTTTCTTTTCTAAGTTGACACTTTTCACCCAAAACCTTTATTTCAACTAGTTTGAGTAAATTACATAACCGGTCCTTGTAGTTTCATATGTGTACATGCACGTGTAAATACACCCTTATACTTTCGAAATTAGTGCATGTTAGTCCCTCAACTACCCATGCACGTTTATATACGCCTAAAATCATCTCTTTATCTTTTGAAAACATTACCATTTCTACCCAAGGACTCATTTATTTGCAAAACTAGTCCGAATATAGCTTTAATTATACTAAATCTTTGCAAAATAATCACAACTTATTTCCAACTCCTTTTTATAGCTTATTGGCTTATTAATGACTTATTGGGCCGGGTTGGGCTTTACTTGGACTTCGTTTAGGCTTATTGGGCTTAAGTATTGGGCTTTAGGCCTATATGGTCTTGTGTGAGTTTTTCTAGTGTACGAATGGTTAACATGTGTTTGTGTTGTGTTCTAAACGTTTTTAGGTTAATGTTAACTAGTGACAAAGTGTCGTGATCAACTATAACATGAGTATAACACGAGTGGTTTATGAAATGGTGCACACAACCTATGTAACGTGCGATAACTAAGTGTAAATAAGAAAACGGAAATGGAAATGAGTTGAGGGTGACATACTACACTCAAAAGCGTGGTGATGATACGTGTGAGAGGTGAACGAGAAGTAGTACCCAACGAGAACCCCTTTGTTCTCCTTATAGTGTTACCCGTATTCTTATCTTACCCAAGTCCTCTTAGACCCTTGCAATGCAACGTTTTCTTCCCCTTCCTATTCGTTACCACAGTGGACGAGTTAACTTAGAATGTGTAAGTGTTTGAGTGAGTTTGTGAGTTTGTGACAAGTATTTGTGCTATGGTTTATAAAGGAAAGGTAAGCATGGCTTATGTAATTGTTTATACTAACTCATACAAGTTCCAAGACTTAATCAAACATGTGTGAATTTTGCTATTTGGCGTGCATATGGCAACCGATTTCTAGGGGTTGATCATGCTTGGTCAATTGTATTTTTTGTATATGGAACATTTTACACATTGGGTTATAAAGTCTTATGGATGGTCAAAGGATTCTTGGTGGTTTAGGGCATTATAATAATAGGTTAGAGTAGTCTAAAAGTGATTTTTATGTCCCCTTGATCTTGTACACTTGTTTGTTTAAGTTACTAAGGAATGGTTTCATGTTTTCCTAGTTTGGTTCGATTTGCACTTCCTCATGGAATACTAGTTCCTCTTTTCGGTTACTTGGTCATGGCAAGGTGCAAGGAAAAATCCACTTTGATTTTATCAAGTTGTTTTGTTTGTGAGTTTGACTAATCGACCGGGTACAAAACAAAGAAAACACAAACATGTTTTAAATAGTGTGGTGTTGGGCTTCGCATTTCGATTGGACGGCCCAAAGGAAGAAATATGTGTTTTTGGTTGAGCTTGGGTGAACGAGGCCCAAGGATGAAATAGAAGTGTTATTGGGCTTGGTTCTTATTCGGTTAGAGCTATATCAAGGCCTGTTTAAGTAGTGGGCTTGGCGAGGTAATGAGGCCTAAGGAAATGATGTGGTGAATTGGGCTTAAATTAGACGTGAGGCCCAAATTGAAAGTGGGTTGGATCGTGGCCCATTAGTGGTGAAGTATTGTTGGGCTTGAAATGGTAACGAGGCCCAATGAAATGGTAAGTTGGGCTCAAGGGGTATACGAGGCCCAATAAATGTTAGGTGGTGAGTAGGGTCCAAGTCGAGGCCCAATACGAATTTTATACATTTTTATTATAATTTATTTCTTATTTTTACAAATTTTTAAGTATTCGTTGCGTATTTTATTATTATCAGGATCGTGGGGAATTTCATTCTGATCACAACGGTATATTTATAAACGCTCAAGCTGCGTTGATCATGCATACGCCAAATGTTATGCAAATGTGATATTTAGAAAATTTAATGATTATATAAATCGTGCTTAATTTCTGATTAAAGCTTTAAGTACATTGAAATTTTGCGGGAGCTTACAGTACATACCCGTTAAGAGAACCGCGTCCCGCGGTTAAACTCGCAGAGTTGTCATGGGTGGTTAGATGAACAGGTGGGGAAACTTGGAACGCATTACATCCTCGCGCTCCCAGGTGAACTCCGCACCTCGTTTCTTGTGATTCCATCAAACTTTAACGATTGGAATTTGGCTTTGCTTAAGCCTCTTGACTTCCCTATCCATGATCTCAACGGGTTCTTCGACAAAGCTAAGTTTGTCATTGAGCTGGATGTCCTTGAGAGGTACGATTAGAGTTTCATCCGATAAACACTTCTTAAGATTCGAGACATGGAAAGTGTCATGTACTCGACTAAGTTCGTCAGGAAGTTCGAGTTGATATGCCACTGGACCAATTATTTGAAGAATTTTGAACGGTCCGACGTATCAAGGTTTGAGTTTTCCTCTTTTTCCAAATCTGACCATCCCTTTCCAGGGTGATACTTTGAGCATTACTCGGTCTTCGGCTTGGAATTCCATTGGTTTCCTTCAGACATCTGCATAGCTCTTTTGTCTATCTCGAGTTGCTTGCAGTCGTTGCCTAATTTGCATTATCTTTTTAGTTGTCTCTTGGACAATTTTGGGGCCTGTGAGTTGTACTTCTCCAACTTCTGCCCGGCAAACTTTAATGCTGGCGTTGTAACTGTTATCAGTGTTGCAAAAATAGGTCTACAAGGCAGATTAATCACCGATTAGGTGCTACTGGGCCACCGACCTTTCCGATTTGTGTAAATCGTTCAAACAAATCGGTCAACCATGGTCAACGGCGGTTAACGATGGTCAAACTTGCCAAAAACATGGAAATCTTACCGGAAATACCCTAAACTCGCCGTAAATTAGTTATAATCACTTATAATCACTGTTTATATCTATTACAAGATGTTTTTCAAGGAAAATCTTACCGAAAATACCAACACTTGCCATAAAAATACCTAAAACTTGCCAAAAATGCCAATACAATTAATCACCTATTCGCTATTTTTGCAACCCTGAACAAATGTAATCACTTATAGTCGTTGTTTATATCTATTACAAGACGTTTTTAAAGAAAATATTTTCGGGAATACCCAGAAATACCCAAAACTTTCCAAAAATGCCAATCCGATTAATCACCGATTAATCCCGCCTAGACCGATTACAAGCTACAGGGGGGTCGACCGCCTCACTACCGATTCGAGACTTTTGCAACCTTGACTGTTATTGTAAGAGAATTCAGCCAGAGGTAAGTGCTTATCCCATCCTTTTCCGAAATCAATCATACATGCTCTTAGCATGTCTTTTAGAGTTTGGTTCGTTCTTTCACTTTGTCCATCTGTTTGAGGATGGTACGCGGTACTCATATCCAAGTTGGTACCCATGGCGTTTTGAAGTGTTTGCCAAAATCTCGAGGTGAATCGGCTATCTCGATCAGATATGATTGAGATCGGCACACCATGACGAGAAACAATCTCTTTGATGTACAGTCTAGCGAGTGTAATCATCTCGTCGTTCTCCTTAATCGGCAGAAAATGAGCGGATTTTGTGAGACGGTCTACGATGACCCAAATGGTGTCAAAACCATTAGAAGTTCTCGGTAATTTTGTGATGAAATCCATAGTGATTCTTTCCCATTTCCATACGGGAAGTTCTGGTTGGGTTAACAATCCTGATGGATTTTGATGTTCAGCTTTGACTCTCAAACATGTCAAGCATTTACTGGCATATTCGGCGATATCAGTCTTCATGTTTGGCAACCAGTACAAAAGCTTTAGATCTTGATACATCTTGTTGGGACCAGGATGTATGGAATACTTCGATTTATGTGATTCGTGCATGATGATTTCTCGGATACCTCCGTAGAGTGGAATTCAACTTCGATCTTTGAAACATAACGCTCTGGCCTCGATCTTTTCACAAATCCACTTTCATTCTCCGGCATGCCATAAATCTTCTCATTCGGCCTATTTTCTTCTTTAAGTGCTTCGATCTGAGATTCAAGAATTTTTGATGGTAGGGGTGAATTGATTACCATACCCAATGATCTCACTCTAAGTGGCTTAGGGCGATCTTTTTCTCAAGGCGCCAACAACGCTCGCTTTCTAGGATGGTAACGAATCTCGCAGTCATTATCACTGAGCAATTCTAGCCAGCGGCTTTGACTCATATTCAGTTCTTTTTTATCTAAGATGTGCTGAAGACTTTTGTGATCAGTGTACACTATACACTTGGTTCTGTACAAATAATGTCTCCATAACTAGAGTGCAAATACCACCGCGCCAAGTTGTAGACAGTGCCTAAACCCATGTGTGAAGCATCGCAATATACTACAAAATCTTCTACTCCTTTAAGTAGTGCCAAGATGGGTGCTTCGCAAAGCTTGTTCTTAAGAAGTTGAAAAGTTGATTCTTGATCATCTCCCCATTCGAATTTCTTCGTTTTCTGGGTTAACTCGGTCAATGGTTTGGCTATCTTCGAAGCCTTCGATGAATCTCGATAATAACCAGCAAGTCCTAAGAATTGATGAATATCGTTTGGTGGGTACCGACCAATTATTTACTGGATTCGATCTTTACGGGATCCACGCGATTCCTTCATTGTCGATCACATGACCAAGAAATTGGACTGTCTCAATCCAAAAATCACATTTGGAAAACTTTATGCACAATTCTTCATCCTTAAGTAACTTCAGGACAGTTCTCAGATGTTCCGCATGTTCTTCTTTATCACGAAAGTAGATAAGAATATCGTCGATGAAAACAATGATGAATTTATCCAGATATGGTTTACAGACTCTATTCTTGAGGTCCATAAATACAGCAGGTGCATTAGTTAAACCGAATGGCATTACTTATAATTCATAATGGCCATATCGAGTTCTAAACGCGGTCTTGGGTATATCTTCCTTTTTTACCCTTAACTGATGATATCCAGATCTTAAATCAATCTTCGAGTATACATTCGAGCCTTGTAACTGATCAAACTGATCATCGATTCTTGGTAAGGGATAACGGTTCTTGATTGTGAGCTTGTTCAATTCTCTGTAATTGAAACACATCCGAAATGATCCATCTTTCTTTTTAACGAATAAAACCGGTGCTCCCCAGGGTGAGGAACTTGGTCTAATGAATCCTTTATCAGATAACTCTTCTAGTTGTTTGGAAAATTCTTGCATTTCCGAGGGTGCTAAACGGTATGGTGCTCGTGCTACGGGAGTAGCTCTAGGAATAAGATCGATTTGAAATTTAACTTGTCGGTGTGGGAGTCCAGGAAAATCTTCTAGAAACACCTCAGGAAATTCTCTGACTACAGGTACATCCTCTAGTCGTTTCTCTTCCGACTTCTTTTCCGTTACTTGAGCTAAGAAGTCATAACATCCTTTCTCCATGTACTTTATAGATTTCGCACAGGATATGATACTTAAGTACTTTCTACTTTGATCTCCTTGGATGACTAAGGTTTCACTGTTGATCGGGATATGAACGGTTTTCTCGTCGCAAACAATCCTAGCACGGTGTTTGGACAACGAATCCATGCCAATTACGACATCGAAACTACCAAGTTTGATTGGCAAAAGATCTATGAGGAATGAGTGGTCTTGTAAAATAATAGGGCAATTACGGATTACGGTGTTGGTTCCTATCATCTTTCCATCGGCAAGTTCTATCTCATAAGTTGTATCTAAGGCAATTGGGGATATTTCAAGTAATGGTACAAAGATAGTAGATACAAAACTCTTATCGGCTCCAGAGTCAAACAAGATTTTTGCAGAATGATTGTTAAGAGAATACGTACCCGTTACAACATCAAGGTTCAACGGCACATCTCCATCTCCTAGCACGTACGCTCTTGCACGCGCATTGTTGGGTTGAGTTGCATTTAACTTTGGGCGTTGACTCTTGAAATGACCATTTTCTCCACATCCATAACAATTCATGTTTGCCACGTTGTTTCCTCCGTGGTTTCGCAATGCTTTCCTTGATGACCTACCTTGTTGCACTTGTCACACTTCACAGACAAGGTCCGAATGTTGCATCAAACATCTGTTACAGGGATGTGGTCCTACATAACCTTTTCCAAAGCGAAGGTGCAGATAAGCCCTTGCGGCTTCTTGCCTTCGGTTTTGCCGATTGTGATGATGGTTTCGTCGGCGGTGATATGGTTGTTGTTCTCGACATTGTTGGACCTGATGGTGGTTGGAATTCAAGCTTTTCCGATCATCAAGCTTTCTTTTGTTGTCACTTGAGCCTTGTGCATTTGCAAGTTTCAATATCGGTTCCATAAGGCGGTGGGATACAATGACAACTTCTTCAACAATCTTTGGATTTGAAGCGATGACATCTCCTTCGATGCTCTCGGTAAACCTCCGATTAAAGCTTCCAAAAGCTTTTCATTTGTGGGAAACAGATGAGGACACATAGCTCTCAGCTCATGAAATCTCTTGAAGTATGTCTTGAGATCATTACCTTTAGCGCCGGTGGTAATACTCATCTTCGAAGTTTCTTGATCTCAGCTTCGCAATATCTGCTTTCATCAACAGTTGTTTCAGATCTGTCCACAAAATATTACAAGCTTCTTCCACTCCAATTGGTTGAGCATGGGCTTTCCACCAAGATAACGCATCTTCTAACAAAGTTCCAGTTGCGAACTTGACTTTGCAATCATTTGTGCAACTTAGCGAAATACAAATACCGGTTCTCTCAAACCAATGAAGTAAACCAATAGCACCTTCAGTACCCTTGAAGAATGTCGTCTTGCAGTTCATGAACTTTTTGTAACTACACTTACGAGCTACAGAGGACTCACTTTGATTTGTCGGAGTGTTAGTTGCATTTGAGTTTGCCATTTCAACAAGACGTAGCTTACTCTGCACACACGAAGTTGCCAGTTTAGACGAGCAGCTTCAACCTCTCACGTCGCTTGGGCAACACACTCGCTTTCAGCTTCTCGAGCGATCTCGCTTCGGGCAATCTCAACTTCTCTTGCAACTTCAGCTTCCCTTGCAATCTCAAATTGTCTTGCAATTTCAAATTTCTCTTGTAAGCACTTCACTTTCACGTGCCTCTTGGGCAATTTCAGTTCCGACAATGCGTCACTGCTCTAGCAAAGGTGTCAAAGATGTCGTATATAGCAATAGCTAACGCTTTTAGCGACCAATTTCCGAACAGCTGCGGGTGTGATGGTGGATGGGGTAGCTTTCTTCTTGACCATTTTTGTAAAATTACCAAGAAATAAACACCAAGATCAAGAAATCATAGATTGATAATAAAAGTGATTACACATTATAAATATCAAATAGTCAAGATCACCACTTTAAATCAATGATGTGATATTGTTATGAATGACAATAAGCGAATCATGATTTTTCTCAACAAATCATAACATATGTATAAGGACATAAGGATCGGTTCGGCATACATTACACAAGAATATGAGAAATACAACCATAGGATACATAGAATACATCGTTACATAGTAATTTTTCACAACCATAAGTTACAACATCATAATTCTTGTTCCAAAGTTACAAACCAAAAGGATACAAGCCTTAATGCCTCATATGGCGGCTTTATGATACATACTAAAATAAAGATGACTAGAATCTATGCATCTCCCGATGCGTCATCATGACGACGACGAATCTCCTCAACCATGGCTGTCAAATCTTGGATCTGTTGCTCACATGCTCGATCTCTCGCCTTGAGGTCATCAATCCGCTTCTCTAGGATAGTGGTGTGAGCATGAGCGGATGCAAGCTCGTGATGCAAGGCTCTCTCTCGGCCTAAGGCAGTGTCTCTCAAGGTACTAGCATCTCGAAAAGTAGTCTCAAGCCTCTGGGTCAATCTGGTCACAGCCTCTTTTTCCTCCACAATCTGGGCGCTCATCATGTCAAACACAATCTCAATGGAGCAGTAACCTATCACGAGGTTCTCGACCTCCTCCTCCAAGCTCTCTATCCTAACTAGTGGAATCTCATCATAATGCTCCAGGAGCTCACTTAACTGGTCTTCGTGTCTAACGAGTCTCGTAGCCAAAAGAGGAATGGTGTGGTGTACATGCTCACCGGTAACAGGTAGAACTGGAGCTGGTGCAGTGGTTGAGCTCTCTCCAAGCTCGAATGAACTAGGTGCTCCCTCCTCTTCTCTTCAACGACGAAGTGGTGGTATCAAGAATGACCATTGCCTAGCACCGGCCATCTTCCTTAGTCCGGTCTCAATGTCCACTTGAGTAGGCATGTAAGGATCATATAGTGATGGTGGATAACACTTAATGCAAAGCGGTGAAGATGGCTCACTGAAAGTGTCCATTGGAGGTTATGATGTAGGCGGGTGAAGAAACAGGAACAGTGGTGGTCTGATGGTAGAATACAGTAGGTGGCAGTGGTGGTGAAATAGCAGTAGGTGGAACAGTAGGTGTAGTTGGTGATGACTGGGTAGATGGTGACTGAGCTGATGGTGACTGAGCTGATGATATCACATGAGTCATAGTGATAGATCACACACGCTTCCTAGCGGTGTGTTTGAAGTTTGTACCCTTAGGATGCAGTCTATAAGGCACTCCAAATGGCTCAGGCTCATAAGGCTCAAGAACACGGATCCTACGTCGGCGACAACGGATCGGTAGAGAGGATGATTCAGAAGAGTCTGATGAAGCAGAGTCAGTGCTCTCGGATGACTTGGATGATCCATCATCCACAGTTACATCTGAAGCGCGTAGCCATTGTTGAGTCTCGTAATACTGATCTAGGATTATGCTCTTGAGAGCGAGCAATCACAGCTGGAACAGTAGGAGTTCGGGCAACTTCACCTTCCTCAAAAGGTTCAGTCTCGCTGAAAACAAAGGGGCTGGTATGATCGAACCGGATGAGCTGGCATATTGACAGTCGTAGAGGACATAGTGTCTTCCATCTCAGTGTCTGAGGACAGAACAACCGGGTGGGATGCAGACATGATACTGTAACAACCCATAAATTAATGTAAGTAAAATGCCAATTAATATGATTAACAAGATTTTAGTTAGCTACGCATATTTGCCAAGCAAATCTCCATGCCTAACTAAAATGAATGAAATTTACTTATAATCTAGTGATGCATCAATCTTAATGCATAAAGCGGTCACAGAAGGGCGTAAGGCAGTGGTGTAAAATAGTCCCGTTTTAAAAATGCGGTTATAGTCCAAATATTTTTGAAAATGTGGAAAACTAGAAGGGGGGTTGAATAGTTTTACCGATTAAAACTTTGTTTTAAACTATTTAGATCGACTTATGTCAATCTATTTGGATGTTGATAAACAAACATATAGAAATATAAATATGTAATGAAAAGATAAAGAGTAAGAAGCACAAAACCACAACGCGAGTATTTATAGTGGTTCGGCTACAAGGACACCTTCCTTGCCCTACTCCACTCACCGAGTCACCTAATCGAGAGTTCTTAATCACTACACAACACCAGCTCCTTATGGTGGAGAAACCTTCACAACGTTTCCTACTCTTTATCCGGTACAAGGCTAGATACCGGGTCCTTTTCACCAAGGAGAATCAAACCTTATCACAATGTCGCCTACCCTTTATCCGGTACTAGGCTAAGTACCGAGTTCCATTACAATGGAGGAACTACTACCCAACACTACATGACACCTAACCCCAAAGGAGATCTACTCCTTATAATAACATCATCAAGGATAACAATATCCTTTGACCCAATACTAATCTATCATGTACATCGAATCACACCATATTGAATGTACACCTTAGGCACCTTTCACTAATGCCTTTGACTCGATCTTCAAGACACCCTTCACTAATGTCTTGTGACTTGACTTCTAGGCACCCTTCACTAATGCCTCTAGCCTTTACTTCTAAGCACCCTTCACAAGTGCTTTCAATACGGACGATCGACACCCTTCACTAATATCTTCATCTTGACACTTAAGACATCTTTCACTAATGTCTTCAACACTACACTTCTTATGAGAAAGAAGAAAACTATCAACAAGAGAACCTCAGTAGTCTTGATGATAACGAAGCATGGCAACTCATGGACTTGAGCTTGCTCGTCTTCAAAAGATGGTGATCTCGCCTTTAAGAGGAACCTAGAGAATCACAAGAAAACAAAACTACATACATAGATCACTTGGATCTGAGGTTAGAGAGTTTATAACTCAAAGAGAAAATATGTGAGAAAGGGGTGAGAAACAATGAGGAAATGGCTCATTATTTATAGAGAGAAAATGGCTACTGTTCCCTGGATCCCACGGATCCCTCACTTAAGGGATCGGTCCAGTGAAATACTGGGGATTCGTGGGACGCTCCCCTATACCCATGGGTGGTTTTTTGGTCTTGGGTCATGGGTCATGGGTTATGGGTTGGTCCATGGGTATTTCCTTAGATACAATGTATCTAATAGGTGCAATGCATCTAGTCAAATGGATATGGATCAATACCATGGGTTATGGATATGCTCCATGGGTTGTAGTGTTTAACCCATTATAATACATACTAGTTATGTATATATTTACCCAATTTGTAAACACTAGTTGTTGTACATATGTTATTATTAAATCATAAAATCACTTATACTTGTTTTAGTGTTTTATGTGAAAACGTAAGTGTGTTAGAAAACTATTGGCTCAAACCATTTACGTATTTTATTTGTTTTGTTAAAATGATTTTACATTTATTATTGACAAAACATTAGAAGATCATAAAATATAAATAAACGTTTTTACGGCTTATTTGTATTAACAATCACCCCTTTTTGTTGATGACAAACCATAAAATTATTTTAAGGAAAAACTAGAATTCGTAAAAGTTTGAATTTGTAGTTTTTACTTTCTTCTCCCCCTTTTTGTCGAAACAAAAAGAGCTTCGAAAATAAACTAACACATTGTTTTAAGAAAAACAAGTGAAAAGAAAAAATAGAGAGCAAGTGACGGGAAGAGTTCTCGTCTTAACTCCCCCTTGACGAGTCCATCCCTTTGTGAGGGCGTCAAGTAAATAAAGACTATTAAGCTAATGCATTGCAATTATGTAAATAATGACTACTAAGCTAATGCATTGCAACTATATTTGCAAATGGTTTCGTCTTAGCGACGATATTGCTCCCCCTAGATAATTGCAACTTTGCAAGGGGACGTCATGAAGTGTAATCCTAATATTGCAAATGATCTTGCAATGTAATGCTTTGACACAAAGCTCCCCCTAGCTTTAGGGTGTCAAAGTCTTTATGTGTAAATTGAAAACCTACAAAACAAAGGTTAGAAAACAAGTATATAATGCATAATTTCCTGTAAATACGACTCAAGTTAGTAGAAAACTAATCTTCTATTGCACGGATCCCACGGTTCCCTCCTTGGAGGGATCCGACTAGGCAAATATCAGGGATCCGTCTGTCTGATGACAGGTTTCAGTAATGGTGATATAACAAATAATGTTAACATCAAAGTGAGATATGTATTATACCTAATAATCATATACTCAGAGATATAGCAAATATCATGTAATTTCATTTAATAAAACTAGAGATATGAGGTACATGACTCTAAAAACTAAGAAAATAAATGATACATTATTTTGAGTTGCTAGGCTATCTAAGTTACGCTTGATACTAGGACACCACTAAAATCCTCTAGCTCAAATTTGTTTAGGTTTAATCTCGTCGAAACGTTCGAGGAGGTGATAAAACATGAAACGTTGATCTTCCCGTACTTCATGTATCAAACTTTCAACATGTTGACAATGATAACAATCTTTGTCAAGGCTAGGTAGTGGTGATGGAAGAAATGAAATTGCTTGATGTGAAGGATCAAGTGAAGCGGGTTAAGGAGCCTCAAGC
Source organism: Chrysanthemum makinoi (assembly GCA_910596185.1). NCBI lineage: Eukaryota > Viridiplantae > Streptophyta > Magnoliopsida > Asterales > Asteraceae > Chrysanthemum > Chrysanthemum makinoi. The sequence continues at coordinate 217,379,923 of OU343220.1, forward strand.
GATGGAGGGATTGGTGGAGGCGCATTTGAAGATGGCTTAACCAAGAATGATGGTGGTGGTAGAGAGGTGTCAACTTCCATGTGGTCGGGTGGTTGAATTTGATAATTCCTCATAATCCAAACGGGATTATTTGATGCTGACGCCTAAAAGGAAGCCGGAGCTAGTGTTGACTCAACACCTTGATTTTGTTCCATTATTCCTCCTAATGAGGAGAATGTTGTCGGTGGTGGAGGATGAGATGGCCTAAGAGGAAAATCCTCTAGATTGTAGAGGTGTGGTGATGAGAGTGGAGTGGTAAATGATAGAGCTCTAGGCACCAATGGTGATGGTTTAGTGGAAATGGGATTGTTTGGTCTAGGAGGTATGGTGGTGTTTGGCATAGGTAGTTTCGTGGGAACTATCATTTTAGGGATTGGTTTGATTGGTTGAGTTGGTGGAGGAGAAATCCTTGCATTTGTGGATTTGACCGGAGATGATTCGGTTAAAGAAATTTCGTGTACAACACGAGCAATTTTCTTGGGTGGTCCTTTGGTGGATGAGTTACCACTTGGAGCTTTCCTCATGATGAGATGATTCAAAGAGGTTTGTAAAGGTTTCTAAGTGCTGAAAATGAGGATGAAGATGATGGCTTTAGAAGTCCTAACAATGTGGTTTATAAAGCAAGGGATTTGGCAAGTGCATTCAAGACTTAAGCCACTAAACTTCCTTGGAATGTGATGATTAGCATGCACAAGAGTCAACTTCAGAGTTGTACTGATCTAGGAACTTAATTAGGATGAGATGGAGTGTTCAAGTTAGCAAGATGAGCTTGAAATGATTGTTTTAGCTAGAGTTGACATGAATCTGTTATACGGATCTCACGGTTCCATCCAATTAGGGATCCATCTAGGCTAATCCTAGGGATCCGTCTCTCAGCAGCTAAGAGAAGATAACAATGATGTTTGTAAGGTCTAATGCCTATACCTTCTTGAGTGTTTCAGTCCATCCAAGTGTCTTAAATGAAAGGGTTACTCAAATGCTTAAGGGAAATGCGTGATGTAGCTAATGATTGCCTTTTATGGAAGAAATTGGAACTTTTTATGAGTACCAATGAATGAACAAGGGTGACACTAAAGACTTGAGAGTGTCAAATGGAGCTAAATGATCCTAGAGATTAGATAGTAACTTAAGATAACCTTTTTTAAGATATCCAAAAAGCTTAAGATGGAAAGACTATGGTTTGATCCATTTTGACCCTTTTGAGGTAAGGATGACTATAATCAATTTGCTAAAATTGAAAGATTTCTAAAGCTAGATGTATTATCATGTGAGAGATCATGTATGAGTATAAGAGCGGAAGAGTAATGAGTTTTTGGTGAGACGATAGATCTTCAAGCTTTTAGAGTGAGATCTAAGTGAGTTAAGCGTGAGTATGAACCATTTACTTAACTTGATAAGGACTTAATTTGTCCTAAGACACTATGTCTAGCTTAGTGTGAAGTGATCTAAAGACATGTTTTGAAATAAAATGATTGAAATTGTATTTCTGTTTGCCGGATCCCACGGTTCCCTAAGAGTAGGGATCCGTCTAGCACAAACTTTGGGATCTGTCTCTCTGCTAAGCAGAACCTTTACAAAAGGTATGCAATGGTTTGCACAATGCATCATATTCTAGTGTTTTTCTAAGAGATTCTAACACTAATGTAATAGAGAAATCAAATGTAAGATGTTTTATTTCATTAAGGAAATTACATTACATTGATAAAGCATGGATACTAAGGATTGATCCTATTTGAAAGAAGACTAAGTTCCTTGAGCGTTATCGCTAGAAGGATCGTCAAATGGTTGATGAGTGTTTGCCGATTCAGGAATGAAAAAGGTCTTCATGAGAGATGTGTTTAGAGGTTCCATCATCTTGTTCACAAGTACGTACAACGGACTTTGAAATTGAGGGTGGAAGTACATGATGTGATGATAAAGGCGTGTCAAGAACATTCCATAAGGGATTAGTTTGTTCTTTGAGCCTTGAAGATTTACAATTCGCCTTACGAAGAAGTAGGCGAGATTGTATGGTTGTTCTGTTAGCAAACAATACATTATGTGAGCGCAACAAACGGGAAGGATTTCTCGATTTCCCCTAAGAATCCAAACATTTTCACGTAGGATGAGTGCGAGAGCCTTATACTCTTCTCGGATATCCCGTGTATAGATAATGTTTGGATCAGAGTAATAGGGTCGAGGTTTGCATATTATGTGATTCAAATCTTCTAGGGAAGGTATGTGTGAACAATGTGGACTATTTTCTTCACGAAAGTTGAAGAGAGAATCAAGTGACCAATCTTCAGTGAAAGCACATTGTCCATGATTTGGAATTCGAAGGATGTGAGCAAATTGCCCAAGGGTTAAAACAAACTTTTGGTTTTTGATCCAAAACCAAAGAGATAGAGAGCGATCCTCGTTACGAACGAGTTCAACTTGGCGGAAGAATTCCAATACAAACCTTGGACATATTTTCTCGTTATTTTCGAGAAGACATTCCAGTCCTATGGTTCGGAAGGAGGTATTAATACCTTCTTAGTATTGTAGAGGAGTGTCGACAATACGTCCTTCATGAAAGTGACGGGTTTCGAGATTATTGAACCCACGGACATGATTGCCACGTGTGTTGGGCTCAAGAGAGATGTTAGGAGTGTAGATGCTAGTGAGTGAAAAATCGAACTCATACTCATGTGACATAGCGAAACCTATAGAAAAGAAGAGTTAATATGATGTAACGTACTACGGGCAAAACAATGATTACCTTCACGTTTTTACTAGGTTTTTATAAACAATGACATTTAACTCACTTAATGTTTGACATTCTAGTGGAATATTTCTTTTAGGAAGAAAACGATTTTTATTTTGCATGAAAAACTGTTATCCAGAAGGACGGTTCCCACGGTTCCCTTCTATCAGGGATCCGGCTAGTATATCTACACGGATCCGTGGATCTGTAGTAACAAAAACAGATTTTTGATAAAAACATAGATTTTTAGATCTTATAGTTTTATATCAAGTAGGGTTGAGCAAACGGACCGGATGGACCGGACCGACCGACAAAACCGACTGGACCGAACCGAAACTGACCGGACCGATGAACCGGCGGTCCGGTCTCGGTCTAGGGTTTTTGCCTGATTCGGTCTCGGTCCGGTCCGGTCTGGTCCGATCCGGACCACAAACCCGAAGTTTAGTCTTGTTGGACCGGGCCGACCGAGACCGACGCGACCGACGGACCGACCACATTCGGTCTCGGTCTCGGTCTGGGGTTTTTGCCGGATTCGGTCTCGGTCCGGTCCGGTCCGATTTTCTACCGATGAGCAGCCCTAATATCAAGATATGAGTATTAGTCTACATTTTCTTTTAGCATGCATTTAATGGTTTCTAATGTATCATGAAAAGATACGAAAGATATAAATCGAAAGAAATGACAAACACATTATGATAATAAACTAGATAAACTAGAGTATTAGTAATATTTCATTTTAATGCTAAGAACGATACAAAGGATTGGGTATATAACACCAATGTACATTAACAACACAAAGTATATGTCTCCATATGAGAACTTCATCATAGGGAACACGAGAGCGATGAGTGTTACGGCGATGAGTACGAGGGTGATGTAAACCATGTTGATGACGAACCTTTTTGGTTTTGGTTTGAGATGAGATGAGATGAGTAAGATGAAGTTTTGAATGAGAGGTAATTTTTTGAAAGTGGAAGATTTGAAAAAGTAGTGATTTGGTAGAGAAGTGATAGGAAGGGATATTTATGGGGAAGATGAATTTTTGAGATTTGTGTTTTGTTTTATTATTAGAAAGATATGATTTTTGGATTAAATGAAAATAAAACACAAGTTTTATAAACCTCGACTTTAGACGAAAGAATAACACGTATGCGAGAAAGACTTCCTAATGAAGCTACATGTAATATATGAATATGCACAAAAGATAATCATATAAATACCTATGTAAGCATACTTATTTATCAAGCTAATGTTATTTAGAGATAAGTGGAAAGTCATACCTCTAATGCACTTAGGAATGTCTTCACCAATGACACACCAAGTGTCAGTAGACAATTCCAGCTCCTTTGTGTTTAAGATACCTTCTTAGAGAAGGTATTCTTGTTACCAAGAAATTCCTATGGCTTGGTAGGTATGAGCTTTAACTAAGCAACATGACAAAGAAGATTAGTGCAATTAAATAAATAGTAAGAAAAAAAATGTTGTCATCTAATCAACATCCAAACAAAGAGTTTTAAAAACATGGTATTTATTTTTATAAAAGACCTTCTTTATAGTTTTCAATTAACCATGGACCGTATCAAGTTTTTAAAGTACAATATACTTTAAGGAACTTGGTAATGAAGCTCTGATGCCAATTGTGGAAAACTAGAAGGGGGGTTGAATAGTTTTACCGATTAAAACTTTGTTTTAAACTATTTAGATCGACTTATGTCAATCTATTTGGATGTATGTTGGATGTTGATAAACAAACATATAGAAACATAAATATGTAATGAAAAGATAAAGAGTAAGAAGCACAAAACCACAACGCGAGTATTTATAGTGGTTCGGCTACAAGGACACCTTCCTTGCCCTACTCCACTTCACGAGTCACCCACTCGAGAGTTCGTAATCACTACACAACACCAGCTCCTTATGGTGGAGAAACCTTCACAACGTTGCCTACTCTTTATCCGGTACAAGGCTAGATACCGGGGCCTTTTCACCAAGGAGAACCAAACCTTATCACAACGTCGCCTACCCTTTATCCGGTACTAGGATAAGTACCGAGTTCCATTACAATGGAGGAACTACTACCCAACACTACATGACACCTAACCCCAAAGGAGATCTACTCCTTATAATAACATCATCAAGGATAACAATATCCTTTGACCCAATACTAATCTATCATGTACATCAAATCACACCATATCGAATGTCCACCTTAGGCACCTTTCACTAATGCCTTTGACTCAATCTTCAAGACACCATTCACTAATGTCTTGTGACTTGACTTCTAGGCACCATTCACTAATGCCTCTATCCTTGACTTCTAAGCACCCTTCACAAGTGCTTTCAATAGGGACGATCGACACCCTTCACTAATATCTTCGTCTTGACACTTGAGACATCTTTCACTAATGTCTTCAACACTACACTTCTTATGAGAAAGAAGAAAACTATCAATAATAGAACCTCAGTAGTCTTGATGGTAACGAAGCATGGCAACTCATGGACTTGAGCTTGCTCGTCTTCAAAAGATGGTGATCTCGCCTTTAAGAGGAACCTAGAGAATCACACGAAAACAAAACTACATACATAGATCACTTGGATCTGAGGTTAGAGAGTTTATAACTCAAAGAGAAAATATGTGAGAAAGGGATGAGAAACAATGAGGAAATGGCTCATTATTTATAGAGAGAAAATGGTTACTGATCCCCAGATCCCACGGATCCCTCACTTGAGGGATCCGTCCAGTGCAATACTGGGGATCCGTGGGACGCTCCCCTTTACCCATGGTTTTTTGGTTATGGGTCATGGTCATAGGTTATGGGTTGGTTCATGGGTATTTCCTTAGATACAATGTATCTAATAGGTGCAATGCATCTAGTCAAATGGATATGGGTCAATACCATGGGTTATGGATATGCTCCATGGGTTGTAGTTTTTAACCCATTATAATACATACTAGTTATTTATATATTTACCCAATATGTAAACACTAGTTGTTGTACATATGTTATTATTAAATCATAAAATCACTTAAACTTGTTTTAGTGTTTTATGTGAAAACGTGAGTGTGTTAGAAAACTATTGGCTCAAACCATTTACATATTTTATTTTTTTTGTTAAAATGATTTTACGTTTGTTATCGACAAAACATTAGAAGATCGTAAAATATAAATAAACGTTTTTACAGCTTATTAGTATTAACAGAAAAACTCTTTGGTTCTCTATAACCCTTGCTCTGATGCCAATATGTAACACCCCCAAAAATCTTTATGACAGCGGAAGACTAATTCAGGTGTTACTCGAATGGAGATCATAGTCAATAATTACAGAAAACGACTCGAAAGAGACGTTTTATTAAAATAGTTATCATTCATCGAAAACTCATAGTTGTTACGAAACGTTGTAAATAGTTCAAGTGTTTTTCCCAAAAGAAAGATCATGAGTTTGAAAGAAATGACAACTTTTATGTTTTACACAACCAGATAAGCCTTGCCATGCCCCATTCCACGCCTTGGTTATAATCTTCATCGATTACCTGTGATAACATGCTTAAAAGGTCAACAAAAATGTTGAGTGAAATTCATAGGTTTAAAATAGTTGAACACAAGTATAAGAGCATGATGATTGTAAACTAACAATATCATTAGAAAAATCACAGATTATTATGCGCTAAGCTCATGAAACCAAGACTCAACTACATACACCGAATTACCAATGTACGTAAGTATGCCCCAAAGGAGGTAATAGCCAATTACCTAAAGAAATTCAAATATGGTTCGCCCCGGTTATTTCTCTATAACTGAAACGGGGTCGTTAATCCCCATAGTACTATTCACAATATCTTCGTTCACTCGCGGTGACTAATGGTTCATGATCAGGGGACTTATGGCTAAATACTTAGGCAGTACCAATAATCAAGAAGAGAGCATTTATGAAAAACCTTGTTTTCTAGTTTAGAGCATGTATCTCCCTCGCGGGGTTTGTAAAATAAAGTAAAAGCAAGGCTATGAACTCACCTTGATGATAATGAACAAGCACAAACTGATCAAGCACAATGTAGCGGAGGTTCCAAACAGAAACCTAAAAATGATGAGATGGCGAGTCTCAGATATGATAAACATTTTGGTTCGCGACCAAAATAATAGAGCATTGAATATTCTTATTCAATAAATCATTGAATTGTCCAATTCAATAGTGTGTGCGTGCTTAACGTTTTAAGTTAATTTTACTTGCTACATTGCCTTAATTAATGATCCTCACTTACGCATAAGTGAAATGTTCCCCCGTTGTGATTTCGTAAAATGATAGTGTTATTGAGTATTTTAGTTTGTTTTAGATCCCACGTGCGTTTTATCGGATTATATATATATATATATATATATATATATATATATATATATATATATATATATATATATATATATATATATATATATATATATATATATATAATTATAATCTTATAAATATATATATATATATACGTAATACATTTAACGTTATCCGAAAATAAAATACTCATATGATCAAAATACTCATTTTTACGAAGTTACAATAAATTTATAAACTTTCCTAAACTTTTCCCAAATTTACACTTTTTACCCTCAAGTTTCAAAATGTACGAGTTTGGTCCCTCAAGTTTAAGAAATTAACACTTTCTACCCGAAACATATTTTATATCAAAACTTTCGGAAATGACAGTTTTAATCCCTTGGTAAAACAGATTTTACGAAAGCAGCCCTCCAAGTTATGTTTATATGCTTTAAACCTTTACTTTTCTAAGTTGACACTTTTCACTCAAAACCTTTATTATAACTAGTTTGAGTAAATTACATAACCGGTCCTTGTGGTTTCATACGTGTACATGCACGTGTAAATACACCCTTATACTTTCGAAATTAGTGCATGTTACTCCCTCAACTACCCATGCACGTTTATATACGTCTAAAATCATCCCTTTATCTTTTGAAAACATTACCATTTCGACCCAAGGACTCATTTATTTGCAAAAATAGTCCGAATATAGTTTTAATTATACGAAATCTTTTCAAAATAATCATAACTTATTTCCAACTCCTTTTTATAGCTTATTGGCTTATTAATGACTTATTGGGCCGGGTTGGGCTTTACTTGGACTTCGTTTAGGCTTATTGAGCTTAAGTATTAGGCTTTAGGCCCGTATGGTCTTGCGTGAGTTTTTCTAGTGTACGAATGGTTAACATGTGTTTGTGTTGTGTTCTAAACGTTTTTAGGTTAGTGTTAACTAGTGACAAAGTGTCGTGATCAACTATAACATGAGTATAACACGAGTGGTTTATGAAATGGTGCACACAACCTATGTAACGTGCGATAACTAAGTGTAAACGAGAAAACGGAAATGGAAATGAGTTGAGGGTGACTTACTACACTCAAAAGAGTAGTGATGATACGTGTGAGAGGTGAACGAGAAGTAGTACCCAACGAGAATCTCTTTGTTCTCCTTATAGTGTTACCCGCATTCTTATCTTACCCAAGTCTTCCTAGACCCTTGTAATGCAACATTTTATTCCCCTTCATATTCGTTACCACAGTGGACGAGTTAACTTAGAATGTGTAAGTGTTTGAGTGAGTTTGTGAGTTTGTGACAAGTCTTTGTGCTATGGTTTATAAAGGAAAGGTAAGCATGACATATGTAATTGTTTATACTAACTCATACAAGTTCCAAGACTTAATAAAACATGTGTGAATTTTGCTATATGGGCGTGCATATGGCAGCCAATTTCTAGGGGTTGATCATGCTTGGTCAATTGTATTTTTTTGTATATGGAACATTTTACACATTGGGTTATAAAGTCTTATGGATGGTCAAAGGAGTATTGGTGGTTTAGGGCATTATAATAATAAGTTAGAGTAGTCTAAAAGTGATTTTTATGTCCCCTTGATCTTGTACACTTGTTTGTTTAAGTTACTAAGGAATGGTTTCATGTTTTCCTAGTTTGGTTCGATTTGCACTTCCTCATGGAATACTAGTTCCTCTTTTCGGTTACTTGGTCATGGCAAGGTGCAAGGAAAAATCCACTTTGATTTTATCAAGTTGTTTTGTTTGTGAGTTTGCCTAGTCAACCGGGTACAAACAAAGAAAACACAAACATGTTTTTACCAAATGTTTTAAATAGTGTGGTGTTGGGCTTCGCATTTCGATTGGACGGCCCAAAGGAAGAAATATGTGTTTTCGGTTGGGCTTGGGTGAACGAGGCCCAAGGATGAAATAGAAGTGGTATTGGGCTTGGTTCTTATTCGGTTAGAGCTATATCAAGGCCCGTTTAAGTAGTGGGCTTGGTGAGGTAACGAGGCCCAAGGAAATGATGTGGTGAACTTGGCTTAAATTAGACGTGAGGCCCAAATTGAAAGTGGGTTGGATCGTGGCCCATTAGTGGTGAAGTATTGTTGGGCTTGAAATGGTAACGAGGCCGATTGAAATGGTAAGTTGGGCTCAACGGGTATACGAGGCCCAATAAATGTTAGGTGGTGAGTCGGGTCCAAGTCGAGGCCCAATACGAATTTTATACATTTTTATTATAATTTATTTCGTATTTTTACAATTTTTACGTATTCGTTGCGTATTTCAAGATTATCAGGATCGTGGGGAATTTCATTCAAATCACAACGGTATATTTATGAACGCTCAAGCTGCGTTGATCATGCATACGCCAAATGATATGCAAATGTGATATTTTGAAAATTTCATCATAATATAAATCGTGCTTAATTTCTGATTAAAGCTTTAAGTAAATTGAAATTTTCCGGGAGCTTACAGTATTCAAGACAACCCATAACTGAAAACCCTAATCATTAGGGATTTGAGGTTTTACCACTCAAACCAATTAAATCATAAACCCTTTTGGATTTTTGATTATTCTACACTTCCTAGATTGAATATTGTAGTTTTGGTGTTCTTAATAGCTTGACGAAACACAAAACTGTTGCTAGAACTTTTGGTTAAAGAGTGATACTAAATTAGAGTTTTTCTATAAACCCTAATTTGAGTTGTTGGAAGAATTCCATTATGTCTTGATTTAAGTTATGAATTTGTTAAAATCTTATGAAGCATTTTATTAACAAATCTTGAGAAGAGAACTTAAAATGTATTTTGTGGTTCTCCATAAAGAACAATTTATTGTTGCTTAAATACTTAGTATTTAGAGAATTGTCTCTACTTACAAAAGTAAGTGTGAGCATATACAAATCTCAAAGTTTTTGAGAACAAAATACTTAACCTTCTAAAATCCACTTATTAATATCATACTAAGGTTAAACATGAAAATGTAGACCGAAGTATAATGATTACTCTCATTCATAAATCCGAAAGGATGCCTCATCACTTGAATCAATGCTGAGGATAAAGTTTTATTGTAACTATACTAAAATATATTATCACATCTTGAATGAAAAGATGCAGTCCTTAAAAGGCAAATCGAGTTTTGAGCTTGATTGTTATTTCACCTAATTGGTAAACCTATGAGGTTGGAATGAGTTTCTTTTGAAGAAAGACTCACAAGGACGAAATTGGATACATATTAATACATGACATTTAATAGGAAGTTTTTAATCATACTTAAGCAATTAACTGTGATTAAATTTCCTTATATATACATGCATTAATTATATAAAGATATTTAATTGTCATATATAATCTTTATGTAGTATACAAATTTACGCAATCCATGTTTTTGGATTGGATCATGCATCTAAGAGCTGAGATCTTAAATTTAATCACAATATGATTCTGACTGAATTAAGATAACTCTTGAGTACATCTGACATTGAGTGGGAGCAATGTGTGTTTCCTTAAAATTTACATGTTGAAGATATCATTCTATTTAAGCTAGATATTGATCCTTAAGCTTGAAATGAAACTTAACTTGGAATTTAGGGAATAAAACAAACAACCTTGGAATAAATGTTTATCTGGAATAAACAAATGTGGAAAATATTAAGTATAACACAAATGCAATATATCATTCAAGCAAGCCTTAAATGGTATATTTCACTTGGAATAATTTATTACATGGATGGAAATCTTATGTTGTTTTAATTAATGATTTATCATGTATATATTATATTGTGTATAAGACTAGTTGTTGCTTTTGTATAAGAACAAGATGAGCAGACAACAACAATATCTAATTGAGAGTTTTTTAGATTATTGTTAATATAGATGTTTACGAATTATAAAGCGTAGTGTTGTATAAGTACAAATGATGCTAGAGGATTATTACTACTAGTTGTAGTAGGATTTTATCATTTATGATAAATCTGCTAACTAGTTATGCTCAACATAGAGCATTTTTGCATTACACATTAATGAATGAGAATACTTTACACTTTTAGAAACTGTAAAGATGACTGTCAGTATGTCGTTGATTTCTAAATACCTCATGCAAGGTAAGACGACATCTCCATACTATAACGCTTGCAATAGTATGAGCATATGAGATAAGACACTCATATTATATTTCAAATCACTCACTATATGTGAAATTTGAAACAAGTATTCAGAATTTTTACTCAGATGACTATTTAGTTTTTCTTTTAAAGAAAGATTGAGAATGTTGGAAACATTAGGGTTCAACTTACTAAATGAGTTTCATGCATATCTGTTTTAGTATTTGGATAATTGGGATTGATAGACAATTTTTACTTTATAATGAATAAAGATACTTGGTATTTGTTATTCATTCATATAATAATTATTATCCTATATTTGCATGTTAATCCTTAAATAATTTTATTATTTTAAATATGTCCATTGTCGGTTAACAATATGGGAATATTGTTATGTAAGGAAAATATGAGTGTTGGTTATATTCTAACCAGAATGTGGATTGTTCCCGCCAAACTCATATGTATTCACTAGAGATGCATATTGGATTCTCCAACTTTCAAACATTTACTTTTGGATCCTTGTCATAAGTAAAATATTGAAAATGGTTTGTTATCTTCGTCCTTAGACTTGAGATGCAAGCAAGTTCTGTTATGTGTGGATATCATTTTTTGTAAGTATAAGCAAAACGCTATCTGAATAAGGTAGTTATAAACGCTATATTTCGGAGTGATGTGAAGCAGCATCCACAACACTTGTAGTTAATAAAGGATTTGTTATTCCACTTGATATGTGCAGAAAGATACCATGGCCTCTCCGCATTTAATCGATAACTGTCGCCGACCCAAAGGGTAATGCAAGATGATTCTTGATTACATTTGGTATATTTGAATTAAAATCTATAACGAGATTCTAAATGGTTAAATTATATGGAATGATTTGAGATCCATTATCCATGGTTTAATGGTATCTATAACAAAGGATGATTAGAGCAAGACATTGCATAACCATGCTACTGAGAAACTTTTACAAACTATTCTCTCAGACACTTTTAGTTAAAAAGCGCGTGAGAGCCTTTGCTAGGCGTTTCCGTTGTTAGTTTTGTATGCCATTCGACACACCAACTCCCAAGTGGGAGCTATTGGTTTGTGGGAGTTGTAAACACACGTAAACAACTAAAAGTGTGTGAGCCTATGGGGGCACACACGATAAACACGAGTATACGTGTCGAACGTATAAATACTTGAATAAATAGATCCATTTATACATGTACTTGACCCGATCCATTTGAACGATTCATGGGCTGTTTGTACCTGTCTCTTGGGTCGGTTTTAGGAGTGCCTTGGGCCTTGTGTTTCTCCAAAAGATCGGGCATGTAGGGGTGCTTGGGTTTCTTGCTTGTCGAGCAAGTTTTTGAGCCCATGTAAGTGTCGGTCAAAAACATATATAAACAAACCCACCCTACATAAAACGTATGGATAAAAACTACCTATAATACTATCCCTTATTGATCCACACTCCTGCTAAAATACCCAATCAGATTCTATATATCAGATTAGGGGTTTAACTAGGCTTTATTTGTTTTGTTAAAATCTTAACTTGCATGGCATTAATGATCCAAGTAGATGAGGTTTAGTTCAATTGGGTTTTCCTAAGTTGCTATGTTCCAGGTTGAACATGATTGGCAACAAGGATTAATAGTTCTATTCGTGGTGGATCTCGGACATCAAAGAAGAAGGGAGGATATCGGACAAGCTTTGTCCGATATCGGGTATATGTAAAAATAGTCCGTTTGGCTGTTTAGGTTCTCGGACAGTGGAAACAAGAAGGTTTCTTGGAGTTTTCTAGTTCGTGTTATATTCAAGTGTATTCAATTGTTGATTGGTTTTATTACGTTCTTGACTAGCTTTCTTTATCGAACGTATACGGTTATCGGGTTTGTGTGTGATACTTATAGAGGCATCTATTTTAGATGCTTAGTTTCGTATTGGTTTTCTTGTTTGTTACACTTGCGTTCAATTGCCACGAAAGGTTAGGTTTTCTTTTATCCCTTTTATTAATTAATTGTTTATTAATTACATGTTTAACTTAATTGCGATTACTAGATCCTTATCCGCTGCGTACTCGTAGAAATTAATGGTTAACTTGGTTCTAAAATCCCAACAGAAGACCACCATCATCTTCGCCGGCTACACTCACAACTCCCGTCACCACCGTCTTCGACGTCGTCACCATAGCTACCTTAAAGGTTGTTTCTTTTTCAAGTATGCTATTTGCTATTATGTTAATTTTATATGAAACGAGGGTGCCTTCCTCAAGCACATGCTAATATGACTATGATGTCTGTGTAATGATTTTAAGTTCAAACTTTACGTCCTTAAACCAATAGGAGCATAGGACCAACAAGTAGTAGTTTAGAAATAGTGAAAATTACTGTAGTACCCAAAATTAAAATACTGTGTCTGCAGATACCCATCTTTTTTCTCAATATCAAAACTACCCATCCATGTCGGGTATATATTTTCACTATATACACGACATGGACGTGTATGGCCATAAATGATTGTTGCAAATAAATTTTTAGCATCACGGGTACAAAATCACATCTATACACGACATGGTTTTGACATGGTTTTTTTTATTGTTGTTCACACTTACCCACACACATCTAGTGTATTTCTATACACGACATGGTGAGTAAATACACGACAGGGGACAAAGTTTAGGGCATGTCGGGTATAGATGCATGAAAATACACGACATGGGAAAAAGACAAGGCCATGTCGTGTATAGAGGATGGAAATACATGACATTGACATATTTTGCATTCTCATTTCAAGCCCTAGACAATGTCGTGTAATATAATACCTTATACACGACATGTTTTAGGGTTTTGTTTATTTTCTACGATACATGTTTTAGGGTTTTGTTTATTTGACATGGTAAATGACGATAGAATTTCTATATGTATAGACTTAGAAACACATATCTCACACATAAAATATTTTCAATATAATGGTTAATGTATTTTCACTCCTGTAGTATACAAATCCTTTAAACATTACATTTTTTCATAGTTTTTTAAAATGATGGGAAAGAAGTACGTACTTAAATATATGTGAATGGTTAGATATACGGTTTTTAATTTATCTTGTGTGTAGAATTAAAAAAGACGACTTGAAAACATTCGGAAGCATTTACAAAATTATAAAAAGAGTTCATATGAAAGTCATTGATTAGTCATGTCAATGTCATATTTCGTGTTAAATTGTAAGCGACAATGACATTGTCAGTGAGTTGTCATATCAATGTTCGTACTTAAAAATGTCATATTTCGTATAAAATTGTAAGCATACACGACATTGTCAGTGATTTGTCAAATCAATGTTAGTTCTTAAAAATGTCATATTTCGTGTAAATTTTAAAGCATATACGACATTGTCAGTGAGTTGTCATATCGACATTGTCATTTATAACCTACCTTAGAATTAAAATAAACATAGATTTATTACTTCTCTCTAGGGTAGCCATGAATTCAAATATTAAGAAGTTCAAGTGTGTATTACATTTTGATGATCAGCATCGAGGTGTAATTATGTATAATGATATGACGTACTCAGGGTTACTTGGTTTGGTGGTGAAGAAATTCAAGTTAGATCCAAATCTTCCGATTTATTTGTCTTGTAAGTTTTCCGAACATTAGCATGTTTTTTCCCATCTCGTGTATTTTCATGCATTAGACCCGACATGAGGTTGTCTTTATTCCCATCTCGTGTATTTTCATGCATGTATACCCTACATAAGCTTGTCTTTATTACCATCTCGTGTATTTTCATGCATGTATACCCGACATGAGCATGTCTTTTTCCCATCTCGTGTATTTTCTGGATTGGTACCCGACATGCCCCTAAACTTTGTCCAATGTTTGTCCCATGTCGTGTATTAATTCACACTAGATGACCTTGGTAAGTGTGAACAACAATAAAAAAAACCATGTCAAAACCATGTCGTGTATAGATGTGATTTTGTACCCGAGATGCTAAAAATTTATTTGCAACAATCATTTATTGCCATACACGTCCATGTCGTGTATATAGTGAAAATATATACCCGACATGGATGGGTAGTTTTGATATTGAGAAGAAAGATGGGTATCTGCAGACACAGTATTTTGATTTTGGGTACTACAGTAATTTTCACTTAGAAATATACACTGATGTCTGTGTAATGATTTTGTGAAATTAGTTTATAATATTTTTTATGATAATGTGAAATTAGTTAAAGTCTGCAATTAAAAGTGAACACTAACTTCTTGTTCCGATGTATACGAGATTGTGTTGCCATATGCTTGTTTGTGGTGCCATATGAATTGAATTAGATTTGTGAAGTTTTTGTTTCTTGATGACCTTTGTGCTATTTATTGTTGCACTCGCCTATTAGTAAGCTATTACAATTGAGAAAAGAAACCATGTGGTCATCTATATCTATACAATTTTATAATGCATTTAGGCCTTCTAAAATTAGAAGGCTTAAAATTTTTGACTTGCTTATTATGGAAAGATATATTATAATGCATGTAAAATTAAGATAAGGAGCTCCAATCATGAGATGACATGTGTCATTTCTTAACAAACTCCAAGCCTAACTTCTAACAAACTCCAAGCCTAACTCCTAACCACCAAAAATTAAGATAAGGATCTCCAATTATAAAATGACATGTGTCACTTCTCAACTAAAAATTCATCTTTATTTTCAAATTAAAATATCTTTTTATCTACTTATTTATATTATAATCTAATTTCACCATATTTTCTAAAATTTTATGCTCTTTAATTCAACATCCATTTTAATATATTTTTATAAGTTTTTAGTTTTTATATTTTTAGTGGGTTTATTTTATTTTAATTCAAATTTTTACAACTTTAACATTTATTTCATTTATTCAAATCAATATAATCTTGATTCGTCAAAATCATATACTTTTGGGGGAATGTTTGACGCGTAAGAGATTGCGAGGGTATTTTTATATGCGGGAATAATGATGTCAACATGAAAGTTATGGGTAACCCAAACAAACACTTACAACTAACACATATACATTCGAAGTGTTGTGAAACGAATTCACTAAACGGGTAAGCAACACATATAACTATACTTATCGCCCATGCATGTCACCACCGTCTCATCACATCACCACCTCAAAACATTTGTTCGCTACAAAATAGTCAACATCAGTATTATCATGCATTCTTGCTACCTTATTATTCCTAATGAGTAATGACAATTCAATGTTACCCTTCTATCCGGTTATCGGTCACTTCTTAATTCCATACCATAATTTTTTTTACTTATTTATTTTTTGCTAATATAGTACCCAATGAAAATTAACTTCAAAACTAAAACAACACATAATTTGTTTCCACTTTCAACTTGGCATATAAGGAGTCAAGATCATTAGTGTTACCGGTAATACAATTTGGTGGATGTATTTTGTTAGAGAAGTATCTAAATATAGAGACATTCTTTTGCGTAAATCATTATTGTAGGATTGAGTAAATTGCTATTAATATAGTGGATGTATAAATGTGGTTTTATTAAACTATAAGTGATTTGTGGATGTACAATTTGGTGGATGTATTTTGTTAGAGAAGTGGTTTTATTAAACTATAAGTGATTTGTGGATGTATAAATGTTTATCTGATGTATTACGGTACTAATATTTATATGTTTTTGAATATCTGTATTTGATACTAGTTTGAATTAGGATTCCCGTCATTGTTTCCTGTAGAAAACCTGTCCGAAATTAATTTATTAGAAATTAATTTCGTAAAGTCCCCTTTTTGGGACTACTTTTTGATGTTTTGTCTCATTTAGGATATTGATGGGTATAATAGATTTACTATTTGTGAGAAATTCGACATCATTTTCTCTTTACTCTTACGAATATGTGTTACATTCACATATTTGGGGAGTTGAGGGGAAATGATGTCGAATTTTTCTCAAATAGCAAATTAGTTATACACATTCATATATAAGACAAAACTTTCAAAAAGTGGGTTAGGTGGCCTTCCTTAGAGTTGGACTAGGTGCACATGCCTTGTTTCATTTGAACATGTTTGGCTAAACTTGTCAGTGTTTCCTTAGGATGCATGCAACTTAGAACAAGATGAATAGATTTGTATTTGTGATGTGTGACTAGTTTAAATGTGTATTAGTGTTTTTTAGGACGCATTTATGACAATTGATAAGAGTTGGAATACTTTAAGAAACCGTACTTCCGATCAGTTTAATGATGGTCTTGATGCATTCCTCGATAGGTGTAAGGACCACTTAGATGAGCATAATACTTGTTGTTGCCCATGTCATAAGTGTAATAACAATAAAAAATGTACCCTCAGAGAAATTGAAAACGATATACTTACAAATGGGTTTAGCGCTTATTACACGATCTGGGATCAACACGGTGAACCGCCAGCAGTAAATCACACACCTGAAACATATAATGAGTTGGTCGATTTCTTACACAATGTTCGTATGGAGAATACTAATGAGCCAACTGAAGGACGAAGTGCTTCAAATGAGCCAAATGAATGTTCTAGTGCTCCAAATGAGCCACTTGAAGCTACAAAAGATGGATTAGAAGAGTTACTTGCTATGGCCGGTGAAAATCTATACCCTGGTTGTGATCATTCAACATTGCAGTATTTGTCAAAGCTGTTGCACATCAAGGTCCTGTGGAAATGGACCGATTTTTCATTTGACATGTTGCTGAAATTTCTCAAAACTACGTATCCGAAAGATAATAAAGCCCCTTCGTCACACTATGAAGCTAAGAATACTTTTAAAAAGATCGGGTTAGGATACGAAGCGATTCATGCTTGTATAAATGACTGTTGTTTAGTTTGGAAGGAGAACAAGTCCAAAGAGAATTGTTCGGTCTGCAATGA
Source organism: Chrysanthemum makinoi (assembly GCA_910596185.1). NCBI lineage: Eukaryota > Viridiplantae > Streptophyta > Magnoliopsida > Asterales > Asteraceae > Chrysanthemum > Chrysanthemum makinoi. The sequence continues at coordinate 217,397,993 of OU343220.1, forward strand.
GAGTAGATGGAAATACAAAAACACAAAAGGGAAGAAAGTTGCTAAGAATGTGTTGCGTTACTTTCCTGTGACTCCTAGACTAAGGCGTATGTTCAACTCCAGACACATTGCAAAGTATATGACTTGGCATGCTACTGGAAAGTGTAAGGAAGATGGTAAGATGTGTCACCCCGTTGACGGTAAAGCATGGAAAGATTTTGATCGGAAGCATAAACAATTTGCACTCGAACCTAGAAACGTCCGGTTAGGATTAGCTGCTGATGGTTTCAATCCATTCAGCAACTTGAGTCAAGGTTATAGCATGTGGCCGGTCATATTAACAACATACAATCTACCCCCGTGGTTATGTATGAAAGAGTCGAATTTGATGCTCAGTATGTTAATTCCTGGCCCTAAACAACTCAGGAAGGACATTGATGTTTTATTACGGCCTTTGGTTGAAGAATTAAAGTCTCTATGGGATAAAGGGGTTAGGATGAGAGATGTTGCTAGATAAACTTACTTCACAATGAAAGAAATGCTTCTATGGACCATTAATGATTACCCTGCTCGCATTTATTTTTCTGGTTAGATTGGTCAAGGTTACTTAGCATGCCCTACATGTAACGAAGACACTCCATCTGCTCGTGTGCTAGGAAAAATCATTTATCCTGGTCATAGAAGATTCCTACGTAAGAACCATCGTTGGAGGAAGGACAAGAACTTCAATGGCATAGACGAGCCGGGTGATCCTCCTAAAAACATTAGCAGTGCTAATATCCTAGATCAACTCGCTAGATTGCCGCAAAGAATACCAGGGAAACATCCAGATTTTGGGTTGGTCGGTGCGAAGAGAAAACGTGACACAACGGAGTTGAATTGGAGTAAACGATCTATTTTCTACGAGTTGGAGTATTGGTCAGATATAGAATTAAAACACAATTTGATGTAATTCATATTGAAAAAAATGTATGTGAGAGTTTATTGAGTTCCTTATTAATGAACGACAAATCCAAAGCCACTCCAAATGCAAGAAAAGAATTGGAACATTTGGGCATTTGAGAAGAGTTGTGGCTCGCTGATAACGGAAAAGGGAAGTTAGTAAAACCTCATCCCAAATACTCTTTCACAAATGAGGACCGACATCGTTTTTGTCAGTTCATTAAAGGAGTAAAATTTCCTAATGATTTTGGATCAAACTTTAAGCAAAAAGTTCCCGATAAAGATAACAACATAATGGGCATGAAGTCTCATGACTATCATATAATGATGCAACGTTTACTTCCGGTCGAAGTTCGAGGGTACCTGGACGAAACCGTTTCACGACCAATAATTGAGCTTTGTTCATTCTTTAAGCAACTTTGTTCTCGTAATTTAATGGTTTATGATATGTTGAAAGCCAAAGAACAATTGATCGAGATTTTGTGTACTTTCGAGCAAATATTGCCTCCGGCTTTTTTGGACATAATGATTCATGTGGTTATCCATTTGCCCGAAGAGGCTATTCAAGGTGGTCCTGTTTACATGAGGTGGATGTATCCATTTGAAAGATACATGAAAAAGCTAAAAAAATTATGTCAGAAATAAAGCTAAAGCTGAAGGTTCTATAGCAGAGGGTTATGTCGCAGATGAAGCCTTAACTTTCTGTTCAATGTATCTTGAGGGTATAGAGACGAGATTTAATTATCCTTACAGAAATGGGGACGCTCCAGTTACGAGTCATGAGTTTTATGTGTTCCGGTCAATATGTTCACTAATTGGTAAACGTTCAACTATCAATTTTAAAGACGAGCAATACAAGCAAGTTGAATGGTATGTACTTAACAACAGTCTGAAGATCGCGACGTACAGGACGTAAGTGTCTTTATTACGAATAATTTTTTCATTAATTTATATATTCAAAAATTATTCTAATACCACAAACATTTGCAGTGAATTTTCTACTGAAAAACCAACAGCTGAATTACGAAATGAATTTCCTCGTTGGTTCAAGGTTAAGGTAAACTCATTATACATATTATCTTGTAAAAATAATGATTATTACTCAACCTAATTTACTTTTCTCTTTTTCATAGATAAATCGTCTGGTAACAACTGATAAAAGCCAATGCAGCGATGATTTATTAGCTTTAGCACATAGACCATAAGTGTTTGCAAACTCTTACACCAGCTGCACAGTTAACGGTGTGAAGTTTACAGTTCACACTCGTGATCAACATCGTAATACTCAAAACAGTGGAGTTTCGACAGCCGGGCATATTGGAATGACCTATTATGGCAATTGGAAGAAATACTAGAGCTAATTTATACTGGTGGTCGCAACGTGGTGATGTTCCGATGTAAATGGTTTGACACAGGAAAACCAGGACATAACTCATGTTGTAACACTAAGAATAACATAACCAGTAAGAAGTGAATGGTGTAAAGACGACCAATACATTCTGGCAACCTAAGCTAATCAAGTCTTTTACATTGAAGACCCGTCTAAAACGACAATTGGAGGGTCATTCAACACGGGTATAATCGAAAGATTTAGGACGAGGAAGAGAACGAACAAGATGTTATACATGACCAGAATTCATCTAATGTTGCCTTATCTTATAATTTAGATGATTTTACTATTACACGCTTGAGTAGAGTTGGCCAATCAATAGATGTCAATGCTATTCCTATTCCTGTTCGCGTTGATGATGATTTCATTGATGATGGAGACGAAGATGAGGATGTACTTGTGATTGATTCTGATATTGATGTTATAGAGTCCGATAATGATCAACGTGAAGCAACTGCCTAATCTAGTGATGAGTGTGATGGCCTATTCTAGTGACGAGTGTGATTGATATGAAATTGTTATTTCTAAAAAGCACACTATTGTTATTATGTTCATTATTGTTATCATGTTAAGTATTGTTATTATATTGTTTTTTTAGTTTCCCGATTTGTATGCATTATGTGTTGTTATTATGAAATGTGTACTATTTTATAGATGCCAATCGTTTCACGGAGTGATGGTGGGGACACGGGTGGTAATGATCGTCCTCGAGGCCGCTCTAAGGGACTAACCGGAGGCAGCCAAGGTAAAAGATTTTTAAATGCTTTGATTAATCTTTTGTATTAAACTTGATTACCTGTATTAGTTTAAAAATTATACTTCAACTTTATTGCTTATCTTATTAGTCTTTTTGCTTGAACTTGTTGGCTATGGCGGGGGTAAGCGTCGACGAGATAAAACCACATTAGCCTCGTTTAGAAAGATGTGGGAAGATAACGGCAAGAAACTTCTTCCCATCGAGTTTGATGAGATTGATAGTCACACGTGGAAGCCTATTGGCACATATGCCAACCAGTTTATTTATACGATTTCGATCAAGATTGGCGATGGGAACAAGATTCCTTTGTACTTTAAGAGCTGGAAACACGTAAAACCCGAGTTCAAGACCGGTGTCTGGCCCGAGATACAAGTATTATTAATCTATTATCATTTATGACTAATGTGATGTTAATTAAAATTTACACATGTATTATAAATCTATTAAGACTAATGTGAGCTTATTAATCTATATATAGTTCTATATTTGTAATAATATATACCGTCTAACTATCTTGCTCTTAAATGTATACATATTTTGATATGGCTGCCCATTTGACCGGACCTAATGCTAAACATGTCGAGGATGTTGTAGACGCTATATGTCAAGATTGTTACAAAGGACACAAACACCGATTCAAGAAGTACGAGTTTCTCAAAAAAGATGGCTACAAGGATCCTGATGCTTTACGACCAATTCCTCCAAGCAAAATGCCTAATGATGAATGGAATAACCATATTGATTTCTTCTTGAAACCTGCTCAAATGAAAAAGTCATAAACAAATTCGAAGAACAGGAGCAAGCAACCATACCCGAGCTTGCAGGGAACAAAGTCATTAGCTGCATCACGACACGCTCGTGTAAGTAACACTTTATATCTATACTACATTATAAAGCATTTGGGACATTCCTAAAAAGGAAGGATTAAAAAATTAAGATTCAACACTTGCTAATAATGGCAAATTTTAATAAGTACATCTATAATAGCATTTGTTGCAACACTTTAAAGCACTTTTTTAGACATGTTTTTAAAAAAATATATACAAAGTAATTTAATATAAGAAAAAAAACGTCCATAACAATAAATACCTAATAAATGTTATTTTTAAAATACCCCTAATATGAAAAATACTTGTTATTATACATATTGTACACAGTAATAAAACACACAAATCTTCATGCAATTTATATGTAAACAAGTTCATGGTACATATTGTTTTAAAAAACGGACCGGGCCAACGGGTTCAATCGGGAATCGGAGTCATCACCGGTTCGGCTAGCCCATACAAGTCGTCCGAGAATGATATTGTTAAATCAATAGAGTTTAAAAATGCATACTAAAATACAATGTTCAAAAAATATTATTAAATCGCAAGAGTGCCTCGAGAATCAACATATGCGCCTTTTTGAATTTTTTTAATAAAACTTACCGTAAAAACTAAAAACTTCGTTTTATAAAAATCGGACGATTTTTTCAAAGCAAAGGATGCAAAGGTGCAAAGTGCTAAGTGCTAATTTATATATATATATATATATATTTAAATATTAATAATTATACTCTTTAAAGTAACCCACATGATTTATTGAATATTTATTTTTACTTTATCTTTATAAGTAATCTTTTACTTGTATCATCCATTTATGTGGGACAAATTTAACAAACATTAGTTTTGAGAACTAAATTTTCTTAGTATAATGTAAGTGATTTTTAAAAGTCGCTATGGTGTTATTATTTAATGATAACTTATGACTACGGGCTTTTGTCAACTACTTTTATCTCATACCTTTACAATATACCTACTACCAACTCATTATTGTCGCCACATCACGTGGATAATCTACAATTTTTATATGAAAATTTTTGTTATTGCATAACAGTATTTAAAACTAAAATTATCGTCGTCCGTATATCAATTGTATTGTAAAATATAGATCTAAAAAAAATTTCGCTAAATATTTTAACAGTATGGCCATCACGCAACGCGGCATACCCTCGCTAGTATTGTTTATATATATATATATATATATATATATATATATATATATATATATATATATATATATATATATATATATATATATATATATAGGTTTGGGTATTTATGAAAAGTTTCTTAGAATGAAAAGAATGAGAAGGCATATGGAGGACATGTGTCACATTTGCCACATCATCATCATGCCACATACCATACCACCCAAAAAATTTTTCCCGCCAAAAAAAATTTTTTGGGCAATTTTTTTTTCCGCCAAAAATTTCCCCGCCAAATTTTTTATCGCATCACGTTATAAAGTTACTGCATCACAAATCATAATTTTAGTGCATTAAGGTTATAAATTATCTGCATCACGTTATAAAGTTATCAGATCACAGCTTATAAAGTTATCGCATCACAATCATGATTTTAGTGAATTAATGTTATAACATTGATTTTAGTGCATCATAGTTGATGCACTTAACTATTAACTATGATGCAATAACTTATAATAAAGATGCACCAAGACTTATTAGTGCATTAAGGTTATAAGTTATCAAGGTCACAATTATGATTTTAGTGCATTAAGGTTATAAATGACTGCATCACACTTATAAAGTTATTGCATCACAATCATGATGTTAGTGCATTTAAGGTTATAACCTTGATTTTAGTGCATCATAGTTGATGCAATGAACTATTAACTTATAATAATGATGCACCAAAACTTATTAGTGCATTAAGGTTATAAGTTACTACATCACGGTTATAAATTTACTACATCATAACCATGATTTTAGTGCATTAAGGTTATAAATTACTACATCACAATTATAATTGTGATGCAAGATTTTTATAAGCGTGATGCAAATAAATTTTAGGCGGAAATTTTTGGCGGATTTTTTTTTTTTTGCAAAAAAATTTTTTTATGAAAAAAAAATTTTTATGGGGTGGGTGGGGGTGGGGTGACACGTCAATACATGACATGGCATGGTGATGTGGCAAAGGTGACATATGTCACCTCCACATGCCTTCTCATTCTTTTCATTTTAAGAAACTTTTCATTTTAACCCTACCCTATATATATATATATATATCTATACATTATATATAAGAGGAGGCATGCCACATAAAATGTCACTTGGCATCCCATAATGCCATGTCATATTTCCATGTCATCATTGAACTTACGTGGTATTTTTTTAATGACATGTGGCATTTTTTTTTAAATTTATGTACAATCTTAAATTTTTTTAATTTTAAAATTCGGTTTGTATATGTGTATTTTAAATTTTAATTTGGTTTAATTAAAAAGAAGACATATATTGGATTTGAACTTGGGTCATTCATAAGTTATCTAAACAACTTACCACTAGACTAAATTGTTTTTTGATTTATATGTTCCAAATCAATGCAAATAAGGACATGCTAAAAAATTTCTAGCAGTTTTTAATTTAGATATGTATATTATGAAGATAACACTTAAAAAAAGATGATATATATTACCTTACAAGATAATTATACCTTATATATTTTTCACCTATAAACACACCTTATTATATTATTCGTAATCTTACTAATTACTATAGATATTAATTTAAGGACACAACCTCGCCGCTTAGGGTCGATCCTTTTCTCCTCAAACAATTTCAACCGCTTTTCTGCCCAAACCCGTTATCGTGGCTTGCTACGTTTTGATAACATACGTGTTCTCTGCAAATAAACTAATGAACCGACTCCATGATACGATACTCATCTTCTTCGCACTCTTCTCGGTCGGTTAACTTCGTGGTGGGTTTTGCGATTTGTTTACTGCTATGTTATGATTTACTTGATTATTTGTTATGATGACGAGATTGTTGATGACGCATTGCTTCACCGCCGTCTCGAAGGTGCGGTTTTTCTTGCAATTTATATCTTTAATTTCTTTAGTTATTCTGATTTTTTGCAAAATGATTATGTGAGTTTTACCTGGATATCAAACAGTGATGACACTTGTGTTTTATGATTCGATTAGTGTCACACCCCCAATTTACCTGTTTTGCAGCGGAATGGAATTCCTGGGGGCTTGACTGTCATAGCACCACATCACAGTTATATTGAACGACCTAAAGTGCCGTTTTAAAAACACATCATTGGATATTTATTAAAAACGTTCAGAGTACAAAATCGGTCCCAAAAGGTTACAGAGTTTGCGGAAATACAAATATGTTACAAGTCCAAACGATGTTTTTGAAATAGAGTGCCATAATGTACAATCATGTAAGTCGACGCCACGACTCAAAATGTGGTCCCTTAACCATGCCATGCGAATGTCTTAGTTACCTGAAAATACATTGCTAAAACGGTCAACAATAATGTTGGTGAGAAATCATAGGTTTATGTAAATGTTTTATACGACTACGCAAGTATATATCAGGCATGACAATCATGTCACGTAAAATGTTACGTGCATGACAATTTATGTCACGTAAAAATGTTACAATTGCTTAAGCGCATGATACCGTCTGACCGATGTACCCAAAAGAGTGTCTTGCCAAACAACTCGGTAATGTTTTATGAATGAAATGCATCCGTATGGCGCTTGGGATTCACCAACCGGATGGAGGCGTGCCACCCTCGATAGATCTATCCACTCACACACGCTTCTAGGAAATTAACGGCTCATACATTTGAAATGGGGACTTTAATCGCAACTTTGTAACTCAAGCAATGTAAATGTATTTAACATACTTGGTATCGTAATAAAAATGTTGTGCAATGTATTCTCCCCAGTAGGTTTGAAATAATGTAAAACTTGTAAAACGGGCTATGAAAACTCACTTGGTAAACCGAATGATGACAAGAGTGAGTACACCGAGGTATAATGTGATGCTTTAACCGGACCTATTACTGAATGATATGATATTTCATGAGTTGCAATGTAATGTTATGCATGCATTTCGTATGTTATTTATACCATTTCGGTTTTGAAAATATTACTTGTCGTCGAAAAAAATCTTTTGACGCCGTCTTGACCCTTCAAAATGACTTTTCATGTTTTACGCCAAAATGTCATCCTACAATGGTTTTATAATGATTTATTGTGAAATTTTCACTTTTCGTCGCAAAACAATGTCGTCGGAATTTTTATGAAATTAACAAAAATGGCTTTGGAAAACTAGTCGTAAATTGGTGTACGTCGATCGTTAGAGAACGAACTCGACGGTTTTGGAAAGTTTGTATCGATATCTAAAAGTTTCAGTTCAGGAGTTTTCGTCCAAAAGGTCTCGAACATAAAGATAATAAGGGTTAAAGATGGTGGTTTTGGCTAATTGTTGTGCAGAAAAATGAGTTTCGGCCAAGTTTAAACATCCATAAATAATTTATTATAACTCCGCTATACAAACGGTTGATTGTTTTGAAAAATATGCTCGATGATCTTAATTTCATTAGAAAACATTTCGTTCCAAAAAGTTCCACATCATAGTTAAAAACAGCCCTCAACATGGACGCTTTCAAATACCGTAACACTTGTCTCGTAAAAATAATATAGTTTTTCTAAAAATAATAGTTACGGCAATTTTATGAAAACGCATATCTTTGTCGCTTCAAATCCGCTTTCTGATATATATACGCCCTTAGCTTCGTATCAAAGTATACTAATATATTTTTGACAAGTCGAAATAATTTGTGAAGCTTAAGGCTCGCTTTTTGACTCGCATAATGTAAAACAAAGATGCTGAAATTTCAGAAAACTATAATTTTCGTCATCAAACTTGTAAAATCCATAACTTTCTCGTTATAACTCCGTTTTATTCCGTCTCAAGGGCCACGGATTCGTTTTACAGTATATTTTCTAAATATCAAGGCCAAAATGTCGTGCCTACTGTCGGATTTTCCAGAAAATCAAAACAAGGACAGACCTCTTTTTATACGTATCGAAAATAGTTTTTCTCGTACCAAACCTATTCTAATCCCTTCAAATCAACTCCAAGACTAATCTAATCCTACCATACACCTTCTTAGGGTGTCATGGGTTCCTAAACATCATCAAGACCAAAGTATACCAAGGGGATAATTATAGGATGACCTTATATATATATATCTAAAAATCATGGAAAAATGGTATAAACAACACAAGTCTTGCATGCTTGCACCAAAAATGAAGAGATAAATATGAAATGAAAAGGAAACATGAAAAATGTAAATGATATGCTTACAAGTGACTATGATGAGGTGCAAAGAACCAAGGTTAAACCTAAACACTCTAGGTTTTTATTTCAAAACCTTAATAAGAGTGTGATTCTAGATTGTAATACTTGAGCCTTGCAAAATTTTGATGATCTCTTGAAAAACCTTATATGGCCGGTTCTTGGTGTTGAGAGAGAGGAAGGAGAAGACTTTTACTAACTTGTAGAATTATTGAATGAAATGTGATGGATTTTTGTGTATGAATATATATATAAGATAGAAAATCTACCAATCAATGATTCACCCCCCCTATGGCCGGATTTTTGGGGGTTTTGTCTCTCAAAATATATTTTTTTTTTCTCAAATATAATGTATATTGTGTAGATTTTTGTGTAAATTGGTAAGAAAATGTAAGTAATGTGTAGGAAATGTATAAGTAAAAGGTAAATGGTAGATTTTTGGTACAAGTAGGTTTTTAATAAATCAAAATGGAATGTAATGAAATAATAAAAAATTGTAAAAATACATTCCTTGTGAAATTTGAGTGATAAAATAATTATCGTATAATTTTTAAGAAACACGTCGTAATAATTTAACTTTAACGATTTATGTACAAAATAAATTCAAAACACTAGTAAAACTCAAAATATAGTTTTTATAAACTAATGTAAGTATAAAAATATGTCGGGATCATTTTTGAAAGTAACTGATTAAATATACAAAATAATAACTCACGCGATAACGTTTATTAAATATAAAAATTACGCGCTAAAAGTGAAATGAAATGTCATGAATGAACTATCATGATGCAAATGATGCAAATGAAATGTAGACCAAACTTAGTCCATATGAAATGTACGTGATGTTATGATCATGAATTCGCCGCTAAACCATAAAGGTTACGATTTGGTACACGAAATCAAGTTTACGATAAATGTTGAAATAGTGAGGCATAAATTGTTTCGAAAAATGACCTAAAAGTACGGGTTGTCACATTCGCCCATTCAAAAGGAATTCAACCACCAATTCATTCGTGTTGGTCTATCGAATTTTTGAGTTTATGATGAATATCGAGGAGAGAAGACATGGAGAAATGTAGTTACGGTTGTCGATGATTGAGAGTGTATAAAACATCGTAGTAGAGAAAAATATTGGATGAATCTCTTATATGTAACACTTTGAATTGGAACATGTGAACATTTTGCTTGCACTAAGATTTATAAATAACCTCTCCCAACATAACATGATCCCTCCAGAATTAGACATAGTTAGCTAGGCTATGTATAATTAAGGAACGATGATGTGACGTTCGGTTTAGTTGTTATAACTCGATGCTTACAAGGATTTAAACCGTGTCGTTAAAATGGTCGATAAAGTAAAAAGAAGTAACATTCTCGTAAGTGATATCGAATCGAAAGGAAATAAAGTACGATAGATGATAATATTATACAACTAGTGGTTTATCAAAAGTAGTACATCTTAGGTTATAAAGATTCGATAACGATGGAAAACATAAACTTAGTACGACATAGTACATAAGGAGAAATAAGACTGTTAGTTTCCAACTTCTTCAGTTCTTCCGCCGTTGGTACCTTGACGAGTTTCTCCTCCTCCTAACATGTATGCCTTCCCATGAGCACCTTCAACTTGTTGACCTTGATTTTTGAGGACATTGACTCCGATAGTGTCCTTGCTCCCCACATCTGAAACATGTAATTATAGTTTTGCCTTTACAATCCTCGCTAGATGTCCCGTTTTGGCATTCGCGGCATTTGGCAAGGCAAGGACCCGTGTGATGATACTTACATCGATTACATAGTGGTTTAGCCCCAACATATCCTTTTCCTTGCCCTTCCAGGTGTCCCATCGCTTGACAGATAAAGCATATACCACATGGACCATTATGATGTAGCGTGCATTGATGGCATCGCAAGTTTTCCAAGAAGTTCTTTCCTTTGTTGGTGAAGAACAGAACCCCCGACTTCGCTTGTCTTCTATTTTGTTGTTGGTGATGGTTAGTGTTACAGCTTTGGTTGTTGTTGTTATAACCTCCCTGGTCATTTTCCCATTTCCTTTTGTTGTCGTTAGTTTGGTTGTCGCGGTTGTTGTTGTCGATAAAGTTCTCTCTCCTCACAACTTGAGCCATGAGTAATTGAGTTACCTTGATGGTCTCTTCAATTGTTTATAATCAAAGTGGCTACCTCTCCTTGAATGCATTTTGAAGTCCTCCAATGAAACTTTCCAAGAGTTTCTCATTGTCCGTAACCATATATGGACATAGCAACCAACTTGAAACCTTCCGATGTAGGTCTCAATGTCATAACCAACGGTCATTAGCCCATGAAATTCCATTTTCAATTTCTTCACCTCAAGGCAATACTTCTTAGTCATCAACCTCTTGAATTGATCCCATGAGAGTTTGTAAGCATTTTCCATACCAATAGTTGTGCATAATGATTCCACCATAACATTGCCTCGCAAGAGTGTACTAGCAAAATTTCACCCAAATATCCGGGCAATCGTGATAGAAGAAATAACGACTCGATCCTTTCCAACCAACGGATCATAGCAATGGCTCCTTCAGGCCTCAACTGGGGTCATCTCTTAAAGTCCATGTATGTACCACTGAACTTCGAATCTCCGCAACTCTGTAGTAGTAGCATGTCTAGTAGCCTCAAGAATGCCTGTGGTCTCGACAAGGCAAAGCATACAGCCTATCGCTGTTCTTTCTCTAGTCCCTAGCTATACAATCCTCTATATACTTTTGGATATCGGCTTGTGTCATAGTGGTGGGCTCTTCGCCATCACTCTTCAAAATAAAAGGAAAAATGAGACGGGTCAAATCCTATGTTAAAAATAAGCTTCTAAAGATATGATGAAGGTGGTAAGTTTGAGGTTACTTGGAATTTCTAGAGAACACAATGCCTTAGGGAAGTTTATATTGATAACCTTAATTTAACCAAATTTTCCTTTAAGGGACACTCATTGTAGGGAAGTTCACATATTGTTGAGGCCATGTTTAATAGAATGTTCTACCTCAAGAAGACTTGGTATATCTCTATAGTGTTGCTTCATGGGGGTATTCGCACGATTAAATCCCAGAACTTGGTCTAGCTAGTACTTTTGGAATGATAGAGTTTGGATTCTAATTCAAAATAGTGGTTCAGAATATCTCGTGATGTCTTAAGATTTTTGTTGAGTTTTGAATCATCCTACCTCCTAGTTCTAGTCCTTGTTGGTAATCCCCAAAATCCTTCCATTGTTTTCTTGTATCGAGGAATCCTCCTCACAGATGGTATAGGAAGTCTTTCCTAAAAGGTCACTCGTCAAATCCTAACTTATCGGTTGAGTGAGAGATAAATGGCGTAAGCATCTATAGAGTGTTAACAGAAGAAAATGTTTATGCACTATATCCGATTATAAAACTTTGCTTTCAAACGAGAATAAATAGTTTGTAAGAAAATTACAAGAAGTTTATGAAAAGGTTTGTAAAACCACTTTATCGAGTAAGAAAGAAACATTTTTATCATTTACAGTTTAATAATAAATCTTAGTTGTGGCTTGGTGTTAAAGCAACAACTTGTTAAGGTGATTTTTAAAACAGCTATATAGTGATAGAAAACGGCTTAACAATGGTAGTGAAAGATTTTGGGTAAGACACAATTGATTATAACATAACGTGAAATGATTTGTAAAATAGCTTACAATCAAACAATTTATCGTTTGTTAAATAATAGAAGATTTCGTAGTTTACTTAATATCAAGATGGTTTAGAGGTTGGTAATATAATAAAGAAAGTAAAGGCTTAATAGTCAGGAGGTAATGCATCAAGTTTCATGATTTTAAATCGCATATGGCTATTATAGCTCACCAAAAGGGTAAAATAGTTTATAAGATCGTAATATTACTTGCAAGAAAAATTTGTAATATAGTTTATAACTTGCTATTGCAATTGTTTGTTGTTTTATAAAATAATAGCGTTAAGGTTACGGTTTATCATATACAGAAAATAGTTTGCAAGGTATCAGTAAGGTCATTGTTTATAAAGTATTATTAAAGTCGTAAATTTTGGTTTAATGGTACAGGAGTAAGATGAAATGGTCGGTAAAATAGTTGAAAGCATTTAGATAACGATGAAGTTTATTATCTCATAAGAGGGAATGTAGGACAATTAGTTGGTATTCAACGTTTTGTTTTGTAAGATAATAGCTTGATGATTTTTATTTATTTTATTTTATTTTATTTTATTTTATTTTTTTTTCAGAGTAACATGAAAATCGTTTCGCATGAGGATATTAAATAGTTGATAAAATGACTGAAACCAATTGATAAATTGATAATAAAACAACTCTTAAAACTTTATGAAACAACGCTTCTAAGATGGTGATAAAATAGTTCAAATAAAATCAAGTGAAATTATTTCATGAAATATTAAGTGATAATTTGGAATAAAATTTGTTGGATGGTTTGCAGGATACATAGGAGAACCTTTCAGTAGTAATAGTCTATTAATTGGTCGAGAATAAAGTTGGCCTAACCCCTAGTAAGATAGTGATGTATCGTCGAAATGATGGAAAATTGGGCAATTGGAGGGGATGAAATAAACAAGGTGGTGATTATCATAGAGATAATAAATGATAAAGATTACATTAGCTAGAAAGGTACTTATTATCTCGCTCTGCTGGTGGTCTAATCGTGTTTCAAGTATAGGAGTAGTAGGTGGTCTAGTAACAATAGCCCTAGAACTCACGTCCTCAAACCTATAAGATGGTGTAGTGTCTATAGTCTTAGTGGTAGATGGTAATGGTGTGTCAAATCATGCACGCTCCCAAGCCGCAAGTCCTGTATGAGTATCGGGTATGAGATGTGATGATACGGATGGTGCTCGAAATGATAATGATGATGAAAATAATGACAATGATGATAATGGAATCCTTGTGGTGAGTTAAGAAAATAGGTTCATTAGGACTAAGCCTATAAGTTCTACCCAATGGTATGATCTGTCCCAACTGAGTGATAAAAATTGTCCTGATCCTACAGTGAATCGATAGTGATCGTGATGGTGTAGGTGCAACTTCGTCCTCCTAAAAGGTTTATCTCGGTATTCAACGTTTTCGGTGATGAGTCAATTGATGTGAAAATTGTGATAGGGAATGACAAGGAATTCTCCACGTTAGAGTATGAGGAAAGGATAATGAGATGGGTATTTAAGGGCATCCATGTGACAATCGTTTTGAAATGAAAGTAAATAACTCGAAAATGTACGTATAAATCGCATGCAAAGTGAACATGCACTTATGATGAAATGATGAGATGCTATGATAATGTAGTTATAGTCTAGGGTCAATGATGCAACCTAGTTCTCTATAATAGCTCGTACCAATGTCACACCCCCAATTTACCTTTTTTGCAAATGGAATGGAATTCCTCAGGGGCTTGACTGTCATAGCACCACATCACAGTTATATTGAACGACCTAAAGTGCCGCTTTAAAAACACATCGTTGGATATTTATTAAAAACGTTCAGAGTACAACATCGGTCCCAAAAGGTTACGAAGTTTGCGGAAATAAATACAAATATGTTACAGGTCCAAACGATGTTTTTGAAATAGAGTGCCATAATGTACAATCATGTAAGTCGACGCCACGACTCAAAATGTGGTCCCTTAACCATGCCATGCGTGTCTTAGTTACTGAAAATACATTGCTTAAAACGGTCAACAATAATGTTGGTGAGAAATCATAGGTTTATGTAAATGTTTTATACGATACTAAGTATATATCAGAGCATGACAATCATGTCACGTAAAATGTTACAGCATGACAATTTATGTCATAAAAATGTTACAATTGCTTAAGCGCATGATACCGGGTTCCGATCCGATGTACGCCCCTCGCAAAAGAGTGTCTTGCCAAACAACTCGGTAATGTTTTATGAATGAAATGCATCCGTATGGCGATTGGGATTCACCAACCTGGATGGAGGCGTCACCCTCGATAGATCTATCCACTCACACACGCTTCTAGGAAATTAACGGTCATACATTTGAAATGGGGACTTTTAACTGGCAACTTTGTAACTCAAGCAATGTAAATGTATTTAACATACTTGGTATCGTAATAAAAATGTTGTGCAATGTATTCTCCCCAGTAGGTTTGAAATAATGTAAAAACTTGTAAAACGGGGCTATGAAAACTCACTTGGTAAACTGGAATGATGACAAGAGTGAGTACACCGAGGTATAATGTGATGCTTTAACCGGACCTATTACGTAATGATATGATATGTCATGAGTTGCAATGTAATGTTATGCATGCCTTTCATATGTTATTTATACCATTCATGGTTTTGAAAATATTACTTGTCGTCGAAAAATACCTTTTGACGCCTTGACCCTTCAAAAATGACTTTTCATGTTTTTACGTCAAAATGTCATCCTACAATGGTTTTATAATGATTTATGGTGAAATTTTCACTTTTCGTCGCAAAACAATGTCACCGGAATTTTATGAAATTAACAAAATGGCTTTGGAAAACTAGTCGTAAAACGGTGTATCGCCGATCGTTAGGGAACGAACTCGACGGTTTTGGAAAGTTTGTATCCATATCTAAAAGTTTCAGTTCAGGAGTTTTCGGCCAAAAGGTCTCGAACATAAAGATAATAAGGGTTAAAGATGGTGGTTTTGGCTAATTGTTGTGCGGAAAAATGAGTTTCGGCCAAGTTTAAACATCCATAAATAATTTATTATAACTCCGCTATACAAACGGTTGATTGTTTTGAAAAATATGCTCGATGATCTTAATTTCATTAGAAAACATTTCGTTCCAAAAAGTTCCACATCATAGTTAAAACAACCCTCAACATGGACGTTTAGCCTACCGTAACACTTGTCTCGAAATAATATAGTTTTTCGTGAAAATAATAGTTACGCAATTTTATGAAAACGTGCATATCTTTGTCGTTTCAAATCCGATATACGCCCTTAGCTTCGTATCAAAGTATACTAATATATTTTGACAAGTCGAAATAATTTGTGAAGCTTAAGGCTCGTTTTTGACTCGCAATGTAAAAAAACAGATGCTGAAATTTCAAAAAACTATAATTTTCGTCGTCAAACTTGTAAAATCCATAACTTTCTCGTTATAACTCCGCTTTATCCGCTCAAGCGGCCACGGATTCGTTTTAAAGTATATTTTCTAAATATCAAGGCCAAAATGTCGTGCCTACTGTCGGATTTTCCAGAAAATCAAAACAAGGACAGACCTCTTTTATACGCATCGAAAATAGTTTTCTCGGACAAAACCTATTCTAATCCCTTCAAATCAACTCCAAGACTAATCTAATCCTACCATACACCTTCTTAGGGTGTCATGGGTTCCTAAACATCATCAAGACCAAAGTATACCAAGGGGATAATTATAGGATGACCTTATATATATATATCTAAAAATCATGGAAAAATGGTATAAACAACACAAGTCTTGCATGCTTGCACCAAAAATGAAGAGATAAATATGAAATGAAAAGGAAACATGAAAAATGTAAATGATATGCTTACAAGTGACTATGATGAGGTGCAAAGAACCAAGGTTAAACCTAAACACTCTAGGTTTTTATTTCAAAACCTTAATAAGAGTGTGATTCTAGATTGTTATACTTGAGCCTTGCAAAATTTTGATGATCTCTTGAAAAACCTTATATGGCCGGTTCTTGGTGTTGAGAGAGAGGAAGGAGAAGACTTTTACTAACTTGTAGAATTATTGAATGAAATGTGATGGATTTTTGTGTATGAATATATATATAAGATAGAAAATCTACCAATCAATGATTCACCCCCCCCTATGGCCGGATTTTTGGGGGTTTTGTCTCTCAAAATATATTTTTTTTTCTCAAATATAATGTATATTGTGTAGATTTTTGTGTAAATTGGTAAGAAAATGTAAGTAATGTGTAGGAAATGTATAAGTAAAAGGTAAATGGTAGATTTTTGGTACAAGTAGGTTTTTAATAAATCAAAATGGAATGTAATGAAATAATAAAAAATTGTAAAAATACATTCCTTGTGAAATTTGAGTGATAAAATAATTATCGTATAATTTTTAAGAAACACGTCGTAATAATTTAACTTTAACGATTTATGTACAAAATAAATTCAAAACACTAGTAAAACTCAAAATATAGTTTTTATAAACTAATGTAAGTATAAAAATATGTCGGGATCATTTTTGAAAGTAAGCGATTAAATATACAAAATAATAACTCACGCGATAAAGCGTTTATTAAATATAAAAATTATGCGCTTGAAAGTGAAATGAAATGTCATGAATGAACTATCATGATGCAAATGATGCAAATGAAATGTAGACCAAACTTAGTCCATATGAAATGTACGTGATGTTATGATCATGAATTCGCCGCTAAACCATAAAGGTTACGCGAATTTGGTACACGTAAATCAAGTTTACGATAAATGTTGAAATAGTGAGGCATAAATTGTTTCGAGAAATGACCTAAAAGTACGGGTTGTCACAATTAGCCAAGTGTTTGTGAAAACACCTCAGTGAAAAACTCAAAATTATTAAAGTAGTTTAGTTGTTTCAGTAAGCTATTATGGTTAATTGCCTGAATCATTCATTCAAGTATTATGATCTGAGTTTTTGTTTGTTTGCCTATTTTAGGAACATGAGAGGTTGTTTGGACTTGGTCTTGGAACAGGTACTCTATTCTTTAAAGTTCATTTGATTCAACAAACCTTATTCATGTCATGTTATGTGTTTTGCAATACTTTTTTATCCCTTTTTTTTAATGTGTCTTGCATACCTTTTATATGGAGATTATAGGTAGTTGCAATACCTCACTATTGGAACAACTGCAGTTTAGAAACCGGACGCCGGAGCATTTCAACAGACGACGGAGATGTTTAGGCCGTAAGTGAGCTTGAGAGCTGTATGACACTCTATCATCTCTACTTGACCTGGTATTTAATAACTCTTGCTTAAACATGTCATACTTTCGTCGGGTTTTATGTGTCGCTCTAAACTTTCAATATTTTTTTTCTTTTTCCCTAGATATGATCTTTAGAATAGAAAGCCTAAATGGATTTATCTTATATATAGAACTAAACACTTGATTTCAAGGATGGTCAAACTGGACTAGAATCTCTGTTTTGGTTATTGAACGTGAAAAATGATCCGACTTTACAAGGACATTATCATCGCCTCCCATTACCATTAAGTTAGAAGCTCTTTTCTTGCTTTTGAAGTTTTTCCACTAATCCAGGCTCCATGTTTTTCTTTGTGTTTCCCGTCTGCATAACTGAGGATATGATGACAATGCAATTTAAAAGGCTGAGAATGAGCTTCATCGATTAAGAAAGTTAACTAAACCATCGTATTGGTGCTAAACAATAAGGAAAAAGTAACACCTCGGGAAAGACTTAGGTGGATTATGAGCTTACAATCAAATAAGCACATGATGTATATTTTTAATTCGTCAATTATGTTTTTAACAACTGCGAATATATAGTGAATCTTATAAAACAGAAGAAAAAAGAAATTGCATCCATCCGTTTCACAAAGGATAGTGATAAGGAAACATTTTTGTTCTTTAATCATTTCTTTTGCTTACCGCAACTCAAGAAAGCCGTCATTGATGATTCGCTAAAAACAAGAACGGAATGCCGAGGCTTGAGAAAGTTGCAGAGAGCAACGGACTAAGTGAAAATGGTAATTAGCGTATATATTGTTATTATACATGTTCACACTAATCTCCATACATTTACTATGCTATTGACTATAGCTTTATGTAATCGAACAAAGTGAAATTGCACTTTATAGCATCAAATGATGATGGTAATGATCTGAAATTAAGAAACATTAAATTATTTGTTGGTAACGCGTGTTTAATCATTGTTATAAATTAGGTAATATGTGTTTAATCGTTGTTATATTTTACATGGATTTTTTACGCATATATTAGATGCTAAGATGGTTATTTCTTAGGGTTTCATGTGAATAACCGCATTTTAATAGCTAGTCGCTATAAAAAATGTCACCCACCCGAAAGCATAACCGGCGCTAGCCGCACCGGCGCCAAGTACCAACCTCGATATATACTAATAGAGCATCAACTGACGCCATATGACATCACCTTTTGGTAGCCCAATGTTAATGGCCCGTTTAGCAGCCCGTTGAGTTGGGTTTGGGTCCAAAACAAAATCGTCTAAGAACCGGCTCCTCGCCTCTTCTAGATCATATCAAACCGCCATTCACTGTTCTAGATTGTGTATGCCCTCCATCGTTCAATACTCGATTCATAAATCATTATCGAACGCGGTTAATATTATGTGATAATGTTTCAGGTCTTACGGCTTTCTCAAAACCGGCTGACGATTTCTATTGTCGCTTATTAAGGTTGGGATACATATGATTTTGGTTTATGTGATTTGTTCAATATACAACATAACGTAAGCAACCAAATAAGTGCCAACCAATAATAGATACGGTTAATTTTTAACTTATCTTCTTCCTCTAAAAGGCTTCCGCTGTTGTGTGACAAGACGGATATGGAGAGGAAGAATAATGACGAGGGATATGGAAAAATAGAGGAAGCCTTTTCGTGACTAAAGACTCAAAAATGGGAAGATGAGGCCATGGGCAAGCGCGATCCTTCGCTTAATGCTTCGATCCCGACTCGGTATTATGAAAATAGAGGAAATCGTAACCAAGTCAAGATGATACGCTCAACCCCTTTTTTCGCCAAAAATCTTAACATTTCCAAAAGAATTGGATGGTGTTACAATATTGAAAAATTAAATTATTAAACGCGTAACGACCATATAATTAACGATTCAGACATTTGTCCATGTTCATTAATTTAACAAAATGGCCATAAAATATTGTTTTATATGTATTGGTTCGATAAGCATAATCGAACTTCCAAACCAAAGGGTTGATAAACACTTTAATTTGCTGAACATTTGGTCCCTTTATAGTCTGATTTAAAAGTTATTAGGAGTTGACATGAGCATAATCCACGCAGATATCAAAAAGGGACATGGAAGCCGTTTCATTTCTCTATTTCGTAAGCAATATTAGCAAGTGGAGTGAATACGGATATATTATGGTAAGCATGGCTATTACTCTATAACCATGTGTATAAATACTATACTTGAATCATAATCCTGTACTATTAGAACTGATTTTCCAAATTTTTGGGGTGATGCATCATGTGGAAACCGTGTAAGATGCAGAGAGAAAGCCAATGATCTTATACATATTGCTTCATCTTATATTCAGAGGGAAACTGTCGTGTCACCAAACCCTCTATCCGTAATGATTTTCTCTTTTATTTGAATTTCTCCTACCTTTGATGCTGTGACATAGGCCTTCTGTACTCAAATACCCATAGGAACATGCTATCGTTGTATAGTGCTACATGAGCGGGTGCAAAGCAGAAAATTAAATATAAAATTACCCCATGTAGCCATGATGTTTGTTTTTCTAATGTCTTAATGTACATAGGGACATGAGATTAAAGCCAACATGGATATAATGACATGGAGTACTTTGAGAAAGACCATACTAAACTCGGCTTTAGTTGTAAGAAACAATCCACTTGAAGGAACGCTACGAAGTCTTACCAAGCTACCTATGATTCGAGGTCTTCGATGTCTTAAAAGCATCTATAACATTCTCATACTATTGCATCCCTTGATAGCCGCCTCCCTGAAACAACGCTTGAAGTACACATATGAGGGAAAAGGTGCATCCTTTTTCTATAAAGTAACCATTTTTTTATTTTTTTTGGATGGCCAATTTGCGTGATTAGTAAAAAAAAATTTAGTGTATTAAATTTGTCTATATCTTCAATTGTATTGACTTTTGTGTTATATATCATTGCAGGCTATTTATTGGAATCCTTCTATATGTCAAGAGTCACGATTTTCCAGAACATGTTCAAGGGTTGTTAAGGTTAAGGTGGAAAGAGTGACGAAGAAGAACAAGACATGACTGCTAGGATGATTTTGGTGTTTATGTTAGAGTGAGAAAGAAAGCTCGGTCCCTGAATTTGATTGTTCCGTCATGTTTTGTGAATCCAGGTATTATTTCATCTTAACCGTTTTTTTAATTGAAATTAGCGAATATTAATCAACAAATATTACAACACTATTTAAAGTAACAAATATGCCTACAGAAAACTAATAATAAAAATAAAATGAACCAAAAAACACAAGTGTGACACACTTACTGGTGGTGATGGCGTGATACACAAAACCCTGTCAATCACTTATATATATATATATATATATATATATATATATATATATATATATATATATATATATATATATATATATATATATATATATATATATATATATATCGGTGGTCTTTAATGCAGTGAGCTCACAAAGAAAAATTCCCTACAAAGATGTGGCTGAGTTCAATTGGCATCTTGGCGACACCAACCACACGTGAGATTACCGCCTACCCACACACATTATAGCTTAACCAAATTATAGAATTGATAAGCTCATAGCCCGTACAAAGATAATAAGCTCATATGCAAAAAATGGTGATTGGCAGACCACCAGCAAAAAGTTGTTTATAAGCAATTGTAGTTGTTTATTTCGCAAGTGTTTCTAAAGATTGTGTTGGATTTGTTTATTTTGCAGGATTATGTAGCGACAAGATGGTATAGGGCTCCTGCGCTTTGCGGATCGTCTTATTCAAAGGTATAGCCGCAGATATATTGTCTGCTTCTTTATAATGTCAAAATAACATGGTTTAATAAGCATCCTGCTAAGTGCATAATAAGGCCCGGCTTATTTTGAAACTGATAGGCCTATACATCGCTTTCTTTGCACGCTCACGATTTATAATGTGTGTGCTTAAATCTTTTTTCATATTCCGTTAATTTGATCAAACAATACCCATGACATCGGTAACCAATGTAACTTTTGTAACTAATGTAAATTTTGTTTCAGGATTTGGTTCGCTTTGCATTCATAATACACTTTAAGCTACTCACGACCCATTTGATCCGTTTTTCACCCGTAAGTAGTGACATTGGTGGCGCTCAAATTATACCAACTCTTTGCAATGTGTTGTCGTACGCACCGAACAAGTAACAAACATTTTCGATTGCTTTTATTGTTGTGAACTCGTGATTGCACCGTTATACGTACCGTTGCTCATAACAAAGTATCGTATTTCCTTTCTTAATCAATGAATATATGCATCTTCTCGTTTTTGATGTCATTGGAAAAACATGTGGGTTTAGCGCTTGATTGGTTATTTTGTCGCTACCCATGCCAACTTTTAGTGTTGCATCTTAACATTGATTATTTACATTCAAGGTAAGTTTAGTAAATTTTGTAGATTCGCTAAAGTTTTTGGTTGGTTGGTTAAAATTGCCTTAATATATGTTTGTTTGAAGTTATAGGATCACAATTGTACAGTTGAGTTCTTTGTGCCTCCGTTTATAGTTCAGGAATGTGAAGCGAAGGATAAAAATGGGACTAAGGAGACTCTTCTTTGATTTGATTGGACCTCGGCTAATCAAGCACGAAGATGCTCATATTGTAGTCTTTAACACAGAGCATTGGTGGACTCATGATAAAAACGCCAAAGGGTAATCGATTTTGAATTGTTGGGCTTGACTAACCGCTTTTTTCTTCAATTATTATGTGCCTTACAAATAAATCTAAAATGCGCAGGAAAGACTACCATCAAGAAGGCAGCCATTTCTATAGTGAACTGAACGTTTTAGAGGCTTTTCTTAAAGCCATTACAACATGGGGAAGATGGGTCGATGCCAATATAAATCCTATCAAAACTTCACTTTTTCTCGTGGTTACTCTACTTCCCATTTCAGCTAAAATCCATAAAAGTAACCTTGATCGTCTTCTCCAAGACGAGAATACGAGACAATAAATAACATGGGTAGAACGCTCCTCGATTTGCAAATGCTATAAATACTTGTTTTTGGTAAACTTAAATCAATAACTATCACCTTGTCTACCTATTCGTTACATAATATTCATAACAATATTTTGGATTATTCATGAAAAAAAAATATGTTTATGCTAATGAGGAGATGCACATACATACTACTAACAAGTTTCATTTCTCCAAAACTTACTAACATAAAATTAGAATTAATGATAAGACTAATTCATTTAACGTTTTATGGATTATGGTAACACCAGTTATAGATATTAACCGTTTCATTTAACTTTTAATTACTTTTTAGTATAGATTTGTTCTACTAAATCCTAAAAATAAAACCATTGTTATACCCGCCCATCGGACGGTTTTGATATATATATATATATATATATATATATATAAACCTTTGATTGTTATGATATATTTGTTTCATGTGTTAACATCGAAAAAAGGCATAGATCGTAATCCCGACGAATATCCGAGCCGAATAGATGACTTTGGTCTAATGCATAAGAGAAAAAAAACCGGTGCCTACGTGAACGATGCTGCTGCCACCAAGCACGTAAATTACAACACATATTTATTTACAATTTTATCTTTCTTTTTTACGTGAATAGGGGTGTTTGGCTACTGTTTTAGTAGTCGCCAGACACCCTTTTTGCTGCAACACTCCCTTTTTGGCGCATGAACTTTGTAGCTTACTTTTGGCGCATGACTTTCTTGTCACAATAGCCAAAACACACCCTTTCTACAGCAGAAACACCCCTGTTGCAGTAGAAAGGGTGTGTTTTAGCTGCTGTAATTTGATGATTTTTGGTTGTTTGTTGGTTAGGATTGTGTTGAAAGTAAAAAAGTATTGCATATTATAATGTTGCGCGAATAGAAGTTAGTTGATTGGTTGTAAGCTATAGAATATCGAGATATTTTAGTTGTTTTAATGACTAGAATTGTGTTAAAGGTATGGTTTTTGTTAGAGCTTTTATGAATTAGGTGTGTTTTGGAAAGTTATTTGATTATAGTGTGCACGGATAAAAGTTATTTGATTGGTTGTGACTTGTTAAGAGATTATTCAGTAGAGCTTAATAACCATATTCAGTTATTCGGTTTGGATAAACATGTTCATGGGTCCGTTTTAGCCTTAGATAGTGGGACTGTCATGGTTTTGCATCTGCTATATAGTCCTTATTTTTGTTTGTATTTTGTTCTATATTTGCCAGTCCTTAGTGTTTTTGCCTATACTTATACTTACTCGTTATCATGTCTTTAAGCATCCACATGCGTATATTCTTTTGTACATCATCTTTATTTTTTTTAACTACACAGAAAGAACTCGAAGACGCCAAAAAGAGCACACAAGAGAGCGGGGAGAATGTGCCCGAAATAGAAATATTGGCAAAGGTTTTAGGAACAATGAGTGGGCACACCCGTTCAGTGGGGCGAAAGCTTAAAGGGGCTTCAAGTTCCTCTTCGGCTACATCTTCGTCTTCAAGCTACTATAGTGCTTCAAATACATATACACAAGAGGAAGTGAATAAGCTATTCGTCGAGCAAGGTAAAAGTATGAAAAAAGCTATTCAGAAAAAGTTGCAGCCTCCTTTAACAAGAAACTTGAAAACATGTTGACACAATTCGCCGAGAAAGGTATAAGTTTGGATAAAGATACTGTGGTTGGCCCAGAGGATGAAGAATACGAAGAAAGCGATGATGAAGGAATGGAGGATGGAGATGGGATAGAGGGTGAAGATGAAGGAATTGATGAGAACAATCATAATCAGTAGGTGTTGTGTTTTTGCAAAACAATTTAGGTTATAACTATCGTGTTTTGGTATTTGTTGAATATGAATCATGTTGAAACGAATTAGGATTTGCTGACACTCTTTTTGTTAATCTGAATTATGTTGATATTTGGGATTGTTTGTATGTTACGGATCGAGAAAAACATTCGAAAAAGCTCAAAAAGTGCAAGTTTGCTGCTAAAACATCAGCTGTAATGCATAAATAGATATTGCTTTAGTCACGACATGTCGTGGCTAAAAGTATAATGATATTTTTTTGAAAACTTATAGCCACGACCAAGTCGTGTCTAAAGGTTGATAATTAAAAGATCATTATACTTTTAGTCACAACCTGTCGTGACTAATAGTATTTTGATATTTTAATGGTAATCTTTTTTGCCACGAAAAGGTCGCGGCTAAAGGTACAACATTAAAATATGAATATACTTTTAATAACGACATTGTCGTGACTAAAAGATTTAATAATATTTTAATTGTTTTTTTTTATTATATCTTTTTAAACTTTAGAGTGACGCATGGTCGTGTCTAAAAGTTGTTGACTTTCATGGCTAAAAACGGTCGTGACTAAAAGTATAAACATGTCGTGACAATTGGTCTTTAGCCACGCTGATTTTGCAACGGTTTTTCGTGGCAAAAGTTGTATAGCCACGATATAGTGACTTTTAGCCACGACTTTTGGTCGTGACTAAAAGCATCGATTCTTGTAGTGAGCTATGAAATTGAGAACACTGAAAAATTGCAATGCCGATCGACTATTGTAAAAACTAAGATAAAACCAAACGTCATCATTCCATTAAGCTGGAAGCATGGCTGTAAATGAACACGAAGATATATGGCTTGTTCGTGTTCGTTCATTTGTTCAAGTTCAATTAAACAAATAAAAAAAAAATCTAACACTGACACAGTGACACTCAAACCTACAGATTTTTTATGATTATGTAGACGCTATACGCAGGGCCGTCTCATAAAATTTGGTGGCCCTGCGCCAGATCGACATAAGAGGCCTTTTAAAACACGATTTTGTTATATAAAAAATACTCTATCAAAGTTTTAAGATAAATTTTATAAGTGCTTTCATTTAAGAAACATGGTTTTCTTTTTTTCTTTTGTAAGTCATTAAAAGTTTTTAATTTTATAATAAGAAAATCAAACGTTCACATATTCAATATTAACCAGTGAGATTTAATAGAAAATGGATAAATGATAATTAATGAGGAGCCACTTTTTAGAATCAGTCCGTTACTTTTCTCAAATTAAAAACGTAAGAAGCTTTTCAGAAATTAGTAGACTTTTTTTAGTTATGTATTGGATTTTACATGTAAATTGGAGGCCCTTAGTTTAATGGGCCCTGTACCATTGCCCCTATTGCACATGCCTTGGGCCGGCCCTGGCTATACGAACCTAAACAAAAGTGTATAGTACATGCAAAATATAAATAACTGTTTTTTTCTTTATTGATTAATCTAGAAACTTTCAAGTTTCAAAATTACTCTAAACATCGCCTGAAAGTAGTTACTATAAAACTATCTTTGTGCTTGAGAGCTAATAAGATAATAACCGAGGCGTGTCATATTGCTGGTTAAAAACTAAGTAATTATAAAATCATATTGGAAAGGGCAAATGACAAAAAAATGCATCGAACTTGACACTTCTTATGACTGTGTGTAGCCAACTATTTTTTTTCTTATTGTGTGTACTGAACTTTCAAAATTCGCTTACTGTGTGTATTTTGTGACCATTTTACCCTTAAAATTTTTAAAATTTGAAGGGTAAAATGGTCATTTTACTTGGCAGAATAGTCACAAGATAGATATAATGATCGAAATTTGAAAGTTCAGTACATACAATAAGAAAGAAAAAAAATAGTTGGCTACACACAATCATATAAAGTGTCAAGTTCGATGCATTTTTTTGTCATTTGCCCTATTGAAAAATATGAGAATGATTGTGGTCAATAATTTAATCCCTTTCGTATTTCTCAAGTCACAATAACACCTAACCAGTGATGCCCTTTGGGCTCTTACTAGGCAAACCCTTATATAAAAAGAAAGCTAAAAAGTTCACTGCCACCTTCTTCACCCCAAGGATCCAAAGTTTTATTGGAAACGCCAAAAGGAAAAGAAATATATATGGAAACATATATTGAGCAAAAAGTTTTTAATCAAAACATGAAGAAGAATAACATCAGAGGAATGTTTGTTATGTGCTTTTATGAAGCATGGTGAATGTAGAGAAACATTTATTAATTGCATGGGTCAAAGAATGATGAAAATGTGAAGCTGCTTATGAATTAAAGAAGCGTATGGAAGCTAATAAATTTTGTTATGATTTACGTTTTTTAATGAAACATAATGAATGCTCAACAGGTGGGTTCTAGTGGTGTCGGGGATGTTGATCGTAAAGATGCATGAGTGGTGTTTGCTTTGTTATGTGTGGTTGAGCGTTGCGTTTGCATCAACTTTCATGCTTTTATACTTTTTTAGTTATGCGTCAAGACTTGTATAATAGTCAAGACTTGTATAATAGAGGCGGACATAGGAATCTTAGGGGTTGTTTATTTTTCTTCTTAGCTAAGGATTTATGTGGGTCTCACGTCTCTTCAAACCTCTTAATGGGGAGGATGTCAATTTTCATCACTTGTGGATATAGACCAAACAAAGGATTTTTATGGGCCCCACTTAAAAAAGTAATAATATTAAATGGTAAGTGTGTCGAATCTCTTAGCTAAGGAAAAAATTAAACAACCCCTTAGTAATTAGGTGCACAATCTTTTTTTTTACAAGTATAAAGGAAATAAAAATTAACAAAAGGTACGATTATATTAAAAATAGTAAACGACATGTATTTCTTTTTTAATATTAGTGAACTAATATGTATTTATGTGACACGAAATTTAGGGACCAGAGGTTCACCTGACTCCGGGCTATCTAAATCGTTAGTCGCCGTGAGATTAGTCAGCTCGCAATGTTGAGCTAGAAACCCATGTTACAGATATTGGATATGGGTTTCTCCCTTTCTCATTCTCTTCCTTTGGGGAACTCGAGAAGGATGTAGTAACCCTACTGAAGCGGATCCGAAAGTACTCTGTGACTCAAGACATTGGTGCGTGTGCTGCTACACATATTTTTAGTAGGATTTGTTTTGCTATAGCTAGAGGAGTGGGGGCCCAAATCGTATATCGGCTTCCCACTAATTTCTTGTAAATCCTATTAATTTCTAATAAAGTGATGTTTATTATTAAAAATAAATAATAATAATAATAATAATAATAATAATAATAATAATAATAATAATAATAATAATAATAATAATAATAATAATAATAATAATAATAATAATAAAATTTAGGTACTGGGTTCATTTCAGAGGAAATAAGGATTTTTAACGAAAATTTACATTAGGCGGCAAACAACCATTAGGTTCCCGTAAACCCCGTAACCCCCTAGATCTGCCTGCTTAAGCATGTTGTGGGTTACTGTGTTGATTACCTCATTTTGGTATTGTTTGGATAAATCAAAGTTTAATTTCATCTTGCGTCGAATTTATGGCTTGTGGTGAACCTTGATGCGATCACTTTGACCCACCTTGTTGAAGCACACGCTTTGACATTGTGGCACAATGAGCATTGCTTGGTCTCTTGTATACGGAACATATAGTGTGCATGGATGTAACGATTCTTGTTTGCCCTCCTATTAACGTCATATTTTTAAGAGTTGTCATTTGTGACGGTGTAAGTTATTATTATTTATGTTTAATACTATCGTATAAGACTTGATAAAACAAGAGTGTAACTGATTATTAATAGGTTCTCAATTATTCAAGTTATTGCATGAAATCATACCGCTAATAGCGTAAAAAATAATAAACGTGAACAATGTTTGGTTGGGAATCACATACAAACGATAACATCCATGACGAAAACTGGGCAGGTTTGAGGGTTGGGGTGCCCCGATTAAATCCTCGATAGATATTGGGGAGGTCTTTGATAATTAGGTTTGGAGATGTGTATGGCTGTAAACGAACCACACAAACACGAACGGACCCTTGTTCATGTTCGTTTATTTAATTTTAACCGGATAAATAAACGGACAAATTTTCTTGTTCATGTTCGTTTATTAAGAAAATGAGTTGTTAATGTTCGCTTATGTTCGTTTGTTAAGACACTAAACGAACATAAACGATCGAATATAAATGAATATAGACAAACAAATTATGCACAATATATTGTTTTATAAGTGTTATTTTGTTTAAACAACCCAATTTTAAAATTATACAATTAAAAGATATGATATACGAATATAAATACATAAATGAACACAAACGAACATTAACGAACACACAATCGGATGTTCACGAACATAAATGAACGGATGCAAGTTTTGTTCATGTTCGTTCATATAACTAAACGAACGTAAAATATTGTTCATATCCGTTTATTTAATAAATAAACGAATATAAACGAACCTTTTCCCGAATAATTTTTGAAATGTTTACTGAACGTTGAGTTTGTTTACAGCCCTAGAGATGGGGATGATCGCCCAGCCCTAAATCACCCCTTTGCCATTTAGTGATTAAAGTACGAGTTTTGACATATGCTACTTGTATCTTTCTAGACATAATTCCTGTTTGGCAAATTTCCATGTGCCTCGCGTATCTAGATAGTTTCTCTAGTAGCTGAACATATACTGCCTCATATAGTCATATGCGTACTCAAATACTATTGCTAAGAGTGAACTAAATTATGTAAATAGTTTCAAAAGTTGTTACACGTGCTATATATCACCTTATATGATTGTTAGTTACATTGAAACCTATTATGCTTTAAAAGGATGTGGTTTAGTTACATTGAAAGTTTGAAACCTACTATGCTTTAAAAGGATGTGGTTAAACAAAAGGCCACGCTGCTGATGTATTACTTTTGAACAGACAAGACATTAAAACATACCTTTTGGGGATTCCCCGCAAATTATGGCCAACTATCACATATTCTTTTCTAACGAAAATGCGCTTAGAACATAATTCCACAAATTATGTTGGATTTAGAACATAATCTTTGTAGATATATTTCAAGTAAAAACTTGGATTCAGTAGCAAAATATTTAAGTTAATTGGATTACCCTTCATCTTTGCTTCTTTATATCAATATGACAAAAGTAAATAAACAGAAAATTAAACAAACAAGCATATTATAAATTAAAGCTATATATAAAATAGGGTTAATTCCATATATCCCCAATTAAAACTCTTAAATGTCATATTTGTCCAATTAAAACTCATAATGCCATATATACCCAATTTAATCACAAAATGTGTCATATCTACCCATTTTAATAATTTGTTTGTTTTAACTTTTTCAAAAATCTTAATAATAATCAATTTAAAATGTATAGACTATTTTACCCTTATTAATGAGCGTCAATTATTCCCAAAATTTTTAAGTCCATTTACATATACTCGTATCAAACTTGTTATATAACAATGATCAATCATTATGTTCATGGTCGGTAGTTTATGACAACAGTACGAGCTTCATTTTTTCAAAACGAACATTAAGGAACCTTGAGTTTAAAATCAGCTTTGTGCATTAAAGTAGCATCGGATGTCTTTCAAAAGAGTGTATATTGTCTTTGAAAAGTTATCTTATCCTTAAAGTTGGTGGTAAAACTAACAAAATATGTCGTAGACCAAGAGTGTAGGCGAAAAGGTTAAGAAAACAAATGAATCTCACAATGAAGAAGATGGACAATATAACATAATAATGATGTCGATATAACTAGTAAAGAAGTCTTAACCATCGTATCAAAGGTATGATTTTAGTATTATGAAGACTCATAAAGCCGAAGGTATGTATTCCGAAGTTGCCAAGGGTATAAAAGCTTTTAATGTCAATCATTATTTCAACACGACAAGGTTACGGATGAAGAGTTAATTTTAACAAAAATTCTCCGCAACTCATGAAGAAAAAAGTTAAACTTGAGAACTAAACGACAAGTTATTTTTAAATGAGATGGAAGGATACATAATCACTACTCGTATATCGATCAATGGAAATGTGTTTAACAGGTTGAAGTCAAAATAAAGTTACGGAGTTATGTCACAAAAACAAATACACATATGCCCCCGTGATAACAAATTGAGGGTTGCCAACTTTTTGCCATGACCCAATATCTTCCACACACTTTCTTAGTTTCTCAGCCATAGACATAATTTGGGTTTGTTGGTCAGATAAAGATGGTTTGTCTATGGCTTGATACTTGAATTCCAAAATTGCCTTAGAGGTTGGAATCGTGAGAGACGAAACAAATTATTATTAGTAGTAACATGATCACAGTGATGTAAATGAAGGGTAAGCTGATCTGATGTGTTTTTTTGGAGGGTATAATGGGTATTTAATAATGTTAATTGATGTTTAATTGATTTAATAAAAGAATGGGTGTTGGCCTTTATAACGGGATCTATGGTCTAAACGTTTCAATCACTTGTATACCGAATGAATATTGTGCAAAGATTAAGTAAACTGTAAATATGTCTTTGTAATAATCAAATATGTCATCTTATCTTTTACAAACGAATGTACTGTCTATATATAGTAATGAAAGGGTACATGAACCGTTGTGTCGGTTCTTGATATGGAGCAGTTATTTTGTAACTGCTATGTAACTGCTGTGTAACTGCTTTGTTGACTTTCGTATGGTTGACTTTTGTTGACCGGGTCATATGGGTTGTGACGGGTTTAGATGGGTCGATAGTGATTAACCCAATATTCTCCCCCTTAATCACAATCGGCTTGCTTTAGATCTTTGACTCCAATTAGTTGTCTCATGGTGAGGAATCTGATCTTCGGTAATGCCTTTGTCAGTATGTCAGCCTTCTGAAATTCTCCACTTATGAATTCGACTTGTAGGTCTTCTCTTTCGACGCATTCTCTTATAAAGTGGTACTTTATGTCAATGTGCTTACTTCTTCCGTGGAATACGGGATTCTTCATTAGTTCGATGGCGGACTTGTTGTCGACCAGATTGTAACTTTTCTTCTTCCGTGTGTGTAAGCTTGCTAAGCGCTCTTTAACCATAATGCTTGTGTTGCTCGCTTTTGCTCGCAATAAATTCGACTCACATGATGATAGAGCTACCGTGGCTTGCTTTTGTGTACTCCAACTGATTGGTGATTCACCGTAGTAGAAGATAATTCCAGTAGTGCCTTTGCCTTCTTGAGTGTTGACTCCGTAGTCTGCCACTATAACCTTGTATATGTTTTCTTCCATTGTACTTGTAGGTGATTCCATAATCTTTTGTTCCTTTAACGTAGCGTAGTACTTGCCTTATAGCTTTCATGTGTTGTTCCTTCGGTTCTTGCATAAAACGACTAAGTAATCCAACGGAGTAACTTAAGTCGGGTCTTGTATGTAACAAGTATCGTAAGCATCCAATCAAGCTTCTATATTCAGTTGAGTTGACCGTTGTTTCTTCTGTGTTCTTTGTTAGTCTTGTTCCTGGATCCATAGGTATTAAAGTTTCGTTGCAATCTAGCATTCCAACTTCTTTTAGGATCTTGCTTGCGTAGGCGGATTGCTTTATTGATATGTCACCTCCAGTTTGTGTGACTTCAATTCCTAAGTAGTAGGATAGTAATCCTAGGTCACTCATCTCGAATTTTTCTTCCATTTGAGCTTTGAACTTGTCTATTTCTTTCTTTGGTGTGCCAGTGATGATTAAATCATCCACATAGACTCCTACTAGAAGTATTGAGTCTTTTAACTTCTTTGTGTAGACAGCTTGTTCTAAAGCGCACTTCTTGAAATCTAAGGACTTCAAGGTATTATCTAACTTTATGTTCCATGCACGTGGTGCTTGTCTTAATCCGTATAGAGCTTTTATCAATCTGTAGACTTTTCCATTTTCTTTTATAAATCCTTCGGGTTGTGTAACATACACTTCTTCTTTTAAGTCTCCATGCAGAAATGCAGATTTGACGTCTAGGTGATGTACTTCCCATTTGTTATTAGCAGCTATGGCTAATAGTAATCGGACTGTTTCCATTCTTGCTATAGGTGCAAAGACTTCTTCAAAGTCTATGCCATGCTCTTGTATGTAGCCTTTTGCTACTAGTCTAGCTTTATGCTTGACTATATTTTCATTAGCATCTCTCTTGGTCTTGAATACCCACTTTAAACCAATGGCTTTATGTCCTTTTGGTAGTGTGGTTAGTTCCCATGTATTGTTTCTATTGATGGAATCTAATTCGACCTTCATTGCTTCGATCCATTTTTGATCGCTCGATGCTTCCTTGTAATTCTTTGGTTCATCTTCAGCTAGTAATAAATGCTCGGGTAAAACTTCCTCGGTGTTTTCATATAGATCATTCAATGTTCTAAAACCTTGTAATGGTGTGTGATCAAAGTCTGGATGTAGATTCCGGGTTGCAATTGAGTTACTTTGATTGGTTGAATGTCTTGAGGTAGTTGGTGTAATTTGAGTATTTATTCGTGATGAAATTGTAGATGGTGTGCGAAATGTTTGTGAGGGTGAGTCAGTGTCGATGTTTCATATTCATGATCATCGCTTGTGGGATATCATCGCCTTCTTTATCTGGTTGGTTTTCGTTTTCCTGATGTTCATCTGTGGCTTCAAGGTTTTCGACTTTGAAGTCAAACCATTCGGGTTCATCGTTGGTGTGTTCATCTAGGTAATCCTTCCAGTCCCATGCTTCATCCTCCTTAAACTTCACATCTCTACTAACACATATTCTTTGTGTTGTTGGATCAAACAATCTATAAGCTTTTGATCCTTGTTCGCTTCCTAAGTATACCATTTTGTTACTTCTATCATCTAGTTCTTTAAAGTGTTCTCTTATTCCAGTCATATGGTTACTAGCTCCATTGTCTAAGTACCATTGACTATCAACACTTGTCTCTTTATATCCTACATCTTCTTCGTGTAGCGAGACCTTTTGATCGTTTAGCTTTGTTACACTTGTCTCTTTATATCCTACATCTTCTTTGTGTAGCGAGACCTTTTGATTTTCAAGCTTTGTTACACTTGTCTCTTTATATCCTACATCTTCTTCGTGTAGCGAGACCTTTTGATCTTTTAGCTTTGTTACACTTGTCTCTTTATATCCTACATCTTCTTTGTGTAGCGAGACCTTTTGATTTTCAAGCTTTGTTACACTTGTCTCTTTATATCCTACATCTTCTTCATGTAGCGAGACCTTTTGATCTTTAAGCTTTGTTACATGTGGGTCTTCTAATATTGCCATTAATAAGGTAGGTTCTAAGTCCTCCTCGACAAGATTAGATTGCATACTAGTGTTTGGTTTTGAATAACACTTAGATGCATAATGACCAGTCTTATTGCAATTGTAACATCTAACTTTGCTAAAGTCAATATTCTGTTTGTTGAAGTGATTGTGAGTGTTTTCTCCATCCTTCTTCTCGTGGTTATTTTTATCGTGGTTCTTCCATCCTTTATATTTTCCACGCCCACGCCCTCTAAATTTTTCCCTCTATTGCCATGTCGTGTGAACATCAGTTTGTCTTGACTGTCCACTTGTTTTCCTTTCTTGAACTTAATCCTCTCTTCGTAGGTCTTAAGTCTTCCTATTGCCTCTTCTAATGTCATTTCACTTAGATCGGAATATTGTTCTATAGATGCGACTATTTGCAGATACCTTTCGGTACAAAGATTTAGTAATTTCCGAAATAAGGTTTCATCTTCTATTGTGTGTCCTAGACTAGCGGCTTTGTTTACGAGAGTTGTGAGTTTTGTGGTGAAAGTGTCGATTGTTTCATCTTCCTTCATATATAACATCTCAAATTCGGATTTGAGTGTTTGTAGTCTTGCTTGTTTAACTCTGTCTTCGCCAACATGTCTAGTTTTCAAAGCATTCCAAATGTCTTTTGCGGTTTTGTGCTTTGTTATTTGAAGTAATTGTTCTTCGGGTAAGGCTTGATAAAGGAAAGCAATAGCGGTTTTTTCCTTTTTCTTATCTGATTGAGTCGTTTCGGTCGGCTCAATTGTTTCCCATAAACCATTCGCTTCGAGAATGATTTGCATTCGAATTGCCCATAATGAGTAATTCGCGGGCTTTAGGATTGGGCATTGAAATTGGGGTGTACTATTCGAAATGTTAGTACTGGGTTCCTTTTTACCACTGTCGTTCGTCATATCTTAAAATGACAAATAAATCTCCAATAAAGAATTTTAACACAAAGTGTATATATAAAAATTCTTTTCTTAAACTGAGCTCTTAATGTTTTATCTTCCTCAAATGGGTGTAAAACTTTTCTAGGTATAGTTTTAACAATTTTTAAACTATCCTCGGAGATTATAAAATTTAAACTGAATAACCTAAGGTTAATTACTCCTTACAAATTATTCCTAGTCAGTATTCTAAGTAGTATAAAACTAAGTTAGATATACTAAACAAAATATGATAAGATTTTAATAATATTTTAAAATAGCTTATCAATCTAAAAAACTGTATATATCAAAATATATAATGTAAAATAAAGTGGTTTTGAAAACTTTGGAACCTGGAGGGGTTGATGGTTTAACCCGATGCCTTAACTAAAAATAAAATCATTTGTGGCCCTTGTCTGTACACGCGTCCCTTATTTAACCCTTTTATCTCCTTTACTTTTTTGAGATAAACTCACGCGTATATTTTTTTTTTGAGATACTGCCTTTTCAGTATTTCTCTCTCTCTTCAGAAGATTACTTTTGATCTTCTTTCTTCTCCAATAATACAACGGTTGATTCTGCGGCCTCTTTTTTTTATGATGGCTGTGGTTTTGACCGTCCTTTTTCTGTCTCCGGTGTGGTGTTCTTGTACGACCACTAATATCCTCCAATTTGAAATCTAGGTTTTCGGATTAATTGGGGGTTTTCTGATCTGTGAGAATTTTTACGATTGGAGTTTGCTAATGAATCAATTGGGGTTTTCAATTGATCCTTCTGGGCTTGATTCCGTTTAAGAACAGGTGTGTTTGTTCTAATTCGAATCTTTGATTTTGTGCCCTAATGATGACACTCGTATTTGTTTTGTTTCGAATCAAAATATTTAAACGATTATGTTCGTTTTTCTGATCCTGTTTGGATTGGGTATACTGAAATTGGTTTCGAAATTTTTTTTTTGCGAGTTTGATTTGTTGCCGGGTTGTGAGTAATCACAAATGATTATACCCTATGCGACAAACGCTTGAGATACAAAAATGACGTCGGGATTTGTATTCTTAGCGATTTACAAAAAAATTTATATCAAACTGGTTCGTTTTTGATTCTGGAACTTGTACGAGTCTGGGTAAATGATGATTGTTGGTTGATAGACCAAACCGCTCTGATACCAATTGTTGGCCTTTATAACGGGATCTATGGTCTAAACGTTTCAATCACTTGTATACCGAATGAATATTGTGCAAAGATTAAGTAAACTGTAAATATGTCTTTGTAATAATCAAATATGTCATCTTATCTTTTACAAACGAATGTACTGTCTATATATAGTAATGAAAGGGTACATGAACCGTTGTGTCGGTTCTTGATATGGAGCAGTTATTTTGTAACTGCTATGTAACTGCTGTGTAACTGCTTTGTTGACTTTCGTATGGTTGACTTTTGTTGACCGGGTCATATGGGTTGTGACGGGTTTAGATGGGTCGATAGTGATTAACCCAATAATGGGTAGATATGACAAATTTTGTATTTAAATTGGGTATATATAGTATTATGTATTTTGGCTGGAGAAATATGACATTTAAGGGTTTTAATTGGGTATATATGGAATTCACCCTATAAAATAGTATAGTGGACCTACGTGTAATTATCTATCGACTCATCTTTGAAGCACAAACTCATGTTCTTGGCGCATATATATAAATGACATCTTTCTAGCTCAAAGCATATCAGAAAGCGATCAGCATGGAGAAAGGATTGTTGTTAACTACGGAGCAAAAACAACCGCGAAGATGGGAGGTTGTATTGGTGGAGGAGGTGAAGAGAACTTGTTGCATAGCATTGCCAATGGTGGTCGTGATGGTATCACAAAATCTATTGCGTGTGGCATCCATGTCAATCGTTGGTCACCTTGGTGAACTAGAGCTTGCTGGAACTGCGGTCGCTACCTCACTCACCAACGTCACTGGTTTTAGTTTACTTGTATGCTCTCTGCTTTATTGCAATACTTTCATTTCATGAAAAATAATCTGCTAGATGCATGGTTAGTTAGGTATACTAAATGAGACTGTGAACTCATGACTTCTAAATGAGGTTGTCGTAACCACTTAGACAGGTAATATTAACGAAATGTGTCACTATTAAGGAGTCTTGTAAATTTTGGTTTTTCTATATACTCCATAATACACTGGTTTTCAAGCCTCCAAGCAACGCCATATATCCCATGAAAAAAATAGAAGTAAATAGCTAACGGGTGTATTTGCAGTGATCACATGTGCCAAGTGACAAAGTGCACCTTTGAACACAAATTGCTAAAATTCCTTGTAAGCACCTACGTTCAAATGGTGCCCTTATCTTACAAGTTCACTTATTCCGAAAATCGAGTACCTTTTTTTGTTGAAGTCATAGTTAAACTACATATCCAGATATCATAAATGGATTGGCTTTTTAACTATAACAAAATGATTAGAGCTCATATATATGTATGTAGCTTTACATAAAACAGTCTTGTTACAATAATGCTTTTGTATATTTAATACTAATGAAAACTGACAGTTTGGAATGGCGAGCGCATTGGAAACGTTGTGCGGGCAAGCATATGGAGCAAGGCAATATGAGAGGCTCGGTAGCTACCCATTTGGCGCCATAATTTCACTCATTTTGGTTTGTTTCCCTATTTCTATTATGTGGATCTACATGGACAAACTCCTAATCCTTATAGGACAAGACCCTTTACTATCAATTGAAGCACGCAAATTCTCAGTCTGGCTTATCCCTTCCCTTTTTCCATACGCTATACTTCAACTAATCACCCGATACCTAGCGTCACAAAGCCTTATATTTCCCATGTTGTGGAGCTCAATAGTTGTACTTGTTATCCATGTACCTATATGCTGGGTTCTAGTGTTCAAGCTAGACTTTGGGGCACCTGGAGCAGCTTTAGCCATTGGAATCTTGTACACTTTTAATGTGATTTTTCTAGGTGTTTACTTATATCATTATGAATCATGTGAAAAGACTCGTGTCACGTGTTCAGGAGACGTGTTCACAAGCATTAAGGAGTTTTTTCGCTTTGCCATCCCATCTGCCGTTATGACTTGGTACAATATCCATTGACCCTTAGTATTTTCGCATATTTTTCATATACGTACAATAGATTTATCATGGGGAGCTTTTGTTTTGTTTAGTCTTGAATGGTGGTCATACGAGATTGTTATTTTGCTATCAGGACTCTTGCCCAATCCACAATTAGAAACTTCAGTGCTCTCGATATGGTAATCCTGATCCGAGTTATCTAATCTACTAAATTATGATTTTAATTACAATATCATTGACTAATTTAACATATGTACGTGGTTTCATCTTTGCAACAGTCTTTGATATCTTATACACTACTACATACCTTATTCATTTGGGGTTGCTGCAAGGTTTGCTATTAACAGCTTGTTTGACATTTAGCCCAAATAATCATAACTCTAGTGTCCAAAAATAAAACCTACCATTAATATGCAGCACACGGA
Source organism: Chrysanthemum makinoi (assembly GCA_910596185.1). Taxonomy (NCBI): domain Eukaryota; kingdom Viridiplantae; phylum Streptophyta; class Magnoliopsida; order Asterales; family Asteraceae; genus Chrysanthemum; species Chrysanthemum makinoi. The sequence goes on from OU343220.1 coordinate 217,436,651, forward strand.
TATCCAACGAATTAGGAGCTGGGAATCCAGAGGCTGCAAAAACAGCTCTTTTGGCCGTATCAGCTCTTGGAGTGATGGAGGCAATCATAGCCATCACCTCTCTCTTTTGCTCACGTTCTGTTCTGGGATACGCTTTTGGAAACGAGAAGGAACTAGTTGACTATGTTAAAGACATGACTCTTTTTATGTGTTTCTGTATATTCGCAGACACAATACAAACCATTCTTTCAGGTTCATACTATAAACCTTAATAAGATCTATTTGGCACTTCAAAACTATAGCAAGCTCATAAACATTGCTTCTTATAAATAGGAGTTGCTAGAGGGGCAGCGTGGCAACATATCGGGGCATACATCAATCTTGGATCATATTATCTCATTGGAATTCCGATGGCTTTAGTCTTAGGTTTTGTGTTGCATCTAAATGGGAAAGGATTATGGAGTGGACTTATTATCGGAATAGGAATGCAATCCATTATGCTTACGCTCGTTACATGTTTCACTAACTGGGAAAAACAGGTTCTTGATTCGATTCATATAACTTATTTTTGATATAAAACTTGTTATATGTTACTAAATGATCAAACTGGTCCTTGTTCATATCTCAGGCAAGAAAGGCGAGGGAACGGATGCTTGAGGGGGGTATTGTCCCTACGGATCTTGGATCAATCATGGATGAATCATGTTTGAGTATGCACAGATTGTGCAGTGACTCTTTGTTGTAACAGAGGGTGGGAATGTTTAAGATAAAACACACAATACTAATATTATTCCACACTAATAAACGTTTACACTTGGTACATGTTTATAGCATGTGAATGGTTGTGTTCCAACCATCACACCGGTTCAAAGGGTTGTGACCCAAGCGACACACCCTTTCACAATTTACAGGAAATTAACTAAATAAACTAACTTAACAGTTACAATCTTTCTATCTAACAACATTGGTCCTTCTACTTTCAAGACTTATGTTTTCTTGATTACTTTACTTCCAACATTCAGTCCCCTAATCAAGAAATCATAATCTTCGCTCTGTTCTTGTTCATCCCAATTGCAGTCCCGTTCCTTCTTTTCTTCTTTTGTATTTGATCGCCTTGTTACTTTTCTTTTCTTTCATGTTCACTTGCCTTTTATCGTTCCATGGATCATCGTCCTTGTTCTTATCTTCTTCATGTGATCCATCCTAACACCAAACCTGTCCATTACTTGTTCTTGTGTTCCATCCCTAATCGCTCCATCCTGTAGACCCTGTCCACACCCTGCAAGCCTTGTGGGTCTCTATTTTTCTGCAGTCCAACTGCTTCTTCCCACTTCTTCTTTTGGCTTCTTTTCTTGCAGCGTCTTGGTAACCATTATCAAGCCTATGAACCGTTTTCTTGCCATGTCTTATTCCCGCCATATGCGTAAGACATCTCTCTTCTGGAACATACTATCTTGCAAATAACATGACCTTCTTTATGTTCTTCATACTTTGTTTTCTGGGTTTTTCTTGTTCTTCAAGGCGCGATAACTTTCTGGACTTGCAATGATCGATCCACGTTAACCATGTGCTCTGATACCATTTATTGTCCTTACGGATCTTGGATCAATCATGGATGAATCATGTTTGAGTATGCACAGATTGTGCAGTGACTCTTTGTTGTAACAGAGGGTGGGAATGTTTAAGATAAAACACACAATACTAATATTATTCCACACTAATAAACGTTTACACTTGGTACATGTTTATAGCATGTGAATGGTTGTGTTCCAACCATCACACCGGTTCAAAGGGTTGTGACCCAAGCGACACACCCTTTCACAATTTACAGGAAATTAACTAAATAAACTAACTTAACAGTTACAATCTTTCTATCTAACAACATTGGTCCTTCTACTTTCAAGACTTATGTTTTCTTGATTACTTTACTTCCAACAGGGGGCCCTTAGCGACGAGGAATGACGAGCAATTACCACATCGTAAAAATGTTGTCAATTACGTGTTTTATAACCATACTTGTTAAAAAAATTGAAAGCCAGGTGTGTTTTTTAACAAAAAAATAAACATTGATATGGATCTATCTTAAAGTGGTTCAAACGAGATTAAAAGATCAAGTCCTGTCATATAGATCGAGGATTTAAAGTGCATTCATTTGTATTGAAGACGACTGATGCATAAGATGTATATGTAGTAAATAAATATGGTCCTTCATAAAGCCGAAGAGCCTTGGTGTACAGAGTCACGTGTTCACAATGCTCAAGAATCTTCAATTCGTTGGTGCAATTTATCGTTTGTGTGGTACCTAAGTTGACATGAATATGCATTTATAATTACATGTACATCGTCCTAAGGATACACGTGTTTGTTTGTGGGAGTTAAAACACGCGTAAACGATTAGAACTTTAGAAGTGTGTGAGCCTATGGGGCACACACGTTAAACACGAGAGTACGTAATGAACGATTTAATACTTGATATACTTGACCCGTTTCTTACATGCATGCATATCCGATTCTAATTCACGACCCATGGACTGTTTTGTCTACAATATGGGTCGGTTGGTGAGCCTTGGGCCTAGATCACTTATCCGATCGGGGGTGTTTGGGTTTGTTGCTTGAAGCTCAAGTATTGAGCCCAAGTTTTGGGTCGGTTCATGAGCTTATAAAAACAAACACCCATGTATCCAAAGGAACGAATTAACATATATCCCTAACACAGAAAAAACCTACAATCGATCTAATCTAATCCCTAACATGATCGGATTTTCCTATAATTCGATTAGGGTATAGTTTGGTTTGTTTAAACCCCATTGCTTGCATCATTCTTTGATCCAAGAGTATTTAGAGATTCGTATAGTTTGGTAATCTTGTGCTTGTTCCTGGTCGAACGTGTTTGAGTGACAAGATTTCTGCGTTTTCTGTTTGTGGTGGATCTCGGACAGAAAAGGGAGTTTATTAGACAAAGCTTGTCCGATATCGGGTATAGTAGAAACTATTTCTTGGGCAGTTTTGGTTCTCGGACAGGAAGGTTTAGAAGAAGGTGTTCTTGGGTTTTTCTTGTTCGTGGTATTCAAGTATTCAAGGGGTTGATTGTTAAACGTTCTCGACTAGCTAATTCGAACGCACTTGGTTTAAGTGTTTGTGTGTGGACTCGTAGAGGTATTTATTTTAGATACTTGGTTTCTTGTTCGTTGTATTGCGTGTAGTTGACTTCGAGGGTTAGTTTTCTATTTACCTTTTATTATTATTGTTTATTAGTTACGTATTTACCTAATTGCATAAACTAGATCCAATTCCGCTGTGTACTCGTTTGCATTACTTGGTTAACTAGATTATTAAATACCAACAGTGGCATCACGAGCCATCTCGTTTTTGTGATTATTGGTTACACGCTTTAATAAACATGTTTAAAATGCTGCATGAAATCTAATTAGTTATTCATTTTATTTTTGTTTTGACAACTATATGCAATACTTGTCAATTATTAATAAAAAATAACAAGACACACACAAATTAAATTAAATTGTTAATTAGAATTAATTTGTTAATTGGTATTAAATTTGTTAATTAGAATTAAAAGGTTAATTAGAATTGATTGTTAATTAGAATTATATATTGATAATTAGAATTACATATTGTTTATTAAATACATAAAATAGCGTAATTAATTGTTAATTAAGTTTGCCATGCTTTTTATGTGTTTTTCCGAATATAATACCCACTCAATTGCTTTTTGTGATGTATGGGGCGATCTAGGTTTCATACCTAGTGACGGTCTTATGGTTCTTCTTTTGGGGAAGACTCGCGAGAGAACTCGGAACAATATGTGTTTATATTGATGTTTATGCTTATATGTTTGTGATTCCTTATGTGCATAATTGTTACTTGTTTTTGACACCTAATTGTATGCAATATAGAATAATACATATCGTAATCATAACATCCATATTGGTATTTATTTACACGCATAAATATCATGCTCATTGTGACCTGCTATTTGTTTCGTGGAAAAATTGTTTTTGTTAAATAAAGTGACCTAAACTATTTAAACTAGTTTTTCATGAATTTAAAAACTAGACGCTATGGACACTTGGGATGTACGGCTCACCCACTAGAACAAACTATAAATGGGGTTTAAGGAGGTGCGCATAGTCACACCTAAAGGATTTTCAGCTATTGCCTAGCGCTGACCTGGTCCTCCGCCTCCCTGTGAGTTCGATTGGGGCTACCGTGAACCATGATGATCACTACAGTGTCATGACTAAAAGGTTTTAAAATAAGTGTTACAAAGTTGTTTTGCATGTTTCTTTGTACATGACCTTTAACACATTTATTTATGTGAATACCCTATGTGTAAAATTTTAAGTCTATGCCACCCAACTATGAACACGTGCATTTGGCTTGACTTCTTTGGTCAGACCTTAGGGCCATTCCAACCCATAGTGATTATTACTCATTGGTCAGACCTTTGGTGATTTTTGCAAGTTCTTACTTGGTCGACTTATTTCCAGTTTGCTTGGTCAGACCTTGGACCCGAGGCATAAGATGAGAACTAAACATGCTCATGACATTATTACTTGTCTACTAATGTGTTGATCAGTCTCATAAATCTAAGAGTTGCACTATGCAATTAACGCTCGTCGCTTACCTCTTGTCCTACTTAGTTACTCACTGGTCAGACCTTTGGTAAATAAGTGGGAGTGCAAGATGGATCTTAGTCTTAATTAGTAATTAATTGGGTAGTTGATTCTTTTAAGAATGTAATTATCGAAAATACTATAATTGAACTTTCTATGTTCCGAATAAATTGTGTTGATTGCAACATAATTCGTAAACAAAGTTGTTTTTTATTTAAAAGGCAAACTTAGTCCTTTTTCCTAGTAAGAAGAGTGAGACTTATTCCTATCTTTTCTCCGTAGTTGACAAATTAAGATAGGATTACAAATTGTTAAACTCATTTATGATCTTTCATTACCCTTTTAAGGTCTTGAAAATAATTGAAAAATAGAATATTTTGTGTAACTAGAAAACATTTTGTTATAGCTACCAAAATAAATGACATCTTGCACTTGTCACGATGTATGAGTTTAAACCGCAAAGACTAAAGAAATTACTAGAATATTCGCTAGGTAATTTTCTTGGACCATAATTATTTCTAAAGTGCTACATACCCTTGGGGCTATGTAGACGATAAAGGAGGAATTGCATGCTAAATATTCAAGTTAATTGAAAATAAGAATGGTTAGTCCATTATCTACATAAGTAGGACTTCATATACTCTGTTCAATACCTAAGTACATTGATACTCGTAGGCATTCGAAGAGAATGGGAAAGTGTATAAAATTGCTATATGCTTTCTACTAGAAATGTAACACTTACACTGTTGATAAATCCAGTGGAAGCAATTACATTTTATAACTGAAATAACATTCGTGTAATGTTGTCAATTTGAGTGGGAGCTACGGGATTTATTTCCTTGTTAGTCAACCATTTCATTTCAAACTTGCTTTGAAATAATTCATTACTTTCCGAATATGAACGACCATTGCTTAAAGAAAAATTGCATTTTATTTTATAAGATAACACGTTGCATTTCTGTTGTTGCTCTCTGACATAATTCCTTATTACAGGTTATGGTTCTAAAACTACTTATAATATCTATGACATTATCATATTATTTGCACAATCAATCACATGTTGTTTGTTTTCATAATATGATGTTGTACCTTACACAAGTGGGAGAAATCTCAAAGTGTGTGCAAGGAACAACAATATTATTGGTATCTCTTGACCGCAAGGTAAGAAAACTTATAATTCTACTAGGACTTAAACACGCGAGATGTTTATTGCCCTACTACATGTTAATAAGAATTCCACTAGAACTTAAACATGCGAGATGTTTGTTGCCCTACTACGTTCTAATAATGATTCTACTAGGACTTGAACACGGAAGATGTTTGTTGCCCTACTACATTCAAATGTCATGATATAGTGTAAAGTTACTTCAACAATTTGACTACATATTTTAGTCAACATAATTATGGTTATATGATAATAATCATAATTCTAAAGTATAAAATTAACTTGAAATTACTATAGAACTTAAGAGGTTGCGTCCGTGATTACTTTTGTTAGTATAATTATGATTACATGTTAAGACATAATTATAAAGTCCTTGAATTAATCAATGACTTATAACATAAAGTATATATAGTAAAATGGTTATGTCTTCTAGTTAACACATCAACATGATGCATTTGAATTATTCAAAGACTTATAATGTATTATTGACATGTTTTGTTTTCTTGTAAACACATGAACATACAATTCTTGACATGTTCTGTTTCCTTGTAAAACACATGAACATATAATTCTTGAACAGTTATGTTTTCTTGTGAACACATAAACATAAGGTTCTTGTATTATTCAATGAATGTACATTATAACATGCACTTGGTTCATAAATACTTAATATGCAATTTGGCTCGACCCAATTGACAAGTATTTGGTCCAAAGAGAATAAAGTTATCTATGGAATTCTGATGTAGTTTCACAATTCTAATACTCATAGAATACCACTTTAATTATGGTATGTCTAAAGTGTTGAATCAAACCTTATTCATATTGTTGGGTTCATGATAGCTTTAATTGCTCTACCTCCAAAACATATCAAGCTTTGAAAATTGAGTGTGTCATGGATACACTCAATATAGTTCAAACCAAGAAGGTATTCAAGACAACCCCCCTGAAAACCCTAATCCCTTAGGGATTTTAGGTTTTTCCACTCAAACCAATCGAATCCTAAATCCTTTTGTATTTTTTGTTTTTCTACACTTCCTAGCTTGAAGATTGTAGTTTTCGTGTTCTTCCTAGCTCGACGAAACACAAAACTGTTGCTTAGATTTTTGGTTAAAGAGTGATACAAAATTAAAGTTTTTCTACAAACCCTAACTAGAGTTGTTGGAAGGAATACCATTATGTTTTGATTTAAGTTCTGAATTTGTTAAAATCTTATGAAGCATTTTATTAACAAATCTAGAGATGAGAACTTAAAATGTATTTTGTGGTTCCCAACAAAGAACAATTTATTGTTGCTTAAATACTTATTATTTAGAGAATTGTCTCTACTTACAAAAGTAAGTGGGAGCATATACAAATCTCGAAGTTATTTGAGAACAAAATACTTAACCTTCTAAAATCCACTTAGTAATGTCATACTAAGGTTAAACATGAAAATGTCGACCGAAGTATAATGATTACTCTTATTCATAAATCCGAAAGGACGCCTCATCGCTTGAGTAATATTTTAGTATCAATGCTGAGGGATATAAGTTAGAAGATTATTGTAAATCAGCTAACTACTAAAATACATTATCACATCTTGACCTGATAAATATCTTAGAACTATGAATGATAAGATGCAGTCCTTAAAAGGCAAATCAAGTTTTGAGCTTGATTGTTATTTCGCCTAAAAGTTAACCTATGAGGTTGGAATGAGTTTCGTTTGAGGAAAGGCTCACAAGGACAAAATTGTATACATATTAATGCATGGCATTTAATAAGAAGTTTTTTTAATTATATATGCATGTATTAATTATATAAAGATAATTAGTTGTCATATATATATATATTTCTCTTGTATGTGGAATATGGCAATTAAAAGTTTATAACTCTTTCTTTATGATTATCTTTTGCGAGGATGGTAAGTAATCAAAAGGGTTATAAATCTATATTATCTTTATGAAGTATACAAAATTTAAGCAATCCATGTTTTGAATTGGATCATGCATTCAGGAGCTGAGATCTTGAATTTAATTACAATATGATTCTGAATGAATTAAGATAAGCTCTTGAGTACTTCTGACATTAAGTGGGAGCACAAAATTTTTTTCCTTAAAATTTATATGTTGAAGATATCATTCCATTTAAACTAGATATTGATCATTAAGTTTGGAATGAAACTTCACTTGGAATTTAGGGAATAAAACAGAAAACCTTGATATAAATGTTTATCTGAAATAAACAAATGCGGAAAATTAAGTCCAACACAAATGCAATATATATCATTCAAGCAAGTCTTAAATGGTATATTTTTGTTACATGGATGGAAACCTTATGTTTTAACTAAGGATTTATCATGTATATATTATGTTGTGTATAGGACTAGTTTTGCTTTTGCACAAGAGCAAGATGAGCTGACAACAATAATATCTAATTGAGAGTATTTAGATTATTATTATTACAGATGTTTATGAATTATTAAGCATAAGTGTTGTATAAGTACAATGATGCTAGAAGATTATTTATACTAATTGAAGTAGGATTTTATCTTTTATGGTAAATCTGCTAACTAGTTATGCTCAACATAGAGCATTGTTGCATTACACATTAAGGAATGAGAATACTTTACACTTTTAGAAACTGTAAAGATGACTGTTAGTATGTCGTTGATTTTTAAATACCTCATGCAAGGTAGGGCGACATCTCCATACTATAACTCTAGCAATAGTATGAGCATATGAGATAAGACACTCATTTTATATTTCAAATCCCTCACTATATATGAAATTTGAAACAAGAATTCAGAAAGTTTACTCAGATAACCATTTAGTTTTTCTTGTAAAGAAAGGTTGAAAATGTTGGAAACATTAGACTTCAACTTACTAAATTAGTCTCATGCATATATGTTTTAGTATTTGGATAATATGGATTAAAAGACGATTTTTACTTTATGATGAATAAAGATACTTGGTATTTGTTATTCATTCATATAATAAGTGTTATCCTATATTTTCATGTTTAATCCTTGAATGATTTTATTGTTCTAAATATGTCCATTGTCGGTTAACAATAAGGGAATATTGTTATGTAAGGCAAATGTGAGTGTTGGTTATATTCTAATGAGAATGTGGATTATTCCTGCCAAACTCATGTGTATTCACAAGGGATGCATATTGGATACCCCAACTTTCAAACATTTACTTTTGCATCATTGTCATAAGTAAAATATTGAAAATGGTTTGTTAAAGTCGTCCTTAGACTTGAGATGCAATCAAGTTCTGTTTTGTGTGGAAATCACTTTTGTAAGTATAAGCAAAACGCTATCTGAATAAGGTAGTTATAAAAGCTATATTTCGGAGTGATGTGAAGCAGCATCCGAAACACTTGTAGTCAACAAATGATTTGTTACTCCACTTGATATGTGCAGAAAGATACCATGGGCCCTCTCCAGAATTAATCAGATCATTGTTCGGCCGAACCCAAAGGGTAATGCAAGATGATACTTGATTACATTTGGTATATCTAATTATATTCTATAACGAGATTCAAAATGGTTAAACTATAAGGAATGAGTTAGGATCCATATCCATGGTTTAACGGTATCTATAACAAAGAATGATTAAAGCAAGACATTAATGACCATGCTACTGAGAAGATTTTATGAAACTATATCTTAGACACTTTTAGTAAAAAAGCGAGTGAGAGCATTGCTAGGCATTTCCGTCGTTGGTTTTGTGTGCTATTCGACACTCCAACTCCCAAGTGGGAGATTTGGTTTGTGGGAGTTAAAACACGCGTAAACGACTTGAAGTGTGTGAGCATATGGGAGCAAATACGTTAAACACGAGAGTACGTGATGAACGATTTAATACTTGATATACTTAACCCGTTTCTTGCATGCATGCATATCCGATTATACTTCACGACCCATGGACTGTTTTGTCTACAATATGGGTCGGTTGGTAAGCCTTGGGCCTAGATCACTTAACCGATCGGGGGTGTTTGGGTTTGTTGCTTGAAGCTCAAGTATACAACCCAAGTTTTGGGTCGGTTCATGAGCTTATAAAAACAAACACCCATGCATCCAAAGGAACGAATTAACATATATCCCGAACACAGAAAAACCTACAATCGATATAATCTAATCCTTAACCTGATAGAATTTCCCTATAATCCGATTAGGGTATAGTTTGGTTTGTTTAAACCCCATTGCTTGCATCATTCTTTGATCCAAGAGTATTTGGAGATTCGTATAGTTTGGTAATCTCGTGCTTGTTCCTGGTCGAACGTGTTTGAGTGACAAGATTTCTGCGTTTTCTGTTTGTGGTGGATCTCGGACAGAAAAAGGAGTTTATCGGACAAAGCTTGTCCGATATCGTGTATTGTAGAAACTGTTTCTTGGGCAGTTTTGGTTTTCGGACAGGAAGGTTTAGAAGAAGGTGTTCTTGGGTTTTTCTTGTTCGTGGTATTCAAGTATTCAAGGGGTTGATTCTTAAACGTTCTCGACTAGCTAATTCGAACGTACTTGGTTTAAGTGTTTGTGTGTGGAATCGTAGAGGTATCTATTTTAGATACTTCGTTTCTTGTTGGTTGTATTGCGTGCAGTTGACTTCGAGGGTTAGTTTTCTATTTACCTTTTTTATTATTGTTTATTAATTCCGTGTTTACCTAATTTCATAAACTAGATCCAATTCCGTTGTGTACTTGTTTGCATTACTTGGTTAACTTGATTAATAAATCCCAACAAAACGTGCATAACGGGACATGTCAAGGGCCTTTTGAGAATGCTTTCTATGTAATGTTGTAACTAATTTTGGTGAAGTAATGGCAGTAACGTGTGTGATATGTATCTTAAATCTTCATATTTGGGTCTAATGTCACCTTAATGAGATATACCTGACTACAGCGTTCATCCCTTTGACACAAAAATGTTGTTCCCATTTAAAGTGGTTGTAATGTAATTATTTACGTATAAAGGGATTAATATTCACCATCCATTTTTATTTAATCTAATGAATGAGATTAATCCTAAGAATTTAAAAAACACAGTTTCATCATTTTTTCAAAAATATTTATCTTTCAAGCCGTTAATCATTAAGCGAAAAAAATATATCATTACGACAAGCATTTAATTATCTTTCTATATAGGCACTTTGATATACTTTCGACAAAAAAAAAAATTTCCATGGTTTTCACTTTTTTTTTACATCTTTTTCGTTACTGAAATTTGCATGAAAAAATCACATGTGATTAAACACTAATTTGAATATCACATGTGATATTAGTGTTAAATCACATATGATTGTATATCATATGTGATTTAACACTATATCATATGTGATTTAACACTAATATCACATGTGATATTACATAGCATATGTGATTTAACACTAATATCACATGTGATATTTAAATTATTGTTTAACCACATGTGATTTTTTCATGCAAATATCATATTCGAAAAAAACAAATTTTTTTCTTTTTTCAAAAGTATATCAAAATGTCCGTCTATAGAAAGATAATTAAATGCTCGTCGCGAAGATGTAATTATTTTCGGTTAACAATTAACGGTTCTAAGAGATATTTAAATTATAAAAAATATGTGAAATAATAAAATGCTTTTCATCTTAACCATTGATTTCTTTATAGATGGAGGGTGGGAGGATGAGTCCCTTGGTATATGAGAAAAGTTTAATATGTAAAATAAGTCTCCTCAATAATTAATATAGTTTAGAATAGTTTTGACATAAACAAGTAGAACCACTTTTAACAAGATTTACACAACAAAGTTGAATTTTTAACATTTAAATTCTTATTAAAAATGAATTAAATATTTTACAAAAACTGCTTTTGGAATAATAATTGAATAACAATTTAGATAATCTCCTTTAACTGAAGTTATTGTTTAAATATGAGCTTTTCTTTACTTACTATTGTCCAGCGGGCAAGTTCAATTCGAGGAGTAAATGCTCTCTTAAATGTATAACACATTAATTACAAGAGATAACATTTACTTCGCAACAAACATTCTCTTTTATTGTAGAGAATTAGGATTTTCAAAAACATATACTTAACACGTATCGGGCATTTAATGGTTTGATGAGGAGTGCATTAAATAATCACTTTAGGTAAATGATATACTATTTTTTAGAGTACAATATTGACAATTGTTACACCTTTTTACTAACTCTAAAAATATGATGACTCCCATGAAGAATTGCTTTATCCTTTTGGAGTTTTCCCGCATTTGAATTTATAGATACTTGAGATTTCTTTCTCAGTATCGTGGGATTGAGGAGATCAAACATCGTTCGGTGAGGTATTGTCCTTCAGATGTTGAACCGCATCAACACTGAAATGAAGACTTTTTGTTTTCAAGAACTTAGAAGGAGTTTTGCTAAGTTTCTACTCATTGATCATAAGATATACTTATGCTATTTTATGTTCAATTCTATTTTGAATTAGCACAACACAAACAACTACCTAAATTACAGAAATAGTGCATAGCAAGGATTTCCTATTATAGCGACATAGTTTCTCATATTAGCGATACACATAAGTTGTTGAACGATATGATGTATGCGAAACTGAGAATTTAAGTAGTGCACTGCAATCAAATTTAGGTTTACCTTAAAAGTGTTTCTTACTATGATTGTGCGCCACTTGCACATAAAGGTTTGTCTAAAACAAGTACTAATTGTGATGTTTTTAATCGGCCAGGCAGAGGCATCTAGAGATTGACAAATAGTCTAAAATTGAAACCGGTTTTAAAATGACCGGAAACCAGTCCGAAAAAAAGAACTCAATGCTCGATAGTTCTCTTTTAGTCTTATGTTATGACAAAACACCGGTTTAATTAAGTTGGACTAAAATCAACTCGAGCCTCCTTAATATCCAAAGGTATGATTTACCAAAATATTCCCCCATGGTTTTTAGTTAAACAATAAAGGTATTGGTTAGGTGATTGTGTTCAGATTTAAGGGTGTTACATATGATATTCGACCCTTTGCCTCTATGGATGTGATGACACGTGACTTGTACATCTCGTGAGGGTGTGGATCATGGGTATGCTTATGCAAACCAATCACACATTATGTTTAAACAAACCGGACGAACACGGACGGAGCCTTGTTCATGTCCGTTCGATTAATTTTAATCGGACAAATAAACGAACATGATCGCTTAAATGGACAAGTTTTCTTGTTCATACTCGTTTATTAATAAAATAAGGTTGTTCATGTCCGTTTATGTTCTTTCATTAAGACACTAAACTAACATAAATGAACTTAGAAAAACAAACATAAAATCTACAAAAATATACATAAAAAATTGTGTTTTATAAGTGTTGTTTCATTTAAGTAGACCAATTTTGCTCGTTGTTGGTTCAAAAACCTAATGATCGTTATTTGTCTATTCATCATTAACATGTCAAACATATTTCAATGACTAATACACCCACATCCCATCTTTAACCTCCCAACCATACCCCACCATTACCATTACTACAACCACCACTATCGGTGTCCACTACCTATTCTTAAACCTCCACATCACACTAATAGCAGGGTTGTCTCGTGGTTCTCAGTGGCCCTAGACAATAACAATAAAGAGCATTGTTACACCCAAAACCAAGTTTTAAGTTTTAAATAATGAGAATTCCATTGAAATAGTTTGACTAAGACTTGATATGATTGGTTAGTCAACGAAAGTAAAGTTGTAGTTAAACCCGATAGTCAAACTAATAGTGAAAGAATGTGTAATGTGGTTATAGAAACATGATACATATACTTAAGGGGCTAAATTTGACAAGTGTTAAATAAGTTATAAAGTTGGTTGTGGCCGTAGAAAGAAAAGGACTTGAGGGACCATATGTGTCATTTAGCCAAAGACAAACCAACATATGTCTAGAGATTTCCCTGGACTTCTACATTATTCATTTGGATAAGTGTTTATGTGTGTTTCTGTGTCGTGAATTTAGAGAGGGAAAAGAGAGAAGACCCATTTGATAATCAAATTGAAGAAGGATTGGTGTTTCGACTCAAGTAATGAATCCCCACAAATGGTTCTCACAAGTAAGTAATCCCGTATCTTAAGTCAATTGATGAATTCAAATATTAGGGTTCTTGAGGTGAAATTGGGTTTTTGGGTAATTATGTTTCTTAAACAAGAATTGAAGTGTTTGTGATGTTGGGTTAAAGGTCAATTGATGGTTTTAGGGAAATTGAAGGTTTTCATCATATGATCAAGGTATGATTATATGATGTTAAGTAATTGTTTGAGGTGGTTTTTTAAGTTAATTGAATGGGTTTAAAAGATTATGAGCCAAATGATATTGATAAAAAGTGGGTAATCTTATAAGATGACTATCCTATAATCAAAATATGATTATATGACAAAGTTAGGTATTGAGAAGTGGGTTAATTGTTGAATACCCATTGTAATGGTTATTTAGTTATGTAATTAAATGTTTGTGTTATTTTGATAATGGATAGGATGCCTAGAGATATTGATGGTGTTATTGTTGATGATGATGCCTTGATTTGCTTAGCTTGGAGCTAAGGTAAGTAAAATGACACTTACATGCTATTATGTGGATTCTAACATGTATGTCTCTATGTGTATGTTTATGTGTTTGTAATAGAAAGTATAAAAGTTGGATTGACCTAGTATTGTTATAGGTTGATCATATTTCATGTGCAAGAAAGGTGGCTAAAATGATGGTTTGATGTTCAATGTTATGAAAGGTTATGCGTATTCAAGTAATGTGATGTTTAAGATGTTTTAATGCTTACATGTTATTTGATATATAATGACATGTTATGTATTTTACTTAATAAGCGAAAGCTTACGGTTTAATTGTTTAACCGTTTTGTAGGTCCAATTGTGAAGAAGGTAAAGCGATTGGAAAAGGCTTAATGATTGGAAGAGTGTATGTTAGAAGGTTTGTATGCAAATAGGAGCTTAGGTCAAATACCGAGCTCGAAGTCAAAGTTGTTCCCCGAGAGTTTTAAATGGGTTAAATGTTTGTAATTTCAAGTATTTGAAATGGTTTAAGAGTCATTTTACAGGTCCTAAAGCATGTTAAAGAGTTATGTTTAAGTGGTGTATGCAAACGAGTCAAAACGGGTGTTTGACATAACACCCGTTACTGTGTAAAGCACGTTCCCGTGGGTCATTATGACCAAGTTTATGCATATATTTGATGTTCATAATGACCTAATGATTTCTGGAAGTTTTGGTGTTATGTCATGTTCATTTTCTGAAAAATGGGTCAAAAGTGCACAAAAGGGTTATGCAAAAAAGGGGTGTTTGGGACACGGTCTATTTTAACTCATTTTGGGTCAAACGGGTCAAGAATGTTAGGAAACAATATATATGGTATATTTTTAGTTAATGTGTATCATATATGTTTCAATATAAGTCTAAAGTATTGATTTAATGTTTAAAGGTTTTACGGGTCATTTTGAGATAATAGTGCACTTGAGGAGGGTCCTTAGTGCAAAAGAGGGTAGTAGTGCACTTGAGGGGGTCTTTAGTGCACAAGAGGGTAGTAGTGTACTTGAGGGGGTCCTTAGTGTGTTAGAGGGTTGTAGTGCACTTGAGGGGCTTTATAATGCACAAGAGGGTAGTAGTGCACTTAAGGGGGTTTTCCAGTTTTTGGTCATTTTCTTGATTTTGTATAAAATCAACCGTGGCTCGTTGGAAGTCGTGCCACCGATCATTTTAAAGGTAATTGAGTCTTGATTAATTTAAAAATAGTCTCAAGGGTCGGTCTCAGTCAAATTGTTGACAGTTCATAAAAGAATAGAGAAGGTCAGTATTTGATCATGTCGTTTCAGTGAAAAGTTTTAAATTTTTAGTCAAATCAGGCACGGGACGTAACAAGTATTACACTTGTAAACTACAGAGAAATTGCATATAAATTTGAATTATATTACTTATATATATTTAATAATATATGTATCTATATGCAAAATTAATAAAAATGTGGTCCATTTTAAGTAGAGGCCTATGTGACGGCATCTATTGCACACCCTTCTGAGACCCCTCTGACTATCAGTATGCACTTTCAATAATCCATTAGTTTTGATGCAATATCTATACTTCTATACTATATTATAATGCATGGCTAACCAACCCTAACTCTAAGCCTAAATCCTAAGCAAAAATTAAGATAAGGATCTTCAATCATGAGGTGCATATGTCATTTATCAACTAAAAATTCATATTTATTTTTAAATTGAAATATCTTTTTATCAATTTATTTTTTTATGATCTAATTTCACCATATTTTTTAAAATTTTGTGATCTTTAATTCAACATCCATTTTGATATATATTTGTGAGCTTTTAGTTTTTATATTTTTAGTGGGTTTATTTTATTTTGATTCAAATTTTTACAACTTTTACCTTTATTTCAATCAATACAATCTTGATTCGTCAAAATCATATACTTTTGGGAGGAGTGTTTGACGGGTAAGAGATTGCGAGTGTCTTTCTGTATGCGGGAATAATGATGTCATGGGAAAGTTACTGGAAACCCAAGCAAACACATACAACTAACACATATATATTCGGAGTGTTGTGAAACAAATTCATTGAGCGGATAGAATTTCGAGGAGAGTTGGGCTAGCAATTCATTTATTATATTTTATAATATAACTATATTTATCGCCGCCGCTGTGCGCGGGTATCCAACTAGTTTTGATAATACTTTGACCGTGGCAGGTTGGATTATTTTTTTTATTTTATTTTTGGGTTTAGTTTTGATTGATTATAGTTTATTTATGTAGTGGTTTTAGTGGATTTGATTGAAAAAAATGTATGAGTGATATTAATAAACTTGAAATATTTTAAGAGATATTAGTGGTGGTGGAGAGAGTTGGAGGTCGAAGAAGTGGGTGTTTGGTTGAATGTGTTTGTGTGAGTTGTGAGTGAGTTAAATGGGTGTCTGTACATGTTAATGGTGAAAAGAAAAAAATACCTTTTTGTTAACAAGCTAGATAACAAGCGTTAGGGTTTCGGGCCAACGGCGAGCAAAAATGGCAACGTTTAGGAATATCAGCAGTAATTTTCTTTTACTGGGAGCTAAACATGAAATCTGCATATACTATAAGGTCCAACCGTGTAATTAATCTTTCAAAAAAGTATGAGAAATTTTCACAAGAAACGTGAGATTAGGGAAACAAAGATTGATAAAAAATATATATATAGAATGTTTGATAATTTGTAGGAGTTTCACGAAGTTGATCTTTCTTAAAATATATACCAGATATATTACCTTAGATACTAACATAAAGTAATTTTGGAATTTTCTTTTTAATAACAATACCCGTGTACGCATTGAGTTTTGACAAAAAAAAATGTATTATGTATTAATACTGAATATTGTGTCTTTAAAGGTAATTGTATATAATTATATAGTTATAAGTTTCATACGCGTACGAAGTTTACACATAAATCAAATTTATTTTAATATTTTAGTTCAGTATATACACATATAAAAATTCGCCTATGAAAATTATGATATAAGTACAATTAATACTTATGCACGAGTTTTTCATTATGCATTAATATCCATTAGAATTTGGTAAAATATTTGTAAAAATTTCTGTTAGGTAACTTAACATTTAATTTTATTTAGCTGACAAATATGTTGATGTTGTTATTTAAATTTCACTACTGATATTATGTTGTACACATGATGAAAGTTTAATAGCACATAATGAGCGTTGATAAAGATAAAGTATACTCCTTAATATTTTTTAAAAATGTTTTTCTCAGATATTCTTATATAAATAAATACGAATTACATGAGTCATTGTTATAAGTACAATCGCGTATATTTATTTTTATATTAAAGTAACCTGTGCTTATAATTTGATAATTATTATCCCGTTTCCAGTTTTTTAACCGTATTTAAAATGTAAACTCGTGTCCACATAGGTTAAACTTTTAAAAATAAAATAAATGACTCCTTATTGAACGTATCTAGTAAAAAATTGATACTTATAATCTTATGAAAATTTATATGTTATTATTTTAAAACAACATATACATTGTATTTTTTAAGATATAAAGTATAAAAGGTATAAAGTATAAGGGGATATTTGTTTATCCAAAGTTATTAAAAAACATGGAGGCTTATAATATTACACTTAACTCTATATAATTTTTAAAAATTCAACCACTAAATTTTTATTAATTAGCTCATCTTTTTTTAAGTTTTTGTTTTCACAAATTTGACACCTTGTAACATATTGGATTTCACAAACACACTAAACCATAAGATCAAATAGGCGTATTATGAATTCTAGAGAGAGAAAGTTAGAGGTTTAGGGAACTTTAGTGAGAGAAAGAAAAATCTTATTATGAGCTCCAACTCTCTACCTTGGGAGGTAGAGAGTATTTATAGTCATTACATAAATCGCCACCTATCGGGCTGTGGATCAGGCATACAGTGGGTAAAGACCCTGTTAGTGCAAATATTACGATATTTAATCTATACAGTCTCGTTTGTTTTGATTGATGACAAACATGTAACTTGTAATCCATAGCGTAAAATGTACAAGTTACTTGTAATTACATTTGTCTCAACATACATTCAACACCTCTCGATGTCTCAAGTCCTCGTATGTTACAACACAGGTTCGTACATGTTTGTTATTTGGCATTATGATCAAACACATTAACAAATCATTTAGAATGTTTAAAATACGTTTAGAGTCACTAAGTATTTTAATAGGTTAACCATTCTATTTCGAACCTCATTTTACATTTTGCATTCACAAGTATTTTATACAAATACATATTTTGTAAAATGTCTAACAAATATATACTTTTATTTGTACAAGTAAACTAACTATAATATTCATACAAGTACTAAAGTTTACTTACACTTGACAAAATATATTTTATTTTGACAAGCACTCAACTAGATATTTTATTTTACAAAAGGTTACTTACATTTTATTTACAAGTAACTTACATTTTTAATAAGTATATACATTTGTTTAAATGTATTTTTCATAAAAAAGAAAACATTCTTTTATTACCTCATGCATAGTGTCATCTAAATCTTTAAAAGATTTTGGAAGATATTCTAAGATATCAAATCTAATAAATTATTATATTTTTTATTACCACTTTTGGTTATAAATACCATCCCATGGTTTTCTCATATCTTCATCTCTTCCAACATACATTCTCTCTAACATTCTTTCATCACTTAGATCTATAGATAAACATGTAGTAGCATACATCAATCACCCTCACCATCACATGATCATAATGCTTCTAACATTCATCTTTGTTGTAAGCATATTTTACATTTTGATCAACCAAGGAAAGTTTAGAGATCTAGCCATCCTCATTCACCAAAGCATATCAACATATGAAGATTCAAGATCTCTTGATATCCTCATTGATTGAAGACTTCTTATTTAAGAAGATCATTTAGATTAGTCATTCATATCCATTTGACATTTATGTCATGGATCATCATTGTAAACATTATTGCATCATCACAACACTTTCACCAAATTAGATTAGATGGGTTATGTGTTTGAACCATAAAACACAAGGTTTGTTATGTTGGGCCATAAAACATAACGGGAGTGGTTGTACCTGAAAAGAACTCGACATCTAGCTTAGTGTCGGAAATATTGTATAGGCGACGTTAGGTTGGTTCTACCTCGAACTAGAACCCGGTATTTAGCTTTGTACCGGAAAAAGTGTAAGCGACGATTGTAAGGTTTTCTCCGCCGAGAAGGGAGCTTGTTGATTTAGTGAAGTAACTCTTGAGTTGGGTACTCGGGGAGTGGAGTAGGGCGGAGAGGAGATCCGTGACCGAACCACTATAAATCCTCGTGTTCGGTTTGCACTTTCCTTTCTTTATCTCTTTACTTTTATAATTGCTTGTGTAACCACCCGCATGTTTAGGTTACTTTTCATTTTCGAGAATTTACTATTCACTTTTACTATTCATATTCACTATTCATCTCGTAAAATTTTTAATCCACATTCTCGTAAGATAAATTATTTTAGTAATAACCTAAGAGTTCGACCATTGTTAGATCATTTTTGCAAAAGTTATTAAGTAAACATCGTTTTAAAAGTTTCGTTTTAGACGGTCCACCGTTTAAACATCACGCGCATAACGAAAATCAACTCTGACAATTTTCCTCGCATCAGATAAATTTTTAGATCACTCATGATTAATTTGAGAATTTTTAAGATTTCATTTTTTTAATGTTACCAAATAAGCCCGTAGTACAAAAACTAAACTTACGTTTTAAACAATTCTACTTACATCCAGACTTAATGATTCCTGCCTTTGTGTTTCTAATATGTTTTTTGAAACTTTTACATTTTTTAGAAAAGTCAAACATATTTCCCTCCTCCTTTGACCATAAAGGAATTAACCCTGTACGTTCTACATTTTTGCTTAAATCGCGTAACTTTTAAACTTCACAAATAACTGTAAAGTTATCCCGCGTATGACGAAAACCAAAGTTTGACATCTCATATCACTTTTAGACTAATTTTAGTCTACTCTAAATAAATTCACGGTCGTTTCCCTGAAATTTCGTTCTTTTCCGATAACCTGCGAATTACGCGTTTTTGACCGTATTTCCACTTTAAGCGGTGTTTTTGCACCCAATGAGACTTATCACCCACTTTATATTTTTAGATGGAGTATAATGATGAGTCTCATCATTTCTGCAAGTTTCGTATTTTTACGATACCGATTTTCGTTTTATGGCTTAACGACTTACGGTTGGCATTTAACGAAACCAAAACTTACTCTAAACTCAAGATAAGATCAAAAATAACCACCTAAGTCATCTTATCATGTCTTGGCCGACTTAGGGGGGGATTCATCATTTTGGTGGCATCATCCTAACCATGGTTCATTTAGATCTTTACAAGTGTCCTAACCTAACCATGGTTAATAATTAACCCAATATATGGTTAACCAAACTTACCCTCCTATAAATAGCAAGTGATATGCATCCTAAGAACCCTCACAATCTGTTTTGGGTCGTTCATATCACAAATCATACATATCTTCCATCATTTGATCCATAAACTCCAAGTTTATGCAAGGAAGTTCCAAAGATCAAGCTTCTACATCAAATCTCTAGCAAGTTTAAGTGATCTTCTTGAGTTTAAATCCACTCAAGTCACTTAGTACTTCATCACCAACTCTTCAAGTTTGCAAGGGTGCCAAGGTGTGGAAAGCTAGCTCAATCCAAAGTCTTAAGTGATCAATCAAAGTCCGATCCTTACTAAGTTACTCCTTTCTTATTGAAAGCCAAAAGTTGTAAGCAACTTATCACCACGATCATCTCATCTTTATTATTCATAATCTTAACTATTTCATGCTATATATATAGTTACTATGTTGATTCATAATGTACATATACTCAACCACTTGTTTTAATTCACATATTGTCATAAAGGTAACAAACTAGTAAACTAGTCATATTCTACACATGTGAGACCATTAAAAACAGTAACATAAGGACTTTCTAACTTACATAATATGGTAGACAAGATAAAAAGGTAAACATAGCAATTTGAATCACCGAAACGGACAAACGAGTCAAAAGTTATAAGTAAAAGAAGTTAGCGAAACCTAAACGCCAAAACTACCATGTACAAGCTGTTTTCAGTTCTGTCTTTTTAAAAGTGGTACTTCTGGTCCGAATCATCAAAAAGTTAAAACACGAAAGTTGTCCGGAACGACGTTTTCCTTCAGTTACAAAGAAGCTCGGGCCTTGAAAACGCATAAATAGGCCAAAATCTTTCAAAAACAGAAACTGCCGTAAATATAGTCTCACAACTATACTTTTGTCACAACTAAAAGCAAACCAAGAGGCCTAATGGCCATAAGCCAAGACCACGGCTAAGGTCAAGGTTGAGTCTCAAGACCATGGTAGTCAAGACCAAAGTCACGGCGAGGCCATGGCTAAAGCCTCAAGGCTTGTTTGCCCAAGACCGTTAACTAAGGTAATCATATTTATGAAACGACGAGAACTTGTAAGAACATGATAAACTTATTTATATAACAATACTCACTCAAAACATATATTATAACTACTAAGTGCTACAATAGTAGGGAGCTTCATGTGAGGGGTTTCATTTGAGTAAAACGTATCGACGAGTTCTTGGATTTACGATTTAAAGTGTCCTAGCTCCTCGAACGTTCTTTGCATGACCTCCGAATTATGATGGCCCGAACAAAGTAATACGATATCTATAAACTAAATACATTTTCACAACTAGACCATTTCTATAAATGACATACACAAATACCATATACTACATCATGATCAACATAGAGACGTATATAGGATGGTTTATGTTTTCCTAAACATTGTTCCAAACCTAAGTCGCAACATCCTATTTTAGGTTGCTTGTAGAAGTTCTCACGGCATATCCATCATGCTCATTATACATTTGATATCATTTACTCTGAGGTGAGTTCATAGCCCCACTTTCTATTACTAAATTGTTTTACAAACCCTTGGGGGAGATACATGCATTATTTTAAATCGAACACATTGCTTTCAAACTGTATGCTTATCTGAATGTATTACTTGCACTAAGTACCACTATTGCCAATCTTAAGTCCCTATTATCATGAACCATTAATCATTTGCAGTGAGCGAATAATGTGGATAGATCTATCGAGAATGACAAATCCCGTTTGTATTGACCGGGTAGGCAAACAAGCGCTCTATTTGAACATCTATAGGTTTATTGGCAAATTACCTATTAGGGCATCGGTTACTATTTTATGACAACTGTTAACGTTTTGGTATCATGAGCTTAGTGCAATAATATCTCTTTTGGTTTTCAAACCATTGGTGTGAATTTATAACTCACACTACAAACATTATGTGTTCAAGCTGATTTCTAAAACTCTATGATTTTCACTCAACCTTTGTGTTGACAGTTTTAAGCATGTATTTCAGGTCCATAATGTCGAAGGCGGAAGAGCAAGGATCTTGAAGAAGGCTATAAATTTTATTATCATTCGAAGACCTATTTACTATATTTTGTAAACAATGGAACCAACTGGGACCTCATTTTTGTAAACTCTGATATTTATATAAATCGAATGATAAATCCTTTTTAAACGACTCATTTAGAGATCGTTTTCTATTGTTATGACTTATGACTGTTGTGCCATGAAGTAACACCCAGTTTGAATTCCGCTGCGTATCACGAAATTGGGGGTGTTACAGCTTGTAATGTGGTTTGATGTTTATGCTTGTGTGACAACTTGGTTTACTATGATTTATAATAGTCACAAACAATAATTGGTACTTTCATATTATAACAAGCTTCATAAACGATTTGATACAAAAGATCTAACGTTTTTAAACGGTAATGTATTCACCCCCCCTCTACGTTTTCACAATTGGTACCAGAGCCTCGTAGCTCTTATTTTCAAAACAAATGGTTTTTAAAATGAAGCACGATCCATGTATCAAATTACCATTGAAGCGAAATATAATATGAAAAATGTTTTGCTAATTATACTTAGAAATTTTGTTGTTAAATGTTTAGATAAGTCACATTAGTAAAAATAATAAACAAAATATGTGTATTATATTTTTTCAATCAAATCTAGTAAGTTCTACACTTTTTCGCAATGAGTAAGTACATTTTTCAACTTTCTGTGAAGACCACGGATAGAAGCGGAACCAAAAAGGGCTCCTTCCTTGTAAATTTTTGGTTCCTTGGTCGTCTTTTTTTTGGCCAACTTACAAAATTCATAACTTATTAACCGTAAGTCCGTAGGAGTCGAGCCACCTATCATTTTAAAGGGAATTGAGTCTACTTTCATTTAAAAATACTCTCATGACCTGAGTCTAATTTTAAATAAGTGAAATAGACCAAATACTACAGTATGTCCAAGATATTAAGTTTCGCTTTAACATAAAAACTCAAAATTTTTGAATCAAGTAATTTAAGTTGGTATTCTTGAAACTTGGATACAATTTCTTTTGAAACTAAATAATTTGGTAATATGTTTAAAGAAAACTAATCAAGCTTGGTAACATCATCACATTTAAACGATAAATGACGAAAAGTGTTTTTCTTGTTATGCTATGCTAAATGACCACTTGTTTATGTTGTTTGCATATATGTTGCTTGCTTATTTTCAAATTGTTGTTTACACTTGTTTGTTTGCATAATATAAGTGTCAATCTTGCCATGTTATTTATTCGCTTGTTTGACGATTTCTTGTTTATGCACAATAGGACATTTGCTAGATTTTGTGCACTTAGTTGGAAAATTGTTTTACCATCACTTATAGACTTAGATCACTTCCTTTGCATAGGTTATACTAACATCTCGCATAACTTATGAAATGTCATGACTCGCTTAGCAATGAGTACCAAGTAAATTAGTCAAGTACTTTGAAAAATGAAGGTTTTAAGAGAGTGTTTGGTACAAGGACAAAAAAAATGTTGTATGATGTAATTTATTTGTTTTTAATTTGTAGGATGATAATATGACTTAAAACAATGTTGTATGCTAACCGGTTTATGCAGGTGGATAACACAAGTGTGTTATCAAATTTTACCCATTTTCACTTTTATGTGAAAATCGTTAGCCCTTGGTCAAAGTCTATGCTCCACTATGTTTGTATATGTGTTATCGACTTTTCCTAACTAGAAGTAATTAATGTCACATGTTTTAAGCAAAATTTCAGGTTTCGAAAACTCCCGACACCTAAAAATGGGTCGTGAACTTTTCGGTGTCCACGGATCAGACGGCACCAAAATGTTGGTACCGTCTGTTATGCATTTTGGTACCGCCATACACATACAGACGGACCGGCGGCACCAATTTAAGGGTTCCTACTGTGTAAAGAAATGGTGCCGTGGATCCTATAGGTAAGTTGTTGAATTTTACTAAATCCCGAAATCTAATTTACCAAATTTCGTTTCTAGGATAGTTGTTAATGCATATCTTTCATATCTCACTCAACACATCCTCAATGGATTAACTTAGGATGTTTGAAATGATCTTAGACACTTCCATCTCATTAGAAACTATCATCTTTGTATGGATTAACATCAAATAAAACACATCTCCGTGAATCCTTAGTTCCATAAATCGACACATTTAGGATGGTCATTTTCACACTTCCAACTATTACTTCTCCTTAAGCTTAGCATTTCTTTAAGCAAAGTCAAAATGACTAAATCCTTAGCCTCATCACCTTCAAACAAGACACTTAAGAAAACCACTAGGATTAGCATTCGATCTTGTTGCTTCATTAACTTGAACTCTTCATCCTCAGACTCGTCACCTCTCAACATCTCATCACCCATTCAAGATAAGAACTTTCTAAACTTAAGTACTCCAACTCCACCACCAAAATCACCCACCATTATGACTACTTCACAACCATCCAAAACACCTTCACTACCAAAGTTTCCAAAACTTGTACCTATTGAACTTTGTGTAACACCACCAACATCTTCTCATCTATTTGGATGAACTTAGATGACTTGCCACCTAGACTAACAAATCCGGACTCATTATTTGCAAAGATATCTTACACAAGTCTAACATAGGACTTTATATATTATTTTGTATCTACATGTATTGCCTCACTTGGTTAACATGAAAATAATGTGTCATCCGAGTCATAACTCACATGTATGTTAAAGAGTCTTGCTATCCTCGAGTGCAATCTAAGCTTTATAATCTCAACAAATTAGGATTGACAACTTAAGTATTTCATCTGAAATATTCAAGTATATGCGACTTACGATTGTAGTCATTAAAAGTCATATCCGAAAAATCAACACCCAAGTATTTTAACAACACATGTTAAAACACTAATCCTAAAATAAATCAAACACTTATCCAAAACAAACAACCCATTGTGCCACTTATCCTTCTTTGACACCTACTATCCCTCTTCCATCTTTTGGCACCATTAAGCGTGTTGCTCATGAACTTCCAAGAGTATCCTTTAAACCAAACGTGCCCTTTCAAGATGAACCTATACCTCAGCCCCTAAGCTTCATAGAAATGACCAAAACTTCAAGCACTTCACCCACTAGTTTTAGCAACCAATGAATCATAAGAATTAGTATCCGTACTTTTTTGTGTTCAACATCTATGGACAAATAATCAACCTAAGTACTTCCATAGCACAACAAACCCCTACATCACCACATCCTTATTTAGACACACTAGAAGACCTACCACCTAGATCAACCAATCCACCATCCTTACCATCATTTGAATTCGTTGAGTGTATTGCTCAAAAGCCCTTGTGTCCAACACTTGTACTGAATCAAATGCACGTTTGAACAAACTCAACCATCCTTTCCCACATATAAGGACTTAGATAATTCATTATGGCTAGAACCTCAACTATCAAATAAGCATGGTGCTCTTGGTAATTGTTGTCAATTTCCACTAGGTATAAGTAGTACTACCTTCACAAATTATCAAAGTATTAGTAATACTTTGTCGTTAAACTTCGGCATAAATTTCGTTAAACCTCAAATCAACATTTTAACAACATATGTTAAAATGCAATCTCAAAGCCAACATCATACACCCCAAGCAACAATGACTCTTGAGGAGTATACATAAGAAACTCGAGTGAATTCCTCTTGTCATCATCTAGTGAATATAATCTTGAGACCAAGTTTATTTAGATGGGACTATCCGATTCAAGCACTTTGGCTTCATATATTTATTTAGGAAAACATGATGTTTTGAAAAACATTATGCCTAAGAAATTATGCATTAAGTATTCATCTTGTTAAAAGGATATTGTATATCCTATGCATTATTCTCTCCTTACGACATAAATGGTTGTGTTACAAGAGATTTCATTACACCTCATTGGCTAAATGATCTTGAAACGAACAAGTTCTATGAACTAGTGTATCCAATTCATCTTTTCATACTTATTTTCATAAGCATGATGACTTTATCCCATGCGATAATCTCATTGGTTGAAAGATACTATTTGTATCCATTTCCTTTCAAGCATACATCATAACCTAACCTTACTCAAACCTTGTGCACATCCAAGGTTAAAACTACACATCTCTAGAACATACACATGATCTATTGAAGTTAGTAACCTTATTTAGATTCTTGTCAAATAAAGTTCCAAAGAGCTTTCTTGAGAACATTCTTAATTTAACATATTCCATTCCCTAGTCTTAGATAATCAAATCACTTTTAAAGTATACACTTCAACGTAAAAGATGTCATCCATTAGATCATACAATTAGCTATGTAATTTGAACAACCTTAGATTCTAAACACAAGATTAAAACATATTGTTTATCAATACACCATTGTTAAAATTCATGTGTATAACATGACATCTTCATCACCTTAGTTATATTGCATATTAGTTGTGTCACATTAAGCCAAGTATTGGTAAACTATCATCTTTTATGCACTTTAATAGGAAAAATTAGGAGTTCCCATCTTTCTAACATGAGAATGACTACTGGAGAACCTATTGCACTAGAAACTCAATTTGACCTAACGGTTGAATTGCTTCCAGGAGAGAAGTTGGGTATGTGGAATCACCCGTAAAAATGGTCGTGTTTAGCCTTAATTGAGCACCACTAGTAATAGTCTCATATTCATTCTCCAACTTGAAAAATCTGTTTTCCTATACTTGCCTAAAGTAAGTGTTAAAACATTGATAGTTTGCCTCGCCTTAGGAATACTAATCAAACAAGTAGTATATATGACTTTTCTTTTAAAACCACTTGCATTGCACTTACATGTGTTGATTACATGTTCTTGTTTGATACGATAAGTTGATTTGACATTATCTTAGTGTTTGATAACTAGTCAAATGTGTAAACCTTAGTACGGTTTTATCTTTATAATGCTTGTATTCTTGTTTCATGCTACTAAACGTTTAAACCTAAACTTTATTTGCATGATACTTACTTTTGAATTATTAGCATGATTAACATGTTACTTATGAACTCATAATATGCCATTTTGATACGTGATAATTTTGATATGATATATTTGTGTTTGAAAGCTATTAGTTGGCATTCATTATATCTATGTGTATGCGATCCAAATGATACATACTCCAAATTGTTATGTCTTAAACATGGCTTGCATGAATCTTTCATCTTGCTTCTTTTGCTTCTTGTCACACTATTTGTTTGCTACGTGTGCACATATAATCTTTCAAAGTGCTTTTGGTATGACAAACTTTTAGAAGCCTTTTTATCTTACAAATTAATCACATAGATTATTGTATATCCAAGTATGCTTAAGTGTCTAAGTCTAACGACAAAACAATCTCATAATGAAATGTCTTGAATAAAGTCGTATTCTTGCATAATATGATTGTTTTGATGCTATCTTGTGTGGTGATTTCTTGTCTACTAAGTGCAATGTGTTGTTTTTGCTTATATAATATGTTATCATTTGATTTCTATCATGTTAACATCTTTTGTCACTAACAAATTTGTTTTGTAGGTTGATAACAAATTATTTGTTATCTCACTTGGTTCTAACTTTTATATGCTCATTTTGCATAATCCCTTTATTGCTACGTAGATTAGTACTATGCTTTATGGGACCCCTACACTTGCATATAGTTTAAAAGCATATAGAATTAAGTTCTAGAGGGTTGGCTTTGCATTTTGGTCTTTCAACCGACCTCTTTCCAAATCTCATTTTGCTTCCGCTTTCCAAAAATCATCTCCATCATTATTTAGTTATAACAATACTCTAATCCTCTTCACTTCCTATTAGGAAACCACATGCCTCATCATACGATCATCTCGTATTAATCGAGAAGAGTGCGTGACTTTAAGGTTGAAGTTCATTGTATGCTAACCATCATCCAGAAAAACATCACTAAGCTCACCTTTTTCGTTAACCAGAATAACCTCCTAAACACTTTGTTGTCATTCCTTATTTGATACATTACACATTATGTTGGATGTCCACCAATTAAGGGGGAGAGAAATCCATTCACATAATTGTCTTTTGTCAAAATTTATGTCTCTTAGACTCTAAAATACCAACACATAGGTAAACACCACTTAGCTAAAACCGGTTCACGAAACCACAACTAGTTCAACCTTTTTAACTTTTTATCACAAGTTTGCACCAATACCTCATCAAGTGAAAAGCATCATGTGTTTTTTACAAAACGTCTTCATCTCCACATATAGGATTTTCCTTAAACTAGCACCTTACAACTTCACTATCTAGAACACCATCATAGGATCTTATCCTTTTCCAGCATATCATGCATGTCATTGTCAGTGCAAACGATATATTAATCAAAACCGCCATTCCCAACACCTTTTCAACACGTTGGTCTATCCAACTCTCAAATGATGTCATCCTCATATAGGTACTCATTATTATTATTAGTATTTTCCATATTGTCTTCACTTCTTTTCAATGTGATAATCATCCATGTCGGTCAAAACCATGCTACCTTTCCCATTGTCACCTAGAATAGGTCATTTTTTATAATTCACGTCAATCAATGAACGAATTTATCTTCATGTTATCACTTTTATATTTTTTGGTATCTTCATTATAATACTCTTAGATAAAACGCATTATTGATTACTCTTGGGTTGAAGCATATGAGAACTTGCTCAAAACAATAGGTTGTTAGCATCAATAAATCATTCAAATCATAACCCTTATGCATCATTGAAATGCAATGTCCATTCATATTTTTTCCTCTTAGCTTTGGTCACTTGACATGACGAAAGGATTGCATGAATCCATATTTTTATATTTTCTATACATACGAGTTTCTAACTCCTTAATAGCTTCCTACCTAATCACCACCACCTTCCATCACCACTTTCACTAATCATCACCACCATGGATTAGCGAAAACTTACTTTTGTAAATCTCGAGTCATCTACCATCACCACATGAATCCTACTAGTAAACCGACACCAACACTAGCACCACTAGTGGCACACCGGTGGGAGACTCCACATCTTCTTTCTAGGAACTATTTTGTAGGCTTTTATCATATTATATTCTCACTTTTCTTATGATTGTAAATAGGAGACTACACTTCATGAGATCTTTGATTATATCATTTATCACATATATACATCTTATTTTTCTTTGTGAAAAAGATGAAATATATTGCACTAATGTTTTCATTGTAGGTTCATCATCATATACACTCGATTGTATATAACTTACTCATCTAAGGATGAAGTTTGCATCAATTATTTTTCTTATTTTAGGTGCTTCTTGACACCCTAGAACAAGGAGGAATATCCTTTAAGCACTCATATTGCATCGTCTATACACTTGGTTGCATATGACATATTTGTCTAAAGACAAAGCTTCTATTATACTAATATTTATTTTGAAGGTTCATCTTCACGCCCTAGAGCAAGGGGAGCTTCCATCAAGAATTTACTGAATGCATCTTATACACACTTTGTTGTATATCACTTACTCGTCCAATGACGAATATAGTTTTGCACTAATATTTGTTTTGTAGGTTTTAATCATACCCTCAAACAAGGGGGAGCAACCGTCAAAGGGGAGCATGCACGCATTTAGCATCATTCTCACTTTTCAACAAGCATTTGTGCTTCGATAAAAAGTGGAGAAAATAGGCTAACATTGCTATGCCTTTTTATTTTTCATATATTTCTCATAATTTTTGTTGCATAAAACTAACCTTGATGTAGGTTAAGCCTCTTTATTTAATCCATGGATCCGCTACCAAACAAGGGACGGATTGAAGTAGACGATTTAACTTCACTAGGGATGATGCAAGCTCGCCTTTTGGGGAGAAATTAAGTTAAACTCTAAGGACACGCCCTTTTTGTTTCGACAAAAGGGGAGAAGAGTGTAAACGGAGAAGGTAATGTAAAGGTAGTAAGGATACAAGTAACTTTGTACATTTTACTTTCTATTACGTTTACATATCTTTGTCATCATCAAAAAGGGGAAGATTGTTAGTGCAAATATTACGATATTTAATCTATACAGTCTCGTTTGTTTTGATTGATGACAAACATGTAACTTGTAATACATAGCGTAAAATGTACAAGTTACTTGTAATTACATTTGTCTCAACATACATTCAACACCTCTCGATGTCTCAAGTCCTCGTATGTTACAACACAGGTTCGTACATGTTTGTTATGTGGCATTATGATCAAACCCATTAACAAATCATTTAGAATGTTTAAAATACGTTTAGAGTCACTAAGTATTTTAATAGGTTAACCATTCTATTTGGAACCTCATTTTACATTTTGCATTCACAAGTATTTTATACAAATACATCTTTTGTAAAATGTCTAACAAATATATACTTTTATTTGTACAGGTAAACTAACTATAATATTCATACAAGTACTAAAGTTTACTTACACTTGACAAAATATATTTTATTTTGACAAGCACTCAACTAGATATTTTATTTTACAAAAGGTTACTTACATTTTATTTACAAGTAACTTACCTTTTTAATAAGTATATACATTTGTTTAAATGTATTTTCCATAAAAAGGAAAACACTCTTTTATTACCTAATGCATAGTGTCATCTAAATCTTTAAAAGATTTTGGAAGATATTCTAAGATATCAAATCTAATAAATTATTATATTTTTTATTACCACTTTTGGTTATAAATACCATCCCATGGT
This sequence comes from Chrysanthemum makinoi, assembly GCA_910596185.1. Lineage (NCBI taxonomy): Eukaryota > Viridiplantae > Streptophyta > Magnoliopsida > Asterales > Asteraceae > Chrysanthemum > Chrysanthemum makinoi. Next base: position 217,468,105 of record OU343220.1, read on the forward strand.
TTTCTCATATCTTCATCTCTTCCAACATACATTCTCTCTAACATTCTTTCATCACTTAGATCTATAGATAAACATGTAGTAGCGTACATCAATCACCCTCACCATCACATGATCATAATGCTTCTAACATTCATCTTTGTTGTAAGCATATTTTACATTTTGATCAACCAAGGAAAGTTTAGAGATCTAGCCATCCTCATTCACCAAAGCATATCAACATATGAAGATTCAAGATCTCTTGATATCCTCATTGATTGAAGACTTCTTATTTAAGAAGATCATTTAGATTAGTCATTCATATCCATTAGACATTTATGTCATGGATCATCATTGTAAACATTATTGCATCATCACAACACTTTCACCAAACTAGATTAGATGGGTTATGTGTTTGAACCATAAAACACAAGGTTTGTTATGTTGGGCCATAAAACATAACGGGAGTGGTTGTACGAAAAGAACTTCGACATCTAGCTTAGTGTCGGAAATATTGTATAGGCGGCGTTAGGTTGGTTCTACCTCGAACTAGAACCCGGTATTTAGCTTTGTACCGGAAAAAGTGTAGCGGCGATTGTAAGGTTTTCTCCGCCGAGAAGGGAGCTTGTTGATTTAGTGAAGTAACTCTTGAGTTGGGTACTCAGGGAGTGGAGTAGGGCGGAAAGGAGATCCGTGACCGAACCACTATAAATCCTCGTGTTCGGTTTGCACTTTCCTTTCTTTATCTCTTTACTTTTATAATTGCTTGTAATGTGGTTTGATGTTTATGCTTATGTGACAACTTGGTTTACTATGCTTTATATTAGTCACAAACAATAATTGGTACTTTCATATTATAACAAGCTTCATAAACGATTTGATACAAAAGATCTAACGTTTTTAAACGGTAACGTATTCACCACCCCCCCCCCCCCCCCCCCCCCCCCCCTCTACATTTTCACAGACCCGTCCGTCCTCCACGGTGTTACTTAAACTAAATGCTACTTAACTTACAATAATCTACGACTACGAGCTTTCTAACGATTACATATACTTGAGGTGACCGACTCTTTAATAACAGGATTTACTAAATCCTAACAATCTCCCCCTAAGGGAGGTCACCTCAAACACACATAAAACATACATTGAATACAAACAGATATTAGATTAATAGATTGTTCTTGCATTCTTGATGTAGTACTTTGCTCCGAAGCTTGTAGTCATTGATTCTTCTTATTGCATGTATGGTTAATCCAAGTGGAGGTCTTTTACTGATCCACGTGATAGTCATTTTGAGCCACCTTTTGAGATCATCAGTTAACAAAAAAAAATCTCTGAGACATCCATTGTGGTGTTGGTATGAAGTTGTGACAAACGGACCGACATGCTCACATACGGATCATGATTTCTTCTTATCGAGTAGCGAAGCTTCGTTGATTCATGATATTGGCGTAAGCATGGAGTGAAAGTATCAGAGTCATTGATGCACTTATCATGATTTCTTTTGAGATGAATGTGGTGAGAGCATGCGGCTTGGATTGACCGCTTCATTACGATCACTGCAAAACGTAGGGCGTACACGCATACAACGCTAGTAATAAATGCACGAAAGTGTCTTTGATCACTTTCGTTGAATTGAGGTACACGGCCCACGGTTCCCCGTTGATCAAGATAAGTAATCTTTTGTGACCATGACGGTATAATTCCGAAGAATTTCCTTGACAGGGGTTTTAGGTACAAGAAATGTTCTAGCTGTTCTCAAACGAACGCTCAAAGAAGACAACAGGAGTGAGTGAACCAAATTAATAGAGATTCACTGATTAATAAAAAGAGATTTGAAAAACAATCGTGTATTGCTCAATAGAAATTTGTTTTGCAATACAACGAAGGTTTTAATGAAAATCAATTATCAATCATAAACACCTTTTGATATGAAATATTAAATACCGTACGGTTATTAATTCGAAGTGCTAAAGAAAAGAGTTTTAGGTACAACGACGGTTTTCAAAGGTATCCGTCAATCCATAACTGAACGAGATTGATTCAAAAGATTAAATTGCCCCATTGTTTCTGTTCAGTTGTCACATGGTTGATCTATAGAATAGATCTCACATGCCACCTACCAGGAGCTTGTTTAATGTTGGCTCCAGAAGGCTTTCCATCTTCATTGTGAATATGTTTGCATATCACTCGGATATTCTGGCAATACCACAAGCATAATGCGTAGGACTCTAGATATAATATCCCTTTCCACTTTATGTGAAACAGAGAGTCTTCATTGAAAGTGTCCTAAAGAGATTTATAGATGATCTCGTGGCTCTAGACTCAATTTGTGCATATTTGGATCCTATATCGGAGACTAGGGAGAGGGTCTCCTTCTTCAATATCAACAATCTCTAAGAGAAAGTCGATAGATTATGTAGGTTCCCCGTGAGAATGAAACAAGCCCTTTTAAGAGGAACTTGAGTGGTTTGAGAAGATGTAGTGCGATGCGTCCTTTGGGTCCATGACGTCTTGTCTTCAATACCGTGTTACCTTAGTAAACACGGTAGCATATGAATTGAACCCGGTTTCTGCCCTAAGGTTGAATAATGGAGGGCTATTTCTTTTCACCCTTTTCATATACATTTCTTTTTCATTCTTCAACCCTTTGCTTACGAGAGACTTCATAACAAGAACCTTGTTGGGTTTATTCCAGTACTAGCTCTGTCTCGGTCCGCACTCTTCCCATATCTCATTTTTCTCCTTTTTTCATCATTCCTAAGGACTCTACACTATCTAGTGGATTGTCCCCGGGTAGATCTCTCCGCTTCTGCGGATTGTGGGAACTAATACCTAACCTTATCATCCTTATATCACCATACATAAAGTAAAGTTGGTCGGTCTATTTGGTATTGTTCATCCGCCATTGGAACCAATTGAAAACCATTTGAAAATCAATCCAGATACTTATGATATATTATCAAAGCATTTTGTACCTGAATTGTTTTGATATTTTAGAACAAGAGCTCCCCCTCAACATGTGCATCAAGTGTTTAAAATCGTTTTGCACACGGAGGCAATGGAAAGAATTAACTTCTTTGAATACCATTTTCTAAAAAATATCAACATCACTTCCCTAATCAAATCAAGAAGATAAAGCATTTTGGGAAAGGATGAGGTTTTCATAAGCTTTCTCCCCCTCAATATGTGCATAGATGTTTGAGAATGTTTTGCACATATTAGAAAAAGACTGCACATTGAGATAAATTGATCCGCTTCAAAATTTGTGGTTTAAGATAGATGCTCCCCCTCAACATGTGCATGGAAAATTTGAAATCGTTGGCACATGTGGGAAGGAGAGCTTGTACATCCTTATAAAACCATTTACGAATTATCAGTTTAAATCCAATTTAAATCACAAATTCTCCCCGATCACAATTATCAAATCATTTGAGATTTGTGATCTCTGTGGATTTAAATTGATTTTGAAAACTTTTAAGGAGAATTGTGACTTGATTATGAAAGCGTTTTATCTGATAAGGATCGGATTTTAAGACTTTAAACTCCATTGAATAAACATGCATGATTATCTTTTGAAAAAGATTGTATGACAAATAACTTTTTTGATTTAATTGAAATCATTCTCCCCTTCAATCAATGACATAAGTTGTTGATTGAGAGATAGATGTTTTGACAAACTTTTAAGTCCAGATGATTATCAAAAATAGAGTCCGAGTTATTTTTCAAAACAACTAGTTTTCATTAGATAGTAAGGATTAGTTTAAAGAATCAGAGCAAGGAATATGAAAACCAAGATAAAGTATGGCTCTGTTCTATCTTTGAAAAGCGGGTTATTGCCTGAAATGACAATAAACCATTGTTTCTCTTTCTCCCAAAATTATTTTATTTTATTTTTATTATTTAAAAAAAACACATTCGAACAACATCTAAAGTCCCGTATCATTCTTTGAATGACATCATTAAGACCGTAGATATTATCGAATCGAGAAAAGCATGACAAAGTGACAATATTTTTTGAGGATTTTTTTCGAATTTTTCAAATTTTTATGGATTTTGAAAGTTTTATATTTTTCTATTTGATTTTTTGAGGGTTTTGTAATTTTGTATTTTGTTTTTCGAATAGATATTTACAAGAGATAGTTGAAGGAAACCTTTACTCCTCTTCTTCCTCTTGAAGGCGTTTGAGTGTTTCTGGTTGTAGACTCTTAAGACCAAGTCGTGGAAGGATAAACTCAAAACGTTCTCTAGGAAGAGCTTTGGTGAAGATGTCTCGCTAACCGGTATTCAGTCCTTACAAAGTATAGTTCCACCACACCTTTTCAACTTGTTCCCGATGAAATGATGTCGAATGTCGTGTGCTTTAGCTCTAGAGTGTTGATGCGTTATTGCATGAGAGAGCAATAGCACTTTATTATCACAGACAAAGGGATTTTGTTGAATACAAAGCCATAGTTAGATAATTGGGATCTCATCCATAGGATTTGAGCACAACAAGATGACATGGATATGTATTCAGCCTCTATAGAGGAAATAGAAGTACTCATTTGCTTCTTTGAAGACCACCTCACAAGCTTATCACCTAAAAAATCGAGCACCTCCAAACGTGCTTCGACGAGTATCTTGACATACTGCATGATCAGCATCTGCATAGGCTGTTAGTGACATACCGGTGTCCTTGGTTACCAAAGTCCCATATTGATGGTTCCTTGGAGATACCAAAGACCCGTTTAACCGCTTCAAGGTGCTTTTTAGTAGGCTTAGCCTGATATCTAGCACACATGCAAACAACAACAAGATGTCACGGTCTACTAGCTGTGAAGTACATCAGGGATCCAATCATACTACGATATTTCATTTGGTCTACCATGATCCCTGAGTGGTCCTCATCTAGTTTGGTTCGTTCAATCATGGGAGTGTCAATAGGGTCACTTGAATCAAATCCAAATTTCTTTAACATTTCATTTGCATATTTAGATTGATTTATGAAAATGCCTCCGGGACTTTGAGAAATTTGTAATCCTAAGAAAAATGACATTTGTCCCATCATTGACATTTGAAATTTAGAACCCATTTCATTTGAAATACGGTTACACTCATTGGGGTCAGTCGAGGCAAAGATGATATCATCAACATAAATTTGAACGTGAATTAAATGTTTGCCTGACTTCTGGTGAACAATGTCGGATCAACTGCCATTTGTTAAATCCGGTTGATAGAAGAAACTTTGATAGTGTATCATACCATGCCCTTGGAGCTTGCTTTAAACCGTAAAGAGCCTTCTTTAAGCGATAACGCGGGTAGGATGCTCTGGAATCAGAAAGCCTTCAGGTTGGCTGACGTATACGACTTCTTTAAGATCTCCGTTCAGAAATGCCGTCTTTACATCCATCTGATAGACTACCATGTTCTTACTAGCTGCATTAGCCAAGAAGATTCGGATTGCCTCGATACGAGCAACAGGAGCAAAAGATTCTTCAAAGTCAATACCCTCCTCTTGACGGTATCCTTTAGCAACCAAACGAGCCTTGTTTTTTAACACATCACCATGCTCATCAAGTTTCACTTTGAAGATCCATTTTAGAGCAATGATCATAGCACAATCTGGATCAGGTACTAATTCCCATACATCAAGTCGATCAAACTCATGAATTTCTTCTTGCATGGCATTGAACCAGAGTTCCAATTCATTCATGGCGGTTTTAACATCTTTTGGTTCGATCTTAGAGAGTACGTTGTTGAAGAAGCACCATAAGGCATCGGTTGCAAGTTGTTTCCGCGTGGATCTTGAATGAGAGGGATTTCCAATGATGTTGTCTAATGGATGATCGTGAGTCCATTTTCGAGGTGTTCATGTGGTAGTTGTTGAGGGAAAGTGCAGAGTCGATGTCTCCGAAGAAGATGGTTCGATGAAGATTCAGAGCAAATATGTTTTCAAATGGAGCATCTTCGGAGTAGCAAAGGGATTAACTTCATCATTGTGAATCGAAACATTTCCATGATGTACACTTGATGATTGAAGATTTGTTGATGAAGCAGATTGATCAGCAGCAGGCGCTTCTTGGCTTAATGATATAGAGATCGAAGGGTTAATTTCATTGACATGGATAAGCGACCTCTGTTGATGGGATTGTCATATCATTGTTACTTGGCTCAAATTGTTCATCAAACATTGGATCAAACAATTTCTTTAAATCATCTTCTGATGGAGGTACATATGGAGTTCTGGTGAGGAGTTTGGTACAAGGATGAACCAATGGAATGTTTGAAGTGCGGGTCAGGCTGGATTGTCCAGAGCCATTTGACCGGTCAGCTCATCAAACGTAATGTGAATTGTTTCCATGATGTTTCGGGTTCTCTTGTTGTAGATTCGGTATCCTTTCTTGTTTGGTGCATAACAACAAAACTCCAATATCTCGCCTTTTCTCTTAGTTTACCTAAGTCTTGACCATCATTAGTTGGATAACACAATGCACCAACACACGAAGGAATGAGAGATTAGGTTTTCTATTGTGGACAAGTTCATATGGAGTTTTTCCATGAGCAGGTGAATCGGGATCGATTTTGGTGTAGCATGCGGTGGCGATGGCTTCACCCCTGCAGAGAAATGGAACCTTTGAGTATATCAGCATTGTCCTTGCGGCTTCCACAAGAGTTCGATTTCGTCTTTCAACTACACCGTTCGTTGAGGAGTTCGAGGAACACTTCTTTGATGAATGATTCCAATACTCTCATAAAACTCACTAAGTTGTTTGTTAACAAACTCAGTTCCATTGTCGTTGGATGATTCGACCGTTTTGTTAAGTCGAACCTGCAAATGTTTGATGAGTTTGATGATGATATCCGGAGTTTCATCCTTTGTCTTAAGAACTTTACCTAGTTGAATCTAGAGAAATCATCAACCACAACTAACACATATTTCTTCCCAAAGATATTATGCACTCTCATGGGTCCACATAAGTCCATGTGAATTGTATGAAGAACTTCAGAATCGAGTTTGTAGGCTTGGGTTTATTGGCATACTTCTTGCTTTTTCCCAATTGGCATGTTGAACAAAGATGATCCTTTTCATACTTAAGTCTAGGTAAACCTACAACTAGGTCCTTTCTGTAGAGATCATTGATGGTGCCGAAGTTCAAGTGATTGAGACGACGATGCCATAACCATGACTTTGTTTTAGAAGCCTTTGACAACAAGCAAATTGGAGAAGACTTCATCATATCTTCGATAGAGATGGTGTATAGATTTGAACCACGTGTTCCTCTTAAAAGTTCCTTACCATCAAGTTCTCTAACGAAACAAGTATGTTTTCAGAAGGCTACTTCTAGATCGAATCTAATTGACCAACAGAGAAAAGGTTATGACCAAGACCTTCCACATAATATACCCTGGAGATAACACTTTTACCAACAATATAATATCCATAACCCATAATTGCACAGAAATGATCGTTCCTGAATCTAACTATCCCGATGAATTTTCTCACGAAGTTCATGAGCACCGTCTCCGGTCATATGCTTGGAACGACTGAGTCCAAGTACCACGAACGATTTGAACGATCTGCAGCTTGAACACGAAAAGAATGGATAACTGGTTAATTGGGATCCCCATGCAAGAATGGGTTCCATTTGGTTAGTAACAATGATTGGAACACCCACATCGAAATAGAAACATTCATATTCGAAATTGAGGCAATGGAATCATTATGAATAGATGTAGTACTAGTGTCCGTATTTGCCCTATTCAAAGTATGTTCACTTCTTAAGGAATAGTTCTACCGATAGGCATCCATTTTCTAGTGGGCGCTGATTAACTTTATGGCCAATGGTATCCATTGATAACCTATCTTACTAAATGTTCTTCTTGTGGGCTTCCATTATTTTCTAACTTTCTTACGCTTTTGCGCTTTTGCCTTCTTAGCATGATATTTTGCATTAACAAGATTAAGCGGGGATTTGACAAGATTAGACAAAGCATTCACACCACATTCATGATTAGAAAGCGAGAATTCAAGCAGCACATCATTACAAGGTTTGCAAATAGTATCGAATTGAATTAATTACTGTATGCCTTTGGCTAATACTAGAATCAACACGATTCGTTTTATTCAACTCAAACTTAAAGTTCCTAGATTGGTCTTCTACTCTCTTCCAATGCACATTCTTAGCTTGCAAGGTCCTATCATTCCTTGTGTTATCTTGAGACTTTGACACCTTTCGCTTTAATGTCATGATTACTCTGTGGGAATGGGAACATTAGTTGGTTGATCTAATTTTTGCATTTCTGAACTTGATGTGCAAGGATCTCAACTACTAGAAGGCACATTAGTGTTCACTTTCTTAAAACGTGATTTGAGCTATCTGCGGGCATCTTGAAATTCACTTTCTTAACACCAGAAGTGCTGGGATTTGTACTCCTAGAAGGCTCACTAGAGTTCGCTTTCTTAGCACTAAAGGTGTTGAGATCTGAACTACTTGAAGGTATACTACAGTTCACATTCATACCATTGGGCATCGAATGGATTTCATACTTGGCACTGGGCATAGAACACGGAATCAAAGGATTAACTCTCTCACCTAAGGACTTAGGGCATATTGTGATTAAGCATTCTAGAATTTCTTGAGATCGTTTGGCATATAAGCATGCATGCCCAATTGTATTATCAAGTGGTTTCTCTAACTTATCCTCTTCAACAATCTCACGGAGACATTCTAGACAATCCTTAAGGGATGAGAAATATGTTTGAATTGCAAGTTTATTGTTCCTAAGATGAGGAGGAACATATTTCACAGACAAAGCATATTTATTACAAACAGGTACCTTTGATCCATCATTCTCCCCATTGGTCATTGGCATTTTCCCTTTTACCTAGCTCTTCAGATTCTCAATTTCCTTTTGCAATGAAGCTATTTGTTCGTTATTTTTGTTACGAGTGACCTTTATTGATTCAAATAACTCATTGAAATGACATTTAACCTTTTCATTTTCTTCTAGAAAACTCTCATTTTCCTTTTGTAAGGCATTTACTAAGTTTTGAAGATGAAACGTTTGAGAATTCTGAGAATCTAAAGGAGGAGGCATTTGGGAGCCAGTCACATTGTTCTTTTCACCCTTTAATTAAGAGATTTGGGCTTTCAAATTTCTGATCGTGTTACAATGAGCTTGACTCTGTTCATCACGTTTGTTTATTTGAAAAACTGCATCAAACTCTGGAGCATCTGAGGATGTCTTGATATTTGAAGTTTTGACATTTTCAAGATGTTGATGTTTTAGTTGTAAATTAAAATGCTCAACCTCTAGTTTAGAAAAATGTTTAACCAAATTGTCGTGATCATCCAGTTCAATTTTCTCATTTAATTTAGAATTAATCTTTTCAAGCTCAATGACACGATCATGGGAGACTTTCAAAGCAACAGATAATTCATGAAATTGAGAAGCATTAATGGAACAATTTGTAGCGGTGAAAAACACATCTTGAGCAATACATTGAAATCGATTCTCATTCAATGTACGCAAGTTCTTCCTCTCAATCTCATTATATTTTAATTCTCGCTCATAGTCACTAACCTCAACTATCATTGCATCAAATTCCTTTTCCATTTCTTTAATGTCTAAATTCATTCCCTTTTTAAGACTTTCAAAATGATCTTTTAGTTGTTTAAAGAAAGGCATGAATTCAGTTAAATAACATTCTTTCGTTTGCTCAAAACCCCTTTCCCTTCAGTTATACCAGTGGGTGTGATCCTTTTCTTTCAAGTTTTCTCAAAATCAACAAATAGTTGAAAAATAACATATTGACTGATTAAGGTCTTGCTTTTAGTGGCAATAGTCCTAGGAACTAAATGCATTGGTGTATTGGGAGGATACACAGTTCTTGAAGGATTTTCCTAAGGGGGGGTTTGTTACAACAAGATTCTCTGCTTTTGCTTATCTAAATCCTTTTTCCAGAACACTTGTTCGGGTGTTAACAACGTCTGAGGCTTAAACTTGTTCAAGGAAATCCAATTCTCCTTCTTGTAATCATGGGGTGTGATAGTTATTTTCTTCACTTTACATTTAGGATCATCTAGTTTCTTGTTCATCTTTTCCCTTGTGACTTCATCTGATTTCTTATCTTCCTTAGTGCACTCAGCGCAACTAGGTTTCTGTCTAGGTTTAAGGATTTCATTGCCATCATAAAGTGCCTTATGAGCAATTCTAGCCTTTTTAATGACCTCTGGATTTGGTACCTCAACAAGGGGAATGCTATGCTTATCGCTTAAGACTCTATGCTTAGTGATCATGTGGGAAGTCTGAATGGTGTTCCCTGTATACGTACAACTTGTTTTCAAGCTTGTTTTCAAAGTTTTCAGATTAGAAAAATCTTTCAAAAGTTTTGATTCCTTAGCATTAAATTCTTGCTTAAGCATTTTCACATTTTCTTGAAGTTCTTGTTTTTGCTTAGCAGTTTTAGAAATCTTTTCTTGTAAGGAATTTAACTCTTGTTTTAATACTTCTTCTCTAAAATTACTTTTTCTAATGATTGTACGCATTTGGTCATCCATTTCGTGCTCACGGGTGGTCAACTCAAATTTAGCACGTTGTTCATAAATAGCAACACGTTCTTTATAGGCATTTAGTTCAGAGACAACGAGAATCATCGGGGCACATGCAAAGGTGAATTCATCAAAGAAATAGTCATTATTGATTGCAGAAGATGCATTACTTGGTACAATCTCACTTTCACTTTGCTTCACATATTGATCATATGGAACAACATTGCTATTACCCACATCATCAATATCTGTTTCATAAGTCTCAAGAGATTGTACTTCATTATGCATCTTTCGCTCATCAACATCATCATATAGTTTTAATACCTCTGAGATTATCTTGTCTTTGGATGGACCAGTTTGTTGTGGTGGAGAAACTTTTGGAGAAACCATAGGTGAGATGCTGGCTATGAAGATTGTTTGAGCGATGGGTTCATCATCTACATCGAGAATCAAATGCATCTGTCAGAACTTGAAAGGCATTCAGATGATTATGACCTATCTCCTGAATTGGCTGTTCATCAACATCAGCATCATAAGTCTTGGCATTCCCTTCGAAAGAAACAAACTCCTCTTCATCCAAAGCTGCTCCATTGTCCTCGAGCTTGCACTAGCAACATCTTATCCACGAAGTACTCCGCATTCGAGGACGCGTTTGGAGATGTGCAGTTCCTTGCAATGTGTCCCTCACCTCCACAGTTGTAACATTTGATAGGCTTAGTTTGTCCTTGATTTCCAATCCTTCCTCGATTCTGATTTCCACCATAGCCTCCACCTACTCCACCCCTTCTCTGATCGTACCGCCTTTCTTGAACTGGCTGCACCATAACCTTCCCATCTCTCGACAAAGGTGGCTTGATTGTGTGGATTGGATGCTATTCTGAGGTTGTTGTTGGAGTGTGGGAGAGTGTTCATGTTTTGACTGATCATGAGAGCTAGTTGACTAATGAAGTTTCCACGGATGCATCGACATCGGCCTTGTTTGAGCTTAGGATCAGGAATGAGTTTGTGATTGCCATCACCCATGGGTATAACTTGAGATGCTTTGGTGGTAATTCCAATGTTTGAGTAGAAAGTAGTTGAATCATTTGATGAGCTTGTCTCTCCCGGTTAGTTTTGAGCCGATCAAGAATCCTTTTTTCAAACATAGCATGTCTCTCATTCTCAAGAAGGAAGGCATAGAGTTGCTCATAGTTTGTATTCTTCAATCCTTTGGTTAGCTTCACAGAGGTGACAAACTTATGCAATTCGGGATTCATGTTGTTCACAAACTTTGAGTTCAGCTGAATGTTTGGCATAGTCATTCGGATGTTTCTCATGTCATTCACAAGCTTATGGAATCTTACATAGTACTCATAGACACTCTCATCTGGTTTCATCTTAAAGTGCTCAAATTCATCATAGAGTTGTGATTCTCTATCTTCAATAGTCAATTTTAGAAGCCCTGATATCTGCAGTATAATGTTAGAAGCCCTGATATCTGCATCGAATCTCTTCTTCTCCTTATCATCGAGCTCATCATACATCTTTGGTCTGTCCATTCCGTAAATCAATGTACCATCTTGGTACATATCAATTATGTCTCTAGTAGTCTCAACCCGATACGGTCCTTCATCAATGGATTTGAGAATGTTGACCCATTTTCCTTTCCAAGGCAGTACAATCGATTCGTTGAGCCCAAGAATCGTAGTCGATTCTCTCAAGCATGGGTGGGCGAGTATCACGAACCGTATGCTTGAACATCCTCGGCAACAGTGGAGATGATTGTAGGAGCGTTGGTAGACATGTTGTGGATTAAGCGGGATTTTATAACTCAATGATTAAACCGGGAAATGGATTCTTTCATGGGATTTTACTAAATCAAGAGAAAATCGTATTACAGAGGAGTCAACCAAATTAAGCTAAGAAAAGCTGAACCAAGTTAAGCCAAGCACCAAGTAAGCTAAATAACAACTTCGCTAAGCACCAAGTTAAGCTAGCAAAATTTTGTGACAAGTTGCTAAGCACCAAGTCGCTAAGTTGTCAAATTAAGCTAAGAGCAACTCGCTAAGCACCAAATCGCTAACACCAAGTCGCTAACAAACTTAAGTACAAATCGCTAACTTTCACCAAGTCGCTACCGTAGTGGAGAATCCACTAAGTGTACTGTTTGTCGGCTTGTCTCAATAGACAAGTCGCTAGCTCAACTCTAAGTCCTTCAACTACAACTCGCTACCAAATTACAAAGCAAGTCGCTAGCAAGAAAACTTATCCGTGGCTCAAGTCGCTACCTAGAAAATCACATAAACACCACTTTTCAATCCAAAAACAACCCAACCACGATGATTCAAGCTTACCAAATCAAAACCTAAGCACATACAATGATTCTAAACACAAAACAACACCCAAGATTCAAACTTTAACACTAGAAATGATCCAAATGATGCAAAAACCACTAAACCTTTTCAAACTCTAAAACTACCTAAAAGTCACTAGAAATCCAAAGATATGTAAGAGATGATCAAACCATGGCTCTTGATACCATTTGTAACATATTGGATTTCACAAACACACTAAACCATAAGATCAAATAGGCTTATTATGAGTTCTAGAGAGAGAAAGTTAGAGGTTTAGGGAACTTTAGTAAGAGAAAGAAAAATCTTATTATGAGCTTCAACTCTCTACCTTGGGAGGTAGAGAGTATTTATAGTCATTACATAAATAGCCACCTATCGGTACGTGGATCAGGGCATACGTGGGTAAAGACTCGTCCGTCCTCCACGGTGTTACTTAAACTAAATACTACTTAACTTACAATAATCTACGACTACGAGCTTTCTAAGGATTACATATACTTGAGGTGACCGACTCTTTAATAACAGGATTTACTAAATCCTAACACACCTATATTTTTATGTGTTTTTTTTATCAACCAAAATTTTCCACTAAATATATTAAAGTTTGACCAAAATTAATTTAATTTTGACTTTTATTAACCAATCTGTTAGAATCACTCCTAAACTATATTTCAAGTGTTTGTAATCAATATGTAATAGGTAACTTAATTAGGCTTTTATGTTAGTATTAATGGCAAGGCTTATGTAGAAAGCCCATAAGCCTTAGCCCAAGCCCATAAGGAAGGAAGGGAACTTGTAGTGTTGCCCTAGTTCATTCCCTATAAATAATGTTGTAAACCCCCATTTGGGAGTTGGTGGTTCACTTTCACATATATCCTACGCATAAACTTTCTTTCATTTATATCGTGTGTGTTTGCAAGTGTTCATCCGATCACTTCTTACCTTAATTCTAACACATTGATGCTTGTGTTACAATATGGTGACCTAATAGTGGTATCATTCGCCATCTAGTTGGGTGAAACATTTTGTTTTTGAAGTTATATTGTATACGCGTGGGTTTCGGTTCTTAACATTTCATACGCCTAAAAGCTTTAAATTTTTCACTTAAAAACTCAAGATTCTTGTACTTTAAGGTTTATTTAGTGTTAAAGTTAAAGTTTTTAGCATCAAGTTTGAAACTTTACGTGTGTAGAATCATTTTAGTGCTTGGTTTTGTTCGTATAGTAGTTTCTACGCATAAGGGTAAAAATTATTTTGGATCATCAAGTTTTCAACTTTCTTGTTATTTTGGTGATTTTGAATCTACTTCATTCAAAAAATCAGGTTTCTAAACATCTTTGTGCTTAAAAATCAGTTTTGGTAACATTTCGTACTTTCTACGCATAAGGAAACCCTAGTTTTACTCTTAAGCATCAAAGTCTACGCCTAAGCAGTTCTTACGCATAAGCTTCTCTTCATTTGATCTTCAGTACTGCTGGTTTACTCAGTGTTTTCTTGCTTGGATAAGCCTGAAAACACTTCGACTTTGGATATCTTTTACACTGGTATAAGTGTAAAGGATTTTTGGGCAAAACCCTAGTTTTACGCCTAAGCTAAAAACTTACGCATAGAATTCTCTTTGCCTAAGCATTTTCTTACGCCTAAGCCTAGTCTAACACATAAGCTAATCTTACGCATAAGGATTCTACTACTAAGCCTTTGGTTTACGCCTAAGCTAAGTTTTCCTCAAGTCTACGCGTAAGCTATTCCTACGCGTAAGATCTCTTTTACGCGTAAGTTGGTTTTTACGCATAAGGTATTTTCTACGCCTAAGCTGCTTTCTACGCATAAGGTTACTTCATCAACATTGTTTCATTCGACTACAAAGATCCATCATCAACACAAGTTTCAAGATGTCTCAACCACCATACTCTAACTACTTTCCTCATGTGCATCCTCAACAACAACAACAACAACAACAACAACAACAACAACTCTATCAACAATATCCTCCACCATCACCACAACAAATGCAACAATTTCAACAACAATTTCCTCAAGGAGAAATTCCACCACAAATGATTCAACCACCCCCTAGTCTACAAGTACAACCTTAGCATCCATCCAAGTATGCTATGAAGGAACCGTCTTGGTTTGCAAAGATGTGTGAAGCTTTAAGCAGCCAACAATCCATTCATGAAGCTGGATCACTTGATAGACCTCCAATGCTCACTCCCGGAAACTACGATCAATGGGTGATAAGGTTCTTTAGGTTTTGTGATCTAAAGAAGCCACATGGAAAGTTCTTGAAGAAGGTCATCCTTGAAGGTCCATTTCAGATGCCTACTCTTACTGTACCTGGAGATCCGAATGCTAATCCACCAAGAGATGATATCACCAACATTGTCAGTCTTGATCAACTTACTACTGACCAACTTCTACACTTAGAAGCCAATGAACTTGCAATGCAATATATCCTTTTGGGATTACCCAATCCGATACTTCGTAGTGTTGATGCTCAGAAGACTGCTAAAGCAATGTGGGAGCACATTCATCTTCTAATGGAAGGCACAGAACTCAATCAAGAAGACATGGAATCCAAAATCTACTTAGCATATGAACACTTCATCATTGAACCAAGGGAGACATTAGAGTCATATCATCATCGATTTTCAGACATCATCAATGACTTGGAAAAACATAATATCATTATGCCAAGGATTGCAGTCAACACATAATTCCTTAGTAGTCTTGGTCTTGATTGGGAAAAGTATGTTATTTTCATCCGTCAAGCGAAGAATCTTCATCATGCTACATACGGTTTGTTGTACGACTATTTGAAACCTCACCAAAAGGAAGTTGACATAGAAAGGATCATTCGTGAAGTCCCTGCTTCATCTTCACACCTGGACAATCAAACTCTAGCATTGTGGGCTCAAGCATGTTATCCTCAATTTCCGACCTTACAAACTGTCTTCACAAATCCTCCACAACCAACTGCTCAGATCACACCATACGATCCCTCACAGCAACAACAATCACAAGAAAATCAACTAGTTCCATACAACAGCAACAATGCTCAAGCACTTTACAGCGAATCTAATGAGGATGCAGAAGCTTTCGATGCATTGCAACGAGGGTTTGTCATGATTTCAAGATCCTTCGGTCGATACTCTAACAAATCCAACAATCGCATTCGTACCTCATCAAACACAAGGAATCAAGCTGTTGTTAACAATGGACGTGTTGAAGTTCAGAATCATGGTAATGTTCGTCAGATGGGTAAGGGTTTAATGCTAATGGAAGGAATAACATGGGTGCTCCACAACAACGGGCTCAAGTGGTTGATCGGGGAAATGCTCGGTAGGGTTAATGGTCTTCGTTGTTATAACTGTAGGAGAAGGGTCATCGGCTAATGCATGCCCTAAGCCCGCGACAAGAGCGCGCTTATCACAAAGAGGCTTTACTCTTAGCTCTCAAAGATGAAGCTGGTGGAACTCTTACCAACAAGGAACAGAGCTTCATGGCAAATGCAGATTCGAATGATGACATGGAGGACTTGCGGCTAATGCAGCAGTTGATGTTAATGGCAAACATGCAAGAACTCCACATGAGTGACACAGGCCCAATGTATGACACTGACGGCTTGTCTCAGGTACCGGATCAAACTATATTTATTTCTGATCTGATATCTTTGCCAACATCTGCATTCGACGAGGCTAAGAGTGTTCAACATGAGCCGTCTACATCTCATTCCGATGATAATCAAATAGATCCCGTAGTTATATTTGACGATCAAGATGACCTTATGGTTAATATTGATGATCAAGTTGACTTCGTGGTTATATTTGAGGATCTAAATAATGATCATGTTGAGACTCACGTTGAACAAGCTGAACCTATGTCTAATCCAGATCTTGAGCTCATGACCAATTTAATTCAGACCCAAAAATCCCGAATGGAAAAGTGCCAAGACATCAATAAGAAATTACACGAGAAAATTGCACTGTTACCTAAGGATAATGAATGCTTAAAGTTCCAACTCAACATTTTTCAAACAAAAGAGACACGTTAAAAAGGTTTTGAAGTCGCATTTGCTAAATCATACCAAAATGAAAAATCTTTGGAAAAACAGATATGTGATCTAGTTGCATCCAAGAATGCTTTGTTGTCTCAGATAGAACAACTGAAATATGATCATAAACAACAACTTAACGCTCTCACTTCGGAAACTCAAAAAGCCAAGTCTGAGTTGTTAACTTGTCAAAAGCAGTTTTGTGAATACAAAAAGCATTCATGGAAACAAATAGATGACTATCTTGAAGAAATTGTCGACTTACAAAACAAAATCAAAGAGTTTCGAAATGTTGTTTACAAACATGGTGAGTCAATCACAACTATTCAAAAGTTTACTTTTAAACCAAATCCAAATGGATATGGACCGAATCTTGCTGATTACAAACCAAAGTTTTCACATAGAGCATTCAAACAAAATCCTAAAGTTTACAGTGCAGAACATAGAATTGATGATTCCATTATGAGTGTTGTCGAATATAATCACATGGAGGAATTAGATGCAGATGACGAGAGTCGGTCAAAAATGGAAAATGTTGTTTATAACAAACCATTTAACTATTCAAAAGCCATTACTTTCGTCACACAACAGGATAATTCTAACACACCTTGGGTTATCACCCCTACTTCTGAGTCTTCTAATGTTGGTCCCCAACCCAATACTGCACAAATTAATGGTCCTTTACCCTTACTCAGTGAAGTAAAAACATTACCTAAACGTTGTCAGATTCTTAAATATTTTGAAACATTCAGAACGGACATCAAACTTTTGGAACGTGAAATTGAAATCAATTGTGAAATAAAAGTTGAACATTTTCATTCGCCTCATACGCGAGAACAAAGAGATATTTTTGAGGAAAGAATTTTTACCTCATGTCCGAGATTTGAAAATGTGTGCAATATATTGGGAAAGGGATTTTCACAAGGAACTTGGATTTATGAAAGCTTTTGAGAAAAGCGAAACATCGATTTCAAATACTAAACTTAAAAAGAAAATGTTAAGAATAGATGTTGATCGACTCTTGGAAGATTTTATCTCGTCTTTGATACCATAAATGTTGTGTTACTACATACTGTTGCATATGCATTTGATTACATCGCTGTGGATTCTGTTGAAAATGTTAAGAATACCGATAATGTGTCACACATCAAGTCCTTAAAAATTGAAAATGAGCGATTGTTAAATGAGCTTTCCAACGCTAAACGTCGTCTTCAATGGTGTCAAAAAGATTGTCAAAATCGTGAACTTGCTTTGCAAAACAAAATCAACCAGTTGAGTTCCAAAGTTTCTAATCCAAAAATAGAACAACTGGATGATGAAAACGTGTCTTTAAAGTGTCAAATTTTGAAATATGAACAAGAAATTTCAAAAGTTAAAACGGAATATGGTGTCATATTTGATTTACTCAAAAAGACTCGTGCTCAAGCATCAAAAGATGTTGATGATCATCTTGCATATACCAAAGATGTTTTACGACAAAATGGAAACACTCGCTCTGAAAATCAAGATTTGTTACACACTATCCATGGCTTAAAAGCAGAGTTGGTGAAACTTAAGCAAGATAGGAATAGCAACATAAATGTAATTGAACCAGGAATTCTTAGACTACCTAATGACACATCACAAGAAACTAATGTGCTTCCCTCTACTGAAACAGGAATAGTTGCCTCTTTTCCCAACGCTAGCACTTCACAGCTTAAGAGCACCAAAAGGAAGAATATGAAGTTGCGACATAAGAAAAGAACAATAAAGACCTCTGAAGTAGAAGAACACCTTAGGACTTTGAATAAAACTCATGTTACTCCCACTTTAGATATTGCGTCTGACAAATGTAATGGAAAAGTGATGTAACGAATGCTAAACCTTTAAGTACTTTAAATGTTATGTTTGAAGCTTCTTGTGTTGGTTGTCGTAAAAGCATATTTTAAGGTTTGTCATGATAAATGTGTTGCTAATGCTATCTTATCTCGTAAGCGGAATAATAGAAAGCGGAATACCTCTAGGCCCACTAATGCTTCTAAGTCTGTACTAGGTAAACCACCCTCTAGTGTTCCTGCTACGATCATTGATGTACCCATAGAAACCCCTTCACCTCCTAGGAAGAACTTATCACCTAGTGCATTCACTAAGACCAAAGCTAAGACTAGTTGGAGATGGCAGAAATGGTTACATAATACACTTGGCTTTAAATGGATACCTAAAATCATAAACATGTGTGTTTCTACTATAACTGCATCGAAACCCTCTAACTCTTCGGCTTCCACATCTAATTTTATTCCATATGTGTCGTCTGTGTGTAATGCACGTGATACAGATCATCCTCTGGGTTGTTGATAGCGGATGTTCCCGACACATGACAAGCAACCTTGAATTGTTATCCAACTTTGTTTCAAAGTTCATTGGCACTGTCAGATTCGGGAATGATCACTTCGCGGCTATCATGGGCTTCGAAGATTACATCAATGGGAACATCGAAATTAGCAAAGTTTATTATGTGGAAGGTCTCAGTCATAATCTCTTTTCAGTCGGTCAATTTTGTGATGGAGATTTGGAAGTTGCTTTTAGGGAGAAAACTTGTTTCATTCGTTATCTACAAGGAAACAATCTAATGTCTAGACAACGAACTTCAAGTCTTTACACAATCTCAATGCAAGACATGCTTGCTTCATCTCCCATCTGTCTTCTTTCTAAGGCAACATCTATAAAATCTTGGCTATGACACCGTCGTCTCTCACATCTAAACTTTCAAACCATAACCAATCAGGCTCGATACAAACTTGTTAAAGGTCTCCCAAGATTTTGGTATTCTAAAGATCATCTATGCTCAGCTTGTGAACAAGGGAAAAGCACTCGTGCTCACTTTCCTTCAAAGGTGGAACACAGTTCTCAGCATGTGCTTCATCTTCTTCACATGGATTTGTGTGGTCCGATGCTTGTGTAGACGATTAATGGCAAACGCTACATTTTGGTAATTGTCGATGACTACTCAAGATGGACTTGGGTTTATTTTCTTCGAAGTAAAGATCAAGCTCCACAGATGATCATCACCTTTCTCACAAAAATTCAAGTTCAGGCTTGAACACGTCGGACATATCGAACGAAAAAAGGAACTGAATTTGTGAATCAAACTCTTCGGCTATATTATGAGAAAGTGGGAATTGAGCATCAAACATCAATTGCACGAACACCGAAACAAAATGGAGTTGTTGAAAGCGAAATTATGCGTTAGTGGAAGGCTGCAAGAACAATGTTAATTAATGCTAAACTTCCGTGATTATTTGAGGGTGGTCGTGTCAACTGCATGCTATACTCAGAACCGTTCTATGATTACTAAACGCCACAACAAAACACCTTATGAGCTTATCCATAACCATAAACCGAATCTCAAACACTTTCATGTATTTGGATCCCTTTGTTACCCAAATAATGTTCGTGATGACTTTGGTAAGCTCAAAGCCAAAGCTGACATAGGAGTCTTTGTTGGATATTGTGAGAATTCTAAAGGATACCGGATCTGGAATCGTCGTACAAGGGAGATTATGGAAGCGATTCATGCAAATTTCGATGAGCTTCTTGAAATGGCTTCGAGCAAAAGCGACTTGGAACCGGACATAACCGTCTAAACTTCCCCAAACCCCATCATCGGTGAACCAAACTTACGAAACTTTCGGCGTCAAATGGAAACTATTTGCTCCTCTGTTTAGTGATGATATTGATCAACGTGCTCGGATGTATCAAATGTTTCTGTGCCAACCGATAATAATCCAATACATACACCTGAAACAACAACAACTTTTGAAGACGCACTCAATTGATTCTACAACAACAAATGAGACAAACCGCATCCAATGACGCTGAACCAGCTGATGATTCTCTGAACGATGAAGTACCTACAACTGCATATTATGATCTAAATGCGTTCTTCAATCCTTTTGCTAATGAAACTGCCACTTATGATGTTGCGGAATCATCCACAAGTGTTAGGAATTATAAATTCCTGGTATTAAAGAGTCGGTCACCTCAAGTATATGTAATCGTTAGAAGGCTCGTAGTCGTAGTTATATTTAGGTTAGTAGTATTTAGTTAAGTAACACCGTGGAGGACGGACGGGTCTTTACCCACTGTATGCCGATCCACAGCCCGTTGTGTGGCGATTTATGTAAGACTATAAATACTCTCTACCTCCCAAGGTAGAGAGTTGGAGCTCATAATAATATCTTTCACTTTCTCTCACTAAGTTCCCTAAACCTCTAACTTTCTCTCTAGAATTCCATTTATACGCCACTTTGTGTTATGGTTTGATGTGTATGTGAAATCCAATATCCAACAATTGGTATCAAGAGCCATGGTTAGATCATATCTTGCACATCTTTGGATTTCTAGTGGTTTTAGGTGGTTTTGAGTTTGAAAAAGTTTAGTGGTTTTTGCATCATTTGGTTGATTTCTTGTGTTAAAGTTTGGATTTTGTTAGTACTTTTATGTTTAGAATCATCACAAGTGTGTAGGTTTTCATTTGGTAAGCTTGAATCATCTTGGTTGGGTTGTTTTGGATTGAAAAGTGATGTTTATGTGGTTTTTCTTGCTAGCGACTTAACTCACGGATTACTTTCTTCGTAGCGACTTGCTTTACAAATTTGTAGCGAGTTACAGTTTTTGACCTAGCGACTTAGACCTAGCGATTTACAGTACAAGTAGTGGACTCTCCACTACGGGTAGCGACTTGGTGGTAGCGAGTTGCTCTTTAGCGACTTGTATCTTTAGCGACTTGAGTAGCGAATTGCTGCCAAAATTTTGCTAGCGACTTGAGGCTTAGCGAGTTACTACTTAGCGACTTGCATTTGTCTAGCGACTTGGGACTCTAGCGACTTAGTGGTATAGCGAGTTAAGTGTTAGCGACTTGGTGCATTATCTTCTAGCGACTTGGGTGATTGTTTACGGTTTTCTCTTGATTTAGTAAAATCCGGTGAAAGAATCTATTTCTCGGTTTAATCATAGAGTTATAAAATCCTGTATTATCTGTTAACATGTCTACCAACGTTCCTACTATCATCTCCATTTGCGAGAGGATGTTCAAGCGGTTGGGTCGGATACTCGTCCACCCATGCTTGACAGGCGACTACGATTCTTGGGCTCAACGAATCGATTATGCTGCCTTGGAAAGGAATATGGTGTCAACATTCTCAAATCCATTGATGAAGGACCATATCGAGTTGAGGCGACTAGAGACATACTTGATACTAATGAAGATGGTACTCCTGTTTACGGAATGGACAGACCTAAAATGTATGATGAGCTTGATGATAAGGAGAAAAAGAGATTCGATGCGGATATCAGGGCTTCAAACATTGTTCTTCAAGGTCTTCCTAAAGACATCTACAAGTGATCAATCATAACACGATGCAAAGGCAAGGTATGGGATAATGTTAAGATGCTTCTCTCGAGGTTGAATTAACTATGGAAGACAGAGAATCCCAACTCTATGACGAATTTGAACACTTCAAGATGAAACCGGATGAGAGTGTCTATGAGTACTATGTGAGATTTCATAAGTTAGTGAATGACATGAGGAACATCGGAATGACTATGCCTAACATTCAGCTGAACTCAAAATTTGTGAACAACATGAATCCCGAATGGCACAAGTTTGTCACCGTTGTGAAGCTCACTAAAGGATTGAAGAATACAAACTATGAGCAACTCTATGCCTTCCTCCTTGAGAATGAGAGACATGCTATGTTTGAAAAATTGATTCTCAATCGGTTCAAAACCAACCGAGGAGAGACAAGCTCGTCTAATGACTCAACGCCTTCTACTCAAACATCGATATCACAACCAAAGCATCACAAGTCATACCCTTGGGTAATGGTAATCACAAACTCATTCGTGATCCTATGTTCAAACAAGTGATCTTTGATCCACACGTGGGAAACTTCATTAATCAACTAGCTCTTCTGATTAGTCAAAACATGAATTCTCTCCCACAAACCAACAACAACCTCGAGCGACATCTAACCCACACAATCAAGCCACATTAAAGATGGAAGGATCGTGGTGCAACCAGATTCGGAAAGACAGATATGATCGAGGGAAGAGGTGGAGCTGGTAGAGGTTATGTTGGCAACTAGAATCGAGGAAGGAATGGTAACCAAGGTCAAGCTAAGCCAATCAAATGTTATAACTGTGGTGGTGAGGGACACATTGCAAGGCACTGTACATCTCCAAAGCGTCCACGAATCTTGATTACTTCGAGATAAGATCTTTGGTACAAGCTCGGGACAATGGTGCTGCTTTGGATGAAGAGGAATTGTTGTTTCTAGCTGAGGGCAATGCCAAGACCTATGATGCGATGTGGATGAGCAGCCTATTCAGGAGATAGGTCACAATCATCAGAATGCCTTTCAAGTCGTTGATTGTGATGCATACGACTCTGATGTGGATGATGGACCTACGGCACACAATTTTTATGGCTAGCATTTCTCCAATGGTTTCTCCCAAGGTCTCTTCTTCACCACTAGCTGGCCCATCCCAAGACAAACTCATCTCGAGGTATTAAAACTATCGATGATCTTTGATGTGCAAAAGATGCATGACAAAGTACATTCAGCTGAAACTATTGAATCAAATGTTGAAAATATGGGTAATATCGATATTATCCCATATGATCAATATGTGAAACAAAGTGAAAGTGAAGGTGTACCAAGTGATGCATCTTCTGCAATCAACAATGACTATGTTTTTGATGAATACCTTTGCATGTGCCCACGATGATTCCTGTAATTTCGAACTAAATGCCTATAAAGAACGTGTTGCTATTTACGAACAACGTGCTAAATTTGAGTTGACCACTCGTGAGCAGGAAATGGATGACCAAGTCGTCAATCATTAGAAAAGTAATTTTAGAGAAGAAGTATTGAAACAAGAATTAAATTCCTTGCAAGAAAAACTTTCTAAAACAGCTAAGCAAAAACAAGAACTTCAAGAAAATGTGAAAATGCTTAAGCAAGAATTTAATGCAAAGGAATCAAAACTCTTGAGAGATTTTTCTAATCAGAAAACTTTGAAAAACAAACTTGAAAACAAGTTGTACATACAAGGAAACACCATTGATTTGCTCACATGGTCACTCAACATAGAGTCCTAAGCGATAAGCATAGTGTTCCCATTATAGATAAACCCAACCACGATGCGGAAAGATAGCAAAAGCAGCTCAAAGTGTGATCTATGATGGCAATGAGTTTCTTAAACCTAGACAGAAACCTAGTTGCGTTGAGTGCACTGAGGAAGATAAGAAATCAGATGAAGTCACTAGGGAAAGGATGAACAAAAATTAGATGATCCTAAATGCAAAGAAAAAAAAATAATTATCACTCCCCATGACTACAAAAGGAAAACTGGATTTCCTTGAACATGTTTAAGCCTCAGACATTGTTGACTCCCGAACAAGTTTTACGGAAAAGGATTTAGATAAGCTGAAAATATTGTTGAAACAAACCCTCCCCTATGGAAAATGCCTAGAGCGTCTGTGTATCCTCCTAATACACCAATGCATCTTGTTCCTAGAAAAATTGCCACTAAAAGCAAGACCTTAATTAGCCAATATGTTATATTTCAACTATTTGTTGATTTTGAGAAAACTTGCAAGAAAAGGATCACACCCATTGGTATAACGGAAGGAGAAAGGGGTTTTGAGCAAATGAAAGAATGTTATTTAGCTGAGGTCATGCCTTTCTTTAAACTTCTAAAAGATCACTTTGAGAGTCTTAAAAGGGGATAGAAACTGATATCAAGGGAATGGAAAAGGAATTTGATGCAATGGTAGTTGAAGTTAGTGATTATGAGCGTGCACTAAAATATAATGAGATTGAGAGGAAGAACTTGCATACATTAAATGAGACTCTTATTACTGAATGTGTTGCTCAAGATATCTTTTTCATTGCTTCAAATTGCTCTATTAATGCTTCCAAATTTCATGAACTATCTGTGGCCCTGAAAGTCTCCCATGATCGTGTCATTGAGCTTGAAAAACTAATTCTAAACTAAACGAGAAAATTGAACTGGATGATCACGACAATTTGGTTAAACATTTTTCTAAACTGGAAGTTGAGCATTTTAATTTACAACTAAAATATCAACATCTTAAAGAAAATGTTAAAACTTCAAATATCAAGACATCCTCGATGCTCCGAGTTTGATGCGCTTTTTCAAATTAACAAGCGTGATGAACGATTCAAGCTCGGTGCAACGCGATCAGAAAGTTGAAAGCCCAAATCTCTCAATTAAAGGGTCAAGCGAACAATATGACAGGCTCCCAAATCCCTCCTCCTTTAGATTCTCAGAATTCTCAAACTTTTCATCTTCAAAACTTAGTTGATGCCTTACAAAAGGAAAGCGAGAGTTTTCTAGAAGAAAATGAAAAAGTTAAACGACATTTTAAAGAGTTATATGATTCAATAAAAGTCACCCGTGACCAAAACAACGAAAAATAACGTCTTTACAAAAGGAAATTGAGAATCGAGAAGTCGGGAAATGGGAAGCCGCCACTTGTTTTCAATAAGAATGTTGTCTCAAAGTCACCCTTAGACTGC
Source organism: Chrysanthemum makinoi (assembly GCA_910596185.1). Classification (NCBI taxonomy): domain Eukaryota; kingdom Viridiplantae; phylum Streptophyta; class Magnoliopsida; order Asterales; family Asteraceae; genus Chrysanthemum; species Chrysanthemum makinoi. The sequence goes on from OU343220.1 coordinate 217,493,588, forward strand.
AAATACACTGTGATGGTTAAATATATTCCTCCTCATCTTAGGAATAATGAACATGCTTTTCATGAATCCTGTGCTCACCTTAAGGATAGTCTAGAATGTCTCCGTGAGATTGTCGAAGAGGATTTCATTAACAAACCTCTTGATAGTGAAATTAGGTTTGCTTGCCTCGTGGCCAAAGCGATCTCAAGAGTTGTTAGAATGTGTAATTGCCACATGTCCCAAATCCTTAACCTTAGGTGCAAAAGGCAAAGCTGTGATGCCTTGTTCTATGCCTAGTGCCAAGCAGGAAATCCGTTCTATGCCCGGTCTTAAGAAAGGAAACACTAATGTGCCTTCAAGTAGTTCGATTCGGATATGTTAGTGCTAAGAAAGTGAACTTTAGTGTGCCCGCAAAAAGCTCAAATCACAGTCTTAAAGTATACACTAATGTGCCTTCTAGTACTTCAGATCCTTGCACATCAAGTTCAGGGAATGCAAAATTAGATCAACCAACTAATGTTCCCATTCCCTCTGAGAGTAATGGTGACTTTAAAGCGGCGGTCAAAGTCTCAAGAATATACAAGGAATGATAGGACCTTGCAAGCTAAGAATGTGCATTGGAAGAGAGTAGAAGACCAATCTAGGAACTTTAAGCTTGAGTTGAATAAAGCGAATCGTGTTGATTCTAGTATTAGCCTTAGGCGTAATTAATTCAATTTTGATACTATTTGCAAACCTTGTAATGATGTGCTTGAATTACATTTGCTAATCATGAATGTGGTGTGAATGCTTTGTCTAATCTGTCAAATGCCCGATTAAAATTGTTAATGCTGATAATCGTGCAAATAAGGCAAAAAGGCAAAAGCGAAAGATTGTTAGAAAACAGTGGAAACCCACGGGAAGAACTTTTATAAAGATAGGTTATTATTGGATACCTTTTGGCCATAAGAATAATCAGTTTTGTTCTCAAACTGCTAAGATTATGCCCACTAGAAAATGGATGCCTCCTGGTAGAACTATTCCCTTAAGAAGTAAACATACTTTGAATAGGTCAAATCTGAACACCAACGATTGCATCTATTCCCAATGATTCCATTGCTTCTACCGATATGGATGTTTCGTTTCGATGTGGGTGTTCCATATACTGTTACTAACCAAGTGGAACCCATTCTTGCATGGGGATCCCAATTATCCAGATTATCCATTCTTGTCGTGTTCAACTGCGAGATCGTTCAAATCGCTTACGTGGTACCTGGACTCGAGTCATTCCAAGCATATGATGGAGACCGGTCGGCTCATGAACCGTGAGCAAATTCATCGAGACAGTTAGATTCGGTAATGATCATTTCGGTGCAATTATGGGTTATGGTGATTATGTTGTTGGTGATAGTGTTATCTCTAGAGTATACTATGTGGAAGGTCTTGGGTCATAATCGTTCTCTGTTGGTCAATTTTGTGATTGATCTAGAAGTAGCCTTGAGGAAAACATACTTGTTTTGTTAGAGAACTTAATGGTAAGGAACTGTTAAAAGGAACTCGTGGTTCAAATCTTTACACCATCTCTATAGAAGATATGATGAAGTCTTCTCCAATTTGCTTGTTGTCAAAGGCTTCTAAAACAAAGTCATGGTTATGGCATCGACGTCTCAATCACTTGAACTTCGGCACCATCAATGATCTCTCGAGAAAGGACTTAGTTGTAGGTTTACCTCGACTAAAGTATGAAAAGGATCATCTTTGTTCACATGTCAATTGGGAAAAAGCAAGAAGTATGCCCACAAACCCAAACCTACTAACTCTGTCACAGAAGTTCTTCATACAATTCATATGGATTTATGTGGACCAATGAGAGTGAGAATATCTTTGGGAAGAAATATGTGTTAGTTATAGTTGATGATTACTCTAGATTCACTTGGGTCAAGTTCTTAAGGACAAAGGATGAAACTCACGATATCATCATCAAACTCATCAAACAAATGCAGTTTCGACTTAACAAAACCGTCGAATTATCCGGACGGACAATGGGCTGAGTTTGTTAACAAACAACTTAGTGAATTCTATGAAAGCATTGGAATCGGCCATCAAAGAAGTGTTCCACGAACTCCTCAACGAGCGGTGTAGTTGAAAGGCTAAATCGAACTCTTGTAAAGCCGCTAGAACAATGCCGATTTACTCAAAAGTTCCAATGTTTCTCTGGGCTGAAGCTATTGCCATTGCATGCTACACACAAAATCGTTCCTTGATTCACATTGTTCATGGAAAGACACCATATGAACTTGTCCACAACAGAAAACCTAATCTCTCTTTCCTTCGTGTGTTTGGTGCATTGTGTTATCCAACTAATGAGGGTCAAGACTTAGGAAAACTTAGGGCTAAAGCTGACATTGGAGTATTTGTAGGATATGCACCAAACAAAAGGGATACCGAATCTATAACAAAAGAACCCGAAATATCATGGAAACCATTCACGTTACGTTTGATGAGTTGACCGGTCAAATGGCTCTGGACACTCATTTCGGGACCCGCACTTCAAAAGTCCATTGGTTCATCCCTTGTTCCAAACTCTTCTCAAGAAACTCCATATGTACCTCCATCGGAAGATGATTTAAAGAAATTGTTTGATCCTATGTTTGATGAACTTTATGATTCAATTACTAATGAGGTGTTGATCCCTACAACAGAGGATGCTCATATTCCTGTGAATGAAGTCAATCCTTGAGTCTCAATATCTTTAAGTCAAGAAGCACTGCTGCCGATCCTTGATCTCATCAACAAATCATCATTCTTCAAATGTACATCATGGAAATGTTTCGGGCATCAATGATGAAGTTAATCCCTTTGCTACTCCTGAAGATGCTCCATTTGAAAACATATTTGCTCTGAATCATCATCGAACCATCTTCTTCAGGAGACATCGACTCGCTACCTCGGTCCTCAACAACTGCCACATGAACACCTGAGAAAATGGACTCACGATCATCCATTAGACAACATCATTGGAAATCCCTCTCGTCTGTATCAACAGGAAACAACTTGCAACTGATGCCTTATGGTGCTTCTTCAACTTCGTACTATCTAAGATCGAACCAAAAGATGTTAAAACCGCCATGAATGAAGATAGCTGGTTCAATGCCATGCAAGATGAAATTCATGAGTTTGATCGACTTGATGTATGGGAGTTAGTACATGCTCGGTGTGCTATGATTATTTCTCTAAAATGGATCTTCAAAGTGAAACTTGATGAGCATGGTGATGTGTTGAAGAACAAGGCTCGATTAGTTGCTAAAGGATACCGTCAAGAGGAGGGTATTGACTTTGAAGAATCTTTTGCTCCTTTGCTCGAATCGAGGCAATCGAATCTTTTGGCTAATCTTTGCTAGTAAGAACATGGTAGTCTATCGGATGGATGTGGCGGCATTTCGAGCGGAGATCTTAAAGAAGTCTCGTCGGTACGCCACCAACTTTGAAGGATTTGTGAATCAAGAGCATCCTACTCACGTTTATCGTTGAAGAAGGCTCTTTACGGTTTAAAGCAAGCTCCAAGGGCATGGTATGATACACTATCAAAGTTTCTTCTATCTACCGGATTTAGCAAAGGGCGATTGATCCTACATTGTTCACCAGGAAGTCGGGCAAACATTTAACTCATGTTCAAATTTATGTTGATGATATTATTTTTGCCTCGACATACCCAATGGAATGTGATCGTTTTCAAATGAAATGAGTTCAAAGTTTCAAATGTCAATGATGGGACAAATGTCATTTTCTTGGGATTACAAATTTCACAAAGTCCAGGAGGCATTTTCATAAATCAATCTAAATATGCAACTGAGATCTTAAAGAAATTTGGATTTGATTCAAGTGACCTGTTGACACTCCCATGATTGATCGAACCAAACTAGATGAGGACCACTCGGGGATCATGATTGACCAAACAAAATATCGTAGTATGATTGGATCCACGATGTACCTCACGACTAGTAGACCGACATCTTGTTATTTGTTTGCATGTGTGCTAGATACCGTGGCTAAGCCTACTAAATAGCACCTTGAAGCGGTTAAACGGGTCTTTCGGTATCTCCAAGGAACCATCAATATGGGACTTTGGTACCGAAGGACACCGGTATGTCACTAACGACCTATGCAGATCCGATCATGCGGGTGTCAAGATACTCGTCCGGTACATCCGGAGGTGCTCGCTTTGGGTGATAAGCTTGTGAGCTGGTCTTCTTCAAAGAAGCAAATGAGCACTTCTATTTCCTCTACGAGGTGAATACATAGCCATGTCATCTTGTTGTGCTCAAGTCTTATGGATGAGATCTCAATTATCCGACTATGGCTTTGAATTCAACAAAATCCCTCTCATCTGTGATAATAAAGTGCTATTGCTCTCTCAAGCAACAACGCTCAACACTCAAGAGCAAAGCATATCGACATTCGACATCATTTCATCGGGGAACAAGTGGAAAAAGGTGTGGTGGAACTCTATTTTGTGAGGTCCGAATATCGCTTAGCGACATCTTCACCAAAGCTCTTCCAAGAGAACCTTTTGAGTTTATTCTTCCACGTCTTGGCTTGAAAAGTCTTCAACCAGAAACACTCAAACGTCTTGTGAGGAAGACGAGGAGTTAAGGTCTATCTTCATCTATCTCTTGTATATATCTATTCGAAAATCAAAATACAAAATTATAAACCTTCAAAACCATAAAAATCAAAAATTCGAAAAATCTTCAAAAATATTGTCAATTTGTCATGCTCTCTTCGATCAATATCTCTTTTGTGTCATTCAAAGAATGACACGGGACTTTAGATGCTGTTCGAACTCTTAAAAAAAAATATTTTTGGGAGAAAGAGAAAAATGAGATACCGTGCTAATACTAAAAAGCACCTTAAAGAAGCGTTAAACCTGCGGGTCTTTCAAGATCTCGAAACCATCAATATGGGTCTTTGGTACCGCAATTTCAGGTATGTCACTAACTACTTATGCAATCATCATGCAGTTGTCAAGATACTCGAAGTAGGAGGTGCTCATTGGGTGATAAGCTTTGTGATTCTGGTTTTCAAAGAAGCAAAATGAGTACTTCTATTTCCTCTTACAGAGGATCGACATATAGCCATGTCATCTGTTAGCTCAAATCTTATGGATGAGATCTCAATTATCGACTATGGCCGTTCAGATTCAACAAAATCCCTCTGTGGATAATAAAAGTGCTATTGCTCTCATGCAACAATGTTCAACACTCAAGAGCAAAGTATATCACATTCGACATCATTTCATCGGGAACAAGTAGAAAAAGGTGGTGGAACTCTATTTTGTGAGGTCCTAATATCGGGCTCGACATCTTCACCAACGCTCTTCCAAGAGAACGTTTTGAGTTTATTCTTCCACGACTTGGCTTGAAAAGCCTTCAACGAAAAACACTCAAACGTCTTGAGAAGACGAGTAAAAGGTTTCCTTAATCTATCTCTTGTAAATACTTATTCGAAAAACAAAATACAAAACTATAAAACTCTCAAAAATCAAATAGAAAAAATTATAAAATTTCAAAATCCAAAAAAAAAAAAAAAAAAAATCTTCAAAAATATTGTCATTTTGTCATGCGTTTTTCTCGGTTCGATAATATCTACGGTCTTTGTCTTTGCCATTCAAAGAATGACCTGGACTTTAGATGTTGATTCAAAAAAAAAAAAAAAAATTAAAAAAAAAAAAAAATCAAAAATATTTTTGGGAGAAAGAGAACAATGGTTTATTGTCATTTTCGGCAATAACCGGTTTTTAAAAGAAGAAAAGAGCCATGTTTTATCATGATTTCAAATTCCATGCTCTGATTCTATAAACATTTATCTGCTGAAAACTAAATGCTTTGAAAATTAACTCTCTCTCTATTTTTGATAATCATTTATTTGTCAAAATCTCTATCTCTCAATCAACAACCTATGTCATTGATTGAGGGGAGAATGATTTCAATTAAATTAAAAGTTATTTGGCATTCAATTGTTTTCAAAAGATAATCATGCATGTTTAACCAATGGAGTTTAAAATCTCAACATCGATCCTTATCGCTTAAAACGCCATAATCAAGTCACAACTCTCCTTAAAAGCTTTCAAAATCAATTTAAATCTGTAAGAGATCACAAATCTCAAATGATTTGATAATTGTGATCGGGGGAGAAGTTGTGATTTAAATAGGATTTAAACTGATAATTCGGTAAATGGTTTCTTAAGTGATTAGCATGTTTGCCTCCCAGTAAGTGACAAACGATTTCAAATTTTCCATGCACACGTTGAGGGGAGCATCTATCTTAAACCACAATGATTTGAAACGTGATCACTTATCTCAATGTGCAGTTTCCCTCTAGTATGTGCAAAACTCTTTTCAAATCTCGAGGCACATATTGAGGGGAGCAAAATCATGAAAACCTCATCCTTCCCAAAAATGCTTTATCTACTTGATTCGATTAGGGAAGTGATGTTGATATTTTAGAAAATGGTAATCAAAGAAGTTAATTCTTTCTCTTGCCTCCGTGGGGAAAACTATTTCAAATACTTGATTCACATGTTGAGGGGGAGTTCTTCTTCTAAAAATATCAAAAACAATTCAGGTACAAAATGCTTTGATAAAATATCATAAGTATCCGGATTGATTTTTCAAATGGTTTTCAATTGGTTCCTATGGCAGATGAACAATACCAAAAGGACCGACCAACTTTCCATTATGTATGGTGATATAAGGATGATAAGGTTAGGTATGTGTTCCCATGATCCGCCGAACGGAGGGATCTACCTGTGGGACTATCCACTAGTAGTGTAGAGTTCTTAGGTATGATGATAAAAGGAGAAAAATGAGATATGGGAAGAGTATGACGGTGAGACTGAGCTAGTAATCTTTGAATAAACCCAACAAGGTTCTAGCTATGAAGTCTCGGTTAAGCACCAAGGGGTTGAAGAATTTAAAAGAATTGAATGAGAAAAGGGTGAAAACAAATAGCCCTCCATTTATTCAACCTTAGGGCGGAAACCGGGTTCAATTCATATGCTACTGATGGTAACATCGGTATTGAAGACAAGACGTCCATGGACCCAAAGGACGACCGCACTTCATCTTTCCAAACCACTCAAGTTCCTCTTAAAAGGACTTGTTTCATTCTCACGGGAACCGACATTATCTATCGACTTTCTCTTAGAGATTGTTGATATTGAAGGAGGAGACCCTCTCCTAGTCTCCCGATATAGGATCCAAATTATGCACAAATTGAGTCTAGAGCCACGAGATCATCAATAAATCTCATTAGGACACTTTCAATGAAGACTCTCTGCTTCACACAATGTGGAAAGAGAGATTATATCTTGAGTCCTACGCATTATCCTTGTGGTATTGCCGTAACATCCGAGTGATGTGTTTACATATTCACTTGTGAAGATGGAAAGCCTTCGGAGCCAACATCTTAACAAGCTCCCGGTAGGTGGCATGTGAGATCTATTATCGAGATCAACCATGTGACAACCGAATAAACAATGGGGCGATTCATTCTTTTGAATCAATCTCGGTTCAAAGTTATGGATTGACGGAAACCTTTGAAAAACCGGTCTTTGTGCTTTAAAACTCTTTTCATTAGCACGTCGACCGTGTACTAATTTTTCAAATCAAAAGGTGTTTTATGATTGATAATTGATTTTCATTAAAACCTTCGTAATATTGCAAAAACAATTTCTATTGAGCAATACACGATTGTTTTTCAAATTTCTTTTCATCAATCGCTGGACGTAAATTCGGTTCACTCACTTGTTGTCTTCTTTGAGACGCGTTCCGGTTTGAGAACGACTAGAGTACCTAAACCTCGTCAAGGAAATTCTTCGAATTATACCGATCACGCGCGACTTTGTAATCGATCAACGGGAACCGTGGGCCGTGTACCTCAATTCATCGAAAGTGATCAAAGACACTTTCGTGCGCTTTATTGCTAAGCTGTCCTTATGTAGGTACACCCCGACGCTTGTGATCGTAATGAAGCGGTCAATCCATAGCCGCATGCTCACCTAACACATTCATATCAAAAGAAATCATGATTAGTGCATCAATGACTCTGATATTTTCACTCCATGCTTACGCTTGCTGCGCCAATATCATGAATCAACGAATGCTTCCGCTACTCGATGAGAATATATCATGATCCGTAATGTGAGCATGTCGGTCCAATGTCACAACATCACATAATACCAACACCACAATGGATGTATCGAGATTTTCTATTAGTCGATGATCTCAAAAGCAGGCCCAACATTATTATCACGTGGATCAGTAAAAGACCTCCACTTGGATTAACCAAACATGCAATGAGTGGAATCAATGACTACGAAGCTTGAGCAAAGTACTACATAAAGAATGCAAGATCAATTGTTAATGTAATATCTGATTGCATTCAATGTCATTTTAGTATATGTTTGAGGTGACCTCCCTTAGGGGGAGATTGTTAGGAATTAGAAATTCCCGGTATTAAAGAGTCGGTCACCTCAAGTATATGTAATCGTTAGAATGCTCGTAGTCATAGTTATATTTAGGTTAGTAGTATTTAGTTAAGTAACACCGTGGAGGACGAACGGGTCTTTACCCACTGTATGCCGATCCACAAGGCTTGTGGTGGCGATTTATGTATGGACTATAAATACTCTCTACCTCCCAAGGTAGAGAGTTGGAGCTCATAATAATATCTTTCACTTTCTCTCACTAAGTTCCCTAAACCTCTAACTTTCTCTCTCTAGAATTCCATTTATACGCCACTTTGTGTTATGGTTTGATGTGTAAGTGAAATCCAATATCCAACAACAAGCCATTTGAATCCTCCTAATCTGCACAATGAATATCAACATCAACCCTCCACACATCGTTGGACTAAAGACCATCCTATTGTGAACATTATTGGAAACCCGAATCAACCAGTCGTAACTAGACAACGCCTTCAGACTGACGGTGAACACTGCATTTATGCATTTACCGTCTGCCAAGCTGAACCCAAAAATATTAAGGAAGCAATGACGTATGACAACTGGATCGAATCCATGCAAGAAGAACTTAATAAGTTTAAAAAACTTGAAGTATGGGAATTGGTTGAAAAACCAATAGGGGTCTATGTTATTGGTCTGAAATGGATTTGGAAAAACAAATTGGATGTTGAAGTTACGGTTATCAGAAATAAGTCACGTCTAGTAGCTAAGGGTTACAGACAAGAAGAGGGGATTGACTACGAGGAATCATTCACACCGGTTGCTAGACTTGAGGTGCTCGATTGTTCTGCATTCGCTCACATGAACATCACGGTCTTTCAGATGGACGTCAAAACTGCTTTTCTGAATGGTAAACTGAAGGAAACGGTCTATGTTAGCCAGCCAGAAGGATTTGTTGATCCAGAGTTCCCTAATCATGTCTACAAACTGAACAAGGCTCTCTACGGTCTCAAACAAGCTCCCCGGGCGTGGTATGATAATTTTTCATCCTTTCTCATATCTTATAATTTTGTCAAAGGATCGGTCGACCCAACACTGTTCATACAATATCACGGGGCACACATTTTAATCGTTCAAATTTATGTGGATGACATCATTTTTGGGTCAACACATCTAAAATACTCAAACGCTTTTTCAAAACTTATGAAAAAAACATTTTGAAATGTCCATGATGGGTGAACTTACGTACTTTCTAAGACTGCAAGTTCATCAATCACCCCGTGGTAGTTTCCTGAGTCAGTCCAAATATGCTCTTGAAATTTTAAACAAACATGGAATGCAAAACTGTGATACCTATGCCACACCTATGGCACATACAAAGAAACTGGACGCTGATTTACATGGGAAATTGGTTGACCCTACCAAATACCGAAGTATTATTGGGTCTCTCATGTATCTAACAACCAGTAGACCTGACATTGTCTTTGCTGTATATCTTTGCTCCCGTTATCAGTCGAGACCAACTGAAACTCACCTCTCTGAGGCTAAAAGAATCCTCCGATACATCAAGGGAACCACTAATTTGGGGATCTGGTATCCGAAGGATTCTGGTTTTGAACTAATAACTTTTTCAGACGTTGATCACGCAGGTTGCTTAGATTCTCAGAAAAGTACTTAAGGTGCTCTACAATTTCTTGGTGATAAACTGGTGGCATGGCAATCGAAGAAGCAGGATTGTACATCGCTGTCCTCAACCGAATCAGAATATGTAGCCATGTCGGCATGTTGTGCTCAAGTCATTTGGATGAGACCACAACTCAAAGACTATGGTTACGTATTTGATAGAATCCCGATGTACTGCAACAATCGAAGTGCTATTGCAATCTCATGCAACTCCGTCCAACATTCGAAGTCTAAGCACATAGATCTTCGATATCATTTCATCAAGGAGCATGTGGAAAAGGGTACTGTTGAATTATATTTTTTGGGTACTGAATATCAACTGGCAGACCTTCTCACCAAAGCCTTAGCTCTTGCTAGGTTTACAGAGTTGGTCCACCGGATTGGTATGAGGTGTTTGACTCCAGAGGAACTGGACGAACTTTTGACACATTCTTAAAACCAGTCAAACACTAAAACCTCTTTTGTAAATATTTATCAAAAACAAAATAGAAAAATATAAAACTCATAAAATTCAAAAATATTATTCTATCTAAATTTCTTTCAACATTGCAAGTACAAATCTTCCGTCAACACTTTACTATATCTAACATTTCAATATTTTCACAGTCAAGTGTTGAGGGGGAGATCGTAAATATTTTATGTTTCATAAAACCTTGTACTTGCATGTTACCCAGTATTGGTAGTATCTTTGATAATGGTGGACACGTTTCTTGTTTCTTGACACTCCTTGGACCCAAATTTGTAAAATTTCTCTATTTTAAAAGTCAAGGGGGAGTGTCGTCAAGTTTCTTTCCAAACTTACACTTTGTGCTTAACCAAAATGGAAGTTATGGGCTATGGATGAAAATGGTTGAGGTGGAGGGGCCATAGTTGTCAAATGTTTAAACTTATTTTTAACAAAATTCTTCCACCTAAAAACACTTATCATTTATTACAAACATTTATTATACACCAACCTCATCCACGCCTATAACCAAATCTTCAAATCCATGTTATAATCTTCAAATTTGTAAGTGGTTAAAGTTTCTGTGAATGATTCCAAGCATAGGTTTTTAATTATACACAAAACCAACGGTTTGATTTTCCTATATGAGTGATTTCAGTTTCTACGCATATGCGTATGAACTCAAAATCACTTGAGGTTGATTTTGATGAAATGGGCCGTGTTTTCAAAGCTTATATCATGTTTTAAAACCTTCTTCATCAAGATATCTTACCTAGAAACGTCCTTAATCATTTTTCAAAAATAGGGTTTATACGTGAATTTGGGTGTTTTCTTTTGTGAGTGTTTCTGGATAATTAGTTGCTTAAGTTATGTTTGTTACATGTTTAATTAACTATCAACACCATTGAATCTTACCCAGAATCCTCAAATTTGAAGAATCAAACTCTAGGGTTTATGTATGCGTAAAAATGGGTACTTTGGATTCATAAGGGTTTTGATGTTATAACTTGTTGAAAACGTATCATGTTGCTTCTAAGATGACTCAGAAATCATTTGGTGCAATTTCCATGGTTAAATCTCTTAGGCGTAGGATTTAAATATTTAGGGTTTAAACCATACGCTTAAGCGTAATCTACGTGTAACTGATAACAACTGTGATTCCATGTGAGGATGAAAGAGGTTGAATATAAGTGTTAATGGATATGTTATGATGAATTTATTTCAGGTTTTACGCGTGCAAAATCAGAATCAAGGTTAAGATTGGAATACTACGCATAAGGAATACCTTACGCGTAGAGGTTACACGTAAGAGAAATCTTACGCGTAACACTTACGCGTAAGGGTCTACATGGGGACTACGCGTATCCTGTGAAGGATATGTGTAAACTTGGAGTCTTACGCATAAGGTTCACTCTTACGAGTAAACCTTACGCATAAGCTCCCACATGCGCTTACGCGTAAGCCTTATGCCAACAGCTTTTTCCTTCGCGTAATATTTCTTATGCGTAAGAGAGTCTCCTACGCATAAGCTTAGGTCTACGCATATGGTTACACATTGTTTACGCATAAGCTTGCATTCTTACGCTTAAGCCTTAACTTTAACCTTACCAATTAATTGTTACGCGTACAAACTTGTAAATAAGTTACTCATAACGTCACGAAACCAAAATGTCACTAATAAGCTATAATGGTTAAAATGTTGTGTGAATGAGTGAAAATTTGGACTTTAAAATTCAAAATTAATATACTCACGAAACTTATCACGACTACTTTAGACTATTGGACAATCAAGTGACATTGGACTCGTAACATTCATTAACATAACATATTCAATAATTGGAAAATAAAATTAACTTTTGACTAACGTAATGTCTTTCAATATGTTGGTTCTTTTGGCTAAATATCTTTCAGATCACGATATGGACATCTCAATGGAAAACGTTAACGCACCAAACGAGCTCACAATAGAATACATTTTCCCTACTGGTTATAAAATGAAGATTGGAAAGAACAACCTCAGAGTGGATTTTGATAACTTCACATGCTCTGAGTCTTCATTCCGAATAGCTGTGGACATTCTTAAGACACATCCCTACAACAACATGCTCACCAATTCAGCAACTGTACCAGAGATCTATATGCATCAGTTCTGGCACACAATGAAGAAAGCTGATGGTCAAGATGCTGTCACGGTGACTCTCAACAATAAACAAGTCACAGTCACTGTTGCTGATTTACGAGCAATTCTTCTGCTCCCTGCTGTCCAGCCTGCTCAGTATGTTCCTACTCCATCTGAAGAGGCCACACTCTGATTCATGGTTGATATTGGCTATGATGAAGCTGCGGGAATCATCACCAAACATTCTTCAGTTGATTTAAATAACATCCCTCAGCCGTGGAGAACTTTATACATCATGATCGCCAAGTCTGTTTCTGGACGAGATAGCGGTTATGAGCATCCTAAGCTCATGGAACTACAAATCTTCTGGGGCATGGTCAACAAGATGCATATTGACTTCGCAAGTCTGATTTGGGAAGACATTATGTCTTACCTCAAGAAGCCTGGAACGAAGGTCCCTTACATCAGATATACAAAGTTGCTGATCCAAAGGATACTCGGGAATAATCAAGACATTCCCTTGAGACTTGATGACCCCAACCAACATTCTGCGTTGTTTGAGTCTACCTTAAATGTTGTCAGATTCAAAGACTCATCAACAAAGAAGCAAGGTGTAGTTTTGACTGACTGTCTACTCACCGATGATGTTAAAAGCCTTAAATCGTATTCACGATATCAAGAAGCAGTGACCTTAGGCAAATTCGGCTTCATGGATGAAAAGTCTTCTGCCATACCAGTTAAGAAGACCAGGAGAGGTAGTACTGAAAGTGTTGCAAGCACTGGAAGTGCCCTAAAGTATCCAAAGAGGAATCCTTCCCTAAAAAGTAAAGTTCCATCAAAGAGAGCCCCTCCTAATCCTCAACCGGCACTCAAATTAGAGGATCAAGACTCCGAGGATACTGAAACGGATGAGGAGGTTCACTACTCAAAGTCTGTTACGGATGAAACGACAACAGTTGAAAAACATTCTAGTCCCAAAATTGACAAGGGTAAAACTCCAGTTGAAGAGCAGGAAGAAGAAGAGAGTTCAGATGACGAACCAAAGGATGAGGACAAAGACTACCGCAAAACACTGAAGCATCTTAGGCTACAACATGCTGCTACGGAATTTAATCCTCAACAAACTCGAGGCCCTGGTGGTTCAAGTGGTGGTGCACTAATCACACCAGTTCTCAATGCGGTTAATCAACCCGATAAGGGAACTGGTACCACCACTCACGAATCAACAGAGCAACAGCAGCAAGAAGATCAAATCATCTTTGACTTTGAAGAAGAAAAAAGGAGAAGGATGAAAAGATAACTGATGAAGACATTGAGGAAGCTTCTCGTGAAAGAGCTGAAGAGGAAGCTCGAGCTAAAGAAGAGGCTAGGGTAAAAGCTGAAGAACAGGCTAAAGCTGAAAAAGAAGCTGATGATTAGATAATCCTGAACATAACCCGGAACAAACTTCTGAGCCACCAAATGACCCAGAGCCTTCTCATGACTCATCTTCGTCATATTCTTCATCTCATTCTTCACCACCACCGTCCAAAGATGCCACCACCAGATCCACATCCAAATCGGTTAAGAAACCAACCGATACTTGGGCATCACGGGCTAAGAATAAAATTGTGAAAGCTGTCAGGCAAGTAAGGAAAAGAAACGTGGTCAACAAGAAACTGAATCAGCTTGCGGACAGAATCAATCTACTTCAGACTGTGATAAACGAGTTTTCGGGAGAACGAGAACAAATCCAGCAGTTTCTCAGTCGAGATATCCAAGGGGAAATGAATAAGACGATTAGAGACTATGCTCACAAGTTTCTTCTCGACACCGTCCCTGGAGTGACAAGAGAGATGTTCGCCAGGAAACTCTATCCTAATCTCATGGCATTGGTTAAGCATACATTATTAACTACTCCTGTTGCTATGCAAATCAATCCAGTCACGCCTCCGGTTGTCTCCGATGCTGAATTGATATCGAAGCTGGTATTGCAAATGTCTCAACGATCCGGCACTTTCACTTCTGACGAAGCTAAACTATTTGAGCCACTGTTAGAATATCAACTCAAGACATCGTGTAAAGAGTCAGCTGAAAGAGCTAAGCGACCAGAGACGACGATGACGCGGATAAGGATTCTGAGCGAAAATGCAAAATGAAAACTGGCGATTCATCATCTATGCCTCCACTACCCCAAGGACCACCACCACCAGAAGATCTTCACAACGTCCTCCTGCTACCGAAAAACCTCGGGACTCTGAGTCTCCACCACCAATGGAGAAAACTGGTAATCATTTTGAATACACTGTTGGTGACGATGAGGAGATTCCTGAGCCCCAACAACAACCCCTTTCTTCTACATCAACCAAGCAACAAGCATCATCATCTAAGCCACAGAAGAAAAATTCATCATCTGTTGTATCATGGCTAGATGAAGATGAAACTGAAGAATTTGAATGGTTTTCAAAGCTTGTTGATGCAACCCCTCAATTACCGGAAGGCCAAGAACCGGTAGATGGTCGAACTATGGAGCATGTCAAGATCATCCAAGAAAAGTTTAAAGTGAAGAAGATGACGAAAGCAGAGTTAAAGCGAATCAAGAACGAAGCTTATCAACTACTTAAGGACAGCGCTGACAGTGCCATTGAAGTCGAATATCATCTCGACAACATAGCACGAGCCATGTCCAACAATATTGATTGGCTCAACCCTGAATCCAACATCGACTTCACCAGACCTGACAAGGCTCCATACTACACTGACTGGACAAATCCACTACCAACCATTTGTCGACCTGATCAACCTCAGATTCCCTACCGTTATTTCTTCAATAATGACCTGGAATTTCTTCAGCACGGTAGCGATGTTAGCAAGAAATACGCTACCTCACTTACCTTCCCTTCGGCTGACAATCTTCTCCAACAATGTGGCCATCGAGGAAGAAGCCACACGAATGTTCATTGATAATGTGGTTAAGTATGACCTCGATGCACTGTATGGGATTCATCATTGGCCTGAACGAAGAAGAATTTACTACAGAAGCTGCCAGGTACTCAAATCAAAAAAGGAAGTATACAGTGACCAACGGATTGTTGCTATAATGCATGTCATCCTGTCTTCTAAGTGGGACTACTCATTCCTGAAGAAAATCATAGTCAAACGCCAAGACGAACAGGAATATGAATTTAATGAAGCAGATTTTCCGAGATTGTCGCTCAATGACATTGAAGACATGTATCTTGCTAAGGTACAAGGTCGAATGCCACAATTCTCCACCAACATCCAGCTCCAGTACATCAAGTCGTTGCTGATATTCATCAGAAGCATCGTTATCCAGGAATGTGTTGAAGACCTTCAACTTGCCGTGGAATCGTACCAAAAACGTGTTAATCTCACCGCACCACTGCTGAACATTCCCGATATCAACCAAATAGCTCAGTACACCATCCTCAGGAAACCAAAGTTTGGTGTAGTCTACCGAAGTGAACTTCATCATAACTGTTTCATGGCATGCAAGGAGCTTCACAAGTTTTGTGATCATACACTGAAGAAGGTTCGTGATGGTTTGGCATATCGGTTAAAAGAGATTCATGAAGGCATTGGGTCGAAGAAGAGGTGGAATTCTAGAGATCGGAGGGATGTGAAGAAAATCATCACCAGGATTGATGAGAGGTTGTTTCGTCGTGATCAGATAAGGACATTGGAGAGCTTCATGGGTGGACGTTTGAGTATTTCTCTAACAGGCTATCAACATCCAGAAAGAACTCCTGGTGTTATTGACGGACTTCCTGGTACTCCTTGATTTGTTTCTTTCACTAATATTTGGATGTGTTGATCTATTTTTTGACAATGGCTTGTGCACACATAACAGTGTACAACCCGTACTTGTAATGAAAGGACCTTGTGGTACGCTTCAGTGCCACAATCCTTATAAAAGGAGCAAAAGCTTCTTAATTTTGAGTAAAACTTATCAAAACTTTCATTTTTCAAAGTTTTGCTCAAAAGAACAAGTACTTCCCTTTATGATTTTCAAAACCTCAAAAGTTAATATCACTTTTTGAGGGGGAGTACTTGCTTAAAAACTTTGTTCACAAATGGTTCTTCATGGAAATCTTCCCACAAAACTCGAAATGGACATATTCGATATCTAAATTTCGTCAAAAATAACATTTATATGCCATTTTTGAGGGGGAGAAAAATTATGTGAAAAGAAATATGTTGTGGATTGCTATTGAATCTTCGTGCTAAAGACTTAACTAATGAATTGACGAGCTCTTAAATGTTAGTAACTCAAAAATACTTGTCCGGGACGGGTCATATTTTCAAGCTAGTTCGCTAGTGATGTAAACGTGTCTCACAAAGGACTTGTCCTAGTAGAATGTACCATTCGAGAAACTCTTGGTAGACATTAACCTTGACAGGTCAAACCTCCTCACCAAGGAGTGTTTACAACTTCAAGTTGACCTAGTCAGTGATGTAACCGTGTCTCACGGGGAATTCTCTATCTTGAGTTAATCAATTCAAAAGTGTGCGCTCTTCTCTCACCGTGCAGATTTCTGTCAAAACACTTAAGCACGTGTGGAGGGGGAGTATTTCTGCAAAATATAAAAACTCTCACAGTGGTACGAAATGTTTTGTTTACTAATAAACACTTTGAGAGATTTTAATGAAAATGGTTTTATGGCAACATAGGTTAGTCATGGAGTTATAAGGTGACTAAGATTAGGAATAACCGTCCTATGATCCGCCAGAGCCGGAGGGATCTACCCAAGGACACCACCAATAGTTAGAATTTAGAAGTCCTTAGGTATGATTATAAAAAGGAGAAAATGAGAATCGGAGAAAGAATGATTTGAAGAATTAAAAAGAAAAGTAAAGAAAATGGTGAAAAGAAATAGCCCTCTAAATTATTCAACTTAGGGCAGACACCGGGTTCAATACATATGCTACTTGTTGTCACTCGATGACACTGGTATTGAAGATCAAAGTCGTCATGGACCCAATGACGCATGCACTAAACCTTCTTAGCCACTCAAGTTTCTCTCAACAGAAGCTTGTTTCATTCTCACAGGGAACCCTACATAAACTATCGGCTTTCTCTTAGAGATTGCTGGTATTGAAAAAGGAGACCCTCTCCCTAGTCTCCACTCAGGAAAACCAAAGCGCGCTATTGAGTCTAGAGCCACGAGATTCAATAAAAGATCTCTTAGGAACACTTAACATTTCATCACTTGTCGTTCAACAATAAGGACGCAAGTGATACATTCTAGAGTCCTTCACAGATCTTAGCAATCTGTCGAGAACATTTATGAGAGGTTCACAACTGTGATCCTCAGTGATTGAATGGAAACTCCTGCCAGGGTCAACATCTAACAGCCCTGACAGTAGGTCACTTCGGTAACTCCTTGTGGGTTAAGCTTTGTGTTGTCTCAAACGGTCTACAATCGTGGGGTGATGCTTCGGTGTACCTCAACGACTTACCTGAACTGTAGATGTACTTCAGTATATCGTGTTAGCCTTCTTGAGGGCATCCAGTTTCAGGAACAGCCTTTGCTAGAATTAGAGATGTGTCTTCACATTATGTTGTTGACACTCTCGAAGTTCGAACTTGTAAGTACTGGAAATCCCGCTAATGAGATTCCTTTCAAGAATCCAGTCCTGAATATGTGGGTCATTACTTGAACTTGTTTAATTTAATGCCAACTGTCCCTTACGGGGTTCAGACGGCTGATTCGCCAAGATATGCCTTATTTGCAAGATGGAAGACCCGTTGATATGGTCTTCAACCCATTAGGAGTACCTTCACGAATGAATTGGGATTCATTTATCAACAGATTTTTTTATTCCGTTTGAATTTATTTCACTAATTCTTTTAGTTGCGTTAATCGGCGCAATTGCTGTAGCTCGTCAATAATAACTCTTTAGAACCGGAAAACCCTTGTTATGAGCTATCACATGCATTTCCTTTTTCTATTTGACTTTGGATATAAAAGAGAAAGTCTTTATTAGTTTGATCTATTCCCAATATATTCCTTTATTTCATTATTCTAGTCAATCCAATTGGTTAATACCAAGGTGAATGGAATCAAGACATTCATCAGTAAAACAATTGTAGTAATCAATTCTTTATGAAAAGATTACAATGATCAATTGGTGTTCGTGACTGTACCGGAGATGTTGCTGCTGATGGATGCTCGCGGGAGGAAGAGATCGTGTTGATTCTCCACATGCTCATACCAACAACATCACAAAATAAGTTCTCTCATAATCAAAGGCAACACAAAGTCATAATGATTCTTCATCAAATTAAAGAATCTACAAAGTTATAAAGACTCAAGAACTACTTCACATCTGGAATTCATTGTCAAATGAGCTTGTGAGTATGTTCGAAAAAGACGTGGAGACGCTGGAGCAACGAAGCTGACATGTAGCTGACAACAACATACTATCACAACCACCACAAAGAACAAAGAATTAAAGAACAAAGAAATCAAAGAAGTCAAAGCAGAATACTTCAAAATGT
Source organism: Chrysanthemum makinoi (assembly GCA_910596185.1). Classification (NCBI taxonomy): domain Eukaryota; kingdom Viridiplantae; phylum Streptophyta; class Magnoliopsida; order Asterales; family Asteraceae; genus Chrysanthemum; species Chrysanthemum makinoi. The sequence continues at coordinate 217,512,759 of OU343220.1, forward strand.
AGTATCGTGTATTTTATGTTGTTTAGATGATTCGGGTGGTCTTGGTAGATGATTAAACAAGAATGCCATTTTAGAGAGATGAAGAGAGGAGAGTGTGTTTCTTGAGAGAGAAATAATCAACAAATGCAAGGTTAGATTAATGAAAAGCTCCACCCCTTCCAAGGATGGAAGGGGTATTTATAGTTACAAATACTACGTCCTCTTGTCGGACTGTGGATCTGGCATACAGTGGGTAAAGACCCGTCCTTCCTCCACGGTGTTACTCTAAACTAATATACGCTAATAACTAACTAATCAACTACTAAATAATGTAAATGACAATAAGTCTACGAGCTAACTTATGCTAGATTATATTTGGGGTGACCGACACTTCACTATGGAATTTCCAATTCCTAACAATCTCCCCCTAAGGGAGGTCACCCCATGATTTACATTTCGAATCCTAGCATTCTACTTTTTCTTCTGTTCTGAGCTCGTAGACTTTAATTCTTCAACATCCGCATCTTTGTGCTTTAGTAGTGACTCTTCATAGTCTGATTACTTTGTACTTTAAGTGGAGGTCTTTGATCTGATCCATATCTTGATGATCTTCGAGCTTTCTTCGAGATCATCAGCCATAGTTAATCTTTGGATCACCCTTTGTTGTGTTGCCATCATGTGATGTTGTGACTTTTGGACCGACATGCTCACACCTTTTGGATCATGGCATCTTTCCATCAGAGTAGCGGAAGCTTTACTGGTTCATGATATTTGCAGCAGCGTAGCATAAGCATAATATAAAATATCATAGCCAAGTTATGTAGATATGCACTTGTCATGATGTTCTTCAATTAAGCGTGTATGCTGTGAGCATGCGGTTGTGAATTGACTTCTCAACTCTGATCATCTGCAACCGTCAACAGTTCCTGCAAACAAACAGTTAGCAATAAAACACACGAAAGTGTCTTTGTTCACTTTCGATGAATATAGTTGTGTTGGATCGATGTACTCTAACCAAACTAACTTAAATAGCTTGTTTAAGGTTTAATAACCTCGGATAAATCCTAAGTTATTAATAGAGAAACACTGAGCAAACTCTATTAAGTATGCGGAATTTACTTAACAAAGCTAAGAAGAATAACTTTAACTTTGAACGATTTTATTAATAACACTAACTCTGCTTATTATGCAGATTCTTTAACAACTCTAATAATATCGAACTTCTCTCTAAAACTCTAATAATGTCGCGTATTCTAAACTTGTGAACTCGTAAACTCTAAGACTCGTACCTCTAATACCAATCTAGGGGTCCTTTTATAGGCTCAAGGATATCCCTAGTCGGTTTACAATTTGTATCCTTGTACGAAAAGTAATCTAATAAAGAATATTCTAGAGTTACAAGACTTTCTATAAACGAATAAAACAGTTCTTTGTTCTTGCAGTACTTTGACTTCAACAGCAGTACTTTGACTTTATCTTTAGCAGTACTTTGACTTTTGCCAGTACTTTATCATCCTTCAGCACTTTCATATCCCAACAATCCTCCCCTAACTTGAATTCTACTAGCTTGACTTCAAGTTCCTTTGTGAATTTTATCTTTAACAGCTCCATCTTTAAGGAAAGATTATGTCTTAAACTTTGGATTGTATCTCTGTAGTTTCTGTGCTTGTATCATTATTATCAAAGTATCTTTAGAATTATTCTTTTACAGCATCATCCAGCAAGATCCATCTTTTCAGCAACACAGCAACATATGACAATTTGTACATTAATTCAGTTTAAGTTGCATTCTATTCTCATCACTTCCAGGTGTGTTAACTCCTGTGAGAGGTGAATCATTGAAAATTTTAATGGATTTGTGTTCTCTTTACCAAAGCCATTAACTCTGGAGTAGCCAAATGTTTTGGTGTGTAAGACCATGGTACATTGATAACCATATGATTTTTAGAAAATCATCAGCTATCAACAGATTTGAGTTGTCTTTACCAAAAGTTGTACCCTTCTGGACTAGTTAGTTCTTTCATCATGGTGAACTAATTACCATAAAATGGTTTTTCCACAGCCTTTACCACAAGCCATTTTCTTGTGGGCTAGCCAACTCTTCACATTACTGATATGGTGAGTTGATGACCATACAACTTATTAGCAAGTTGTCAACTTAAAACGGATTTGAGATATCTTTACTAGAGCCGTTTGCTCATAGATTAGCCAATCCTTTTGTATCCATGGTGGATTGATAACCTATTGATGTTACCATCTCAAAAACCATTTATTTTATTCATCCTTTGTTCCAAAATATTTGTTACTTAACAAAAGGTTTCTTTCAAAAATCACTTAACTGGTTAAAAGCTGCAAGCAGTACTTTGAATAAAGTACTGTTTGATCAGCAGTACTTTGAATAAAGTACTGATATTTCAAAAAGAATTTATTCAATTAAAATTCATACCAGTTATTCATCTTCATCAGTAATTGTAGTCCAGTTGATAAACAAATTGATGACCATACAAGCAATTTCATTGTCTTCTTCAACTTCCATTCCATGCTTTAGCATCCTCCTCATAAGATCTACTGTAAGAGGATATCTTCTATCTGCAAACATGTGAATCATTGTACCATTTTCCAGCTCTAGAACATGAACTCCAGATTCTTCAAAGAATCTCCAGCAAACAATTTCCCAATTCTCTTGATTCTTCTAAATATCATCGGTGCTTTGCTCTTCAGTTTCCCATACAGTTGTGAGATCTCCAAGCAGAATTAAACCAATTCCTTCTAATGGATTATGTTCAAAGTAATCTTGTACCACATGATATAAATAAAATAGATCCACTCTATTTATGATGTGCAATAAATCCCATAACCTGTTGAACACTCCGAAGCTTTCATCTTCTCTATGAAACATCAGATAACTTCCATCTTTCGATTCCACAACTTCAAAAGCAATAATTTGAGATTTGTTCATCTTCATGTCAGCATCTTCCTTAGAATACTCAAAATCCACTATCCTTAGATAATTTCTTAGTTCATCCCTAGTCTCAGATCTTAGCTCAACTTTTTCTTTCTTTTAGAACTGAACATCTTTAACTTCAGTTTTTCTTTTTAAACTTTTCTTTCTCTCTTCTTCTTTCCATGTAGCTTCATCTCTAAAATCTTTGATGCTTTCAACACTTTTCTTATAAGCTTCTCTAGCAGCATCATACAATCATTTCATTTCAACATAATTCAACCTCTGCAATCCTTTATACCCTTGACTTTTTAGATAAGCCATCATTGCATTTCTGTCCTTAGCTCGATTTGGTCTTTTTGGTAGAAATCTAACAGGAATAGGTAACTCTAATGGTTCATTAGCTTCAGCATTCAATTCCTCTTGCAACTTCTTAGCTGCTTCTTTATTCTGAGCTTCTTCAGCTTCCTTAGCTTCTCTATCTTTTGCATTTAATTCCTTTTGAAGCTTTCTAGCTGCTTGTTCATTCAAAGCTTCTTGGGCAGCTCCTATCTGTGCTAAAGTAGGTTTCTTTTTCTTCTTTTTCTCTACCAACTTACCCTTACCTTTATCCTTTGGATCTACTGTAGGTTGAGAAGTTCTTTATTGTTCCTCTTCTTGCACTCCTAGAATATTAACACCCCTTGGCTGTGATAAACCTTGCAAAATTACAGCAATGGTTTCATCATCACTTGCAGTATGAATAGGTTTGGGTGTAGCTTCTTCTTCTTGTATAACAGTTGAAGGACCAACAGCTTCTTCATGTACAGTTGTTGAAGGACCAGCTTCCTCTTCAAAGTCTAACAACCTTGGAGTAATCAATTCTTGCCTGTAGGATCCTTGTTGTTGAAAAGCAGTACTTTGATCTTCAATACCTTGATCATCAATACTTTGAACTTGAACATCAATCACTTGCTTCTCAGTTTGTTGAATGACCTGTTCTTCAGTCTTTTCATGTTCTTCAGTACCTCCAGGTTCATTTTCCTTAACAATATCTTCTTTCAAATTCCTTTCTTCTAAATTCCTCCCCAATTGGATAGAAGATTGTTTGTGAACCTTTTGGCGTTTGGTTTTCCTAGATTGTCTTTGCTCCTTCTTTTTAGATTTGACCCATATACGATGATGTTGAACCAATGGCCAGACAAAATTCTTGAGCCTTCTAAACTTGAGCTTTAATTTCTTAATCTATTTAGCTTGAGCCTCAGTGGTCTTTTTCAACTTGACTAACTCCCTTGTCAAAACATAATTATCCAATGTTAAACCTTCAGGGGATATAGTATGTGAATCATCTCCTTGAACTGGTGAATGTTCCTCTGGTTGAGAATCAGGAACAGATCTTTGTGGAGATGGAGAAGGTGAAACTGCAACATCTTCTTGAACTTCAGTACTTGGGGAAACAGTACCTAGGGATGCAGTACCTTCTTGAGATGCAGTACTTGCAGATGCAGTACTTGCAGATGCAGTACTTGCAGATGCAGACTTGCAGATGCAGACTTGCAGATGCAGACTTGCACAGACTTCACTATCTTCATCTTCTACAAAGATCAGCTCGACAGCTTGAACGACTTGCATCATAGAAGTAGTTAAGGGAGTGTCCCTTCCAGTGAATAAATCACTCTTCCTAGCCATAAAGGTGAAAATTTTGGCTTGTTGAACCACAACAGGTAAAAGACTTGTTGGCTTAGGAACATCTGAAAGTTGTTTATTGAGGAATACTTGAACAAACCTTGGATACATCAGCCATTTTGAACCATGAGTGATGTGGGAAAGCATTCCATCTAGAATGAGCTTTGAAAAATTAAAAACACAATCTGTAGCCAAGCCCACAATAGCAGATGCTATGTTAGATCCAAATTGCTCCCATGAAGTACTTTTAGCACTAATACAATGAAGCATCACATGTACTAAAAACTTCCATTGAGGATAAAATAGTTGTTTCCTGAATGTTTGTTCAGTTAAAGACCCTTCATAACCAATGTGTCCAAAAGTATCCCGAATTAGTTGCTTATCAAAACGAACAACCCCATCTTCATCATTAAACAATAAATCTTCTCGAATAGAGGCTTCGGTAACCTTGATATGTTTCCCAACAACCCTAGCATGAATATACTCTTCATCATTCTCCATATGAACCCTAGCTGTTTCCTAAAATTGTTGAATCCAGGGCTCTATAACATCTGGTTCTACTAATAGTGCATAACTGATTGGCGACCCAGTAAGAAAATCGATGATGTCATAAAAGATTGCATTTGCTTCAGTCTTGTCTAAATTAGCCACCATATTGTGCTTTGAAACTGTAGGACGATTCGCCATTGATGATTATGTTATCACATCAAGAGATATGACAAATAAATGGGTGAAAGCGAGAGAAATATGGAAAAGATTCTAAAGTATCAATATGAGAGAGAAAATCGGAGAGTAGTCATTTATAGGTGAGATTTAAAAAATCATAGCCCTTAATAACAAAGTTATCGTTAGTAATAATTACCCCTCAATATGACCGTTGGAATAGTACTTTGAATAAGACAAACAGTACTTCCACGTATGCAGTACTTTCCTTTGCAGTACTTTCCAAGCAGACTTTCATAAAAACATACTTTTCCAAATTCCTCTCAGATAACAAAAATATCCTCCCCTCAAGCAATGCATAGGACTATATTAACACTAAATATTCCTCCCCTTAAATGTAGCTCAGTAGTTAATCATGCCAATGCTTACCACCAAGTGATTGAATCTTGAAACATCAAAGCCTTTGGTGAGTAAGTCAGCTACATTATCATCCGTGTGAACCTTAACCACATTAATGAGCCTGTGCTCATAGCAATCTCTGATAAAGTGATGCCTAATCTGTATGTGCTTGGTCTTGGAATGATAAACTGGATTCTTCACAATACAAATGGTACTCTCATTATCAATATTGATATGAGTATTCTTGAAATTGAACCCATAGTCCAAGAGTTGATTCTGCATCCACAAAACTTGTCCACAACAGCTTGCAGCAGCTACATATTCAGCTTCAGTAGATGATGTTGCTGCAATTGTTTGCTTTTTACACTGCCATGAAACTAATCTTCGTCCAAGATATTGGCATCCACCTGTGGTTGATCTTCTATCATAGTTGTCACCTGCATAATCACTGTCTGAAAAAGCTTCCAAGTGAAAAGGTGAATCCCTTGGATACCACAACCCTAACTTAGGTTGTTGTTTCAAATAACGGAAAATTCTTTTTACTGAATTCATGTGAGAAATCTTTGGTGAGACTTGATATCTTGCACATAAACAAACTGCAAACATGATATCGCCTTGATGCAGAAGATACATAAGACAGCCAATCATTGATTTGTATAACTTGACTTCAACTGGTTCTCCATCTTCATCCTTGCCCAAAGAGTTAATTGATTTAATAGGTGTAGTAACAGGCTTCATGTCATCAAAATTGAACTTCTTAAGTATGTCAGAAACATACTTGTCTTGACTTATGAAAATTCCTTCCTTTGACTGCTTAACTTGAAGTCCTAAAAAGAAAGTTAACTCACCCATTGAACTCATTTGAAATTCATTCTGCAGATCGCCTTCTCAAATTCCTTAACCATGGACTGTTTAGTAGCTCCAAATATGATATCATCAACATATATTTGAACTGACATGATATCTTTCTTATCTCTCTTTATAAACAAAGTCTTGTCTATAGCACCTCTCCTATAACCATGTTGCAATAAAAATGTAGAGAGCCTTTCATACCAGGCTCTTGGTGCTTGATGTAAGCCATAAAGAGCTTTGACAACTTTGTAGACTTTGTTAGGATGTTTAGGATCTTCAAAACCAGGAGGTTGCTTGACATAAACTTCCTCTGTAATCTTGCCATATAAAAAGGCACTCTTGACATCCATTTGATAAACCTGAAATCCCATATAAGAAGCAAAAGCAAGAAAGATTCTAATAGCTTCTATTCTTGCTACAAGAGCAAACACTTCATCATAATCAACTCCTTCTTCTTGTCTGTAGCCTTGTGCAACTAGCCTTGCCTTGTTCTTGATGACATTTCCTCTTTCATCTCTCTTGACTCTGAAAACCCATCTGGTTCCAATAACTCTCTTCCCATCTGGAAGATCACATAATACCCAAACTTCTTGAAGTTTAAATTGAAGAAGTTCTTCCTGCATAGCTTCTACCCAACTCTCTTTAGTTAATGCTTGAGCAATATTCTTGGGTTCCGCTTGAGAGATAAAACAAGTAAACAGGCAAGTTTGATGGTCCTTATGATTCAGCCTGTTTTGTTTATACACAAAGCTATGTAAAGCATTGTGAGGTGTTGAAAAAGTCTTAGCTCTGTGTCTAGTCATCACTCCAGAAGTAGAAGGACCAATGATTTGATCAGAAGGATGATTCTTATGAATTCTTAAGTTTGGAGACTGTGGAACTCCATAAGTATCTTCTAAATTAGTAAAATCAGCATCTTCATTGGAATCTGAGAAAATACCTTCATCTTCAAACTCATCATCAGTTTCCTCTAATCCAGGCATGGTAGGATCATCCAAATCATCCAAAGTACTAGTAACTAGTGCAGCAGTACTTTGTTCAAAAGTACTGTCCAAAGTACTGTGAGAGTACTCTGCAGTCTTGTTCTTCTTCTTTGCCTCTTCATAAGCTCTTCTTTGGTCATCAGTATATGAATGTGCTAAAACATCTTGAAGAAGCATCTGATTAAGTTCTTCTTGAATAGATTGATCCTCAACAGACAATGAGGATTTTGGTTCATCAGTACTTTGTTTTGGAGCATCAAGACTTTGCTTTGGAGCATCAAGATTTGCTTTGGACTAACAGGATCTTCACCAGGTACAGCATCAGGTATAAGATGAACTCCATGAACAACATACTGTAAGTCTTCTCCATCATGCACAGGTTGATTTTCTTCTCTAACAGGTACATAGTTCATAGAAGGAGTTAAAACTTCAAGATCAAACATCCAATCAGGACCTTTACCTTTTTCATTATCTTGATCTTCTAAAAACTCAACATGAAGACAATCTTGAACCTTCTTAGTGACTCTGTTGTACACTCTAAATCCCTTACTATTGGTACAATAACCTAATAAATATCTTTCTTCTGACTTGCCATCAAACTTACCCAGATTATCAATTGTATTCAAAATAGTAAGAGGGCATCCAAAAGGCTTCATAAATCGAATGTTGGGTTTGTTATCCATCAGCAACTCATAAGGTGTCTTCATCTGTGGCTTTGTAACTAATACTCTGTTAAGTACATAGCAAGCAGTACTTACAGCTTCAGCCCAGAATTGAATAGGTAGTTGTGAATCTGCTAGCAATGTTCTGGCTGCTTCAATCAAAGTCCTATTCTTTCTCTCTGCAACACCATTCTGCTGTGGTGTTCTTGCAATGCTGAACTCCCTCTTGATTCCTTTGTTTGCACAGAATTCATCCATAAGCTTGTTCTTGAATTCAGTTCCATTGTCACATCTAATACCTCTAACCTTGAGTCTCAATTGGTTTTCAAGTGCTATTATGAGTGTCTGAATAGCATCAAAAGTATCGTCTTTAAATCCCAAGAAAAATACCCAACTGAATCTACTGCAATCATCTGTTACAACTAAGCAGTACTTTTTCTTGTTTAAACTTACCACAGAAACAGGTCCAAACAAATCCATATGTAACAGCTCCAAAGGTTCTCTAATAGTCCTCTCCTCAAGCTTCTTGCATGAAGCTTTGTGTTGTTTACCCTTCTTGCACGCCAAACAGGAGTGATCATTCTTGTAAGTCTTTGAAGGTAAACCTCTAACTAAATTCCTTTTGACCAGTTTGTTGATATTCTTGAAATTTACATGGCCTAATCTTCTATGCCACTGATGTGCTTCTTCAGATGTTGTTTTTGCCACCAAACATGTGGCTCTTCCATAGGAATGTAGACTCTTCATGTCTAAACTATACACATCATTTGTTCTTGGTACTCTTAGAATTACCAAGTTGTCATCAACAGGCTTGAATTCAGGAGAGAGGATGAGACATTCTGTGTCAGTGAATAACACAGAATGCTTTTTATCACAGATTTGAGAGACTGATAATAAGTTGAACTTGAGCTCCTTCACATATCTAACATTCTCAAAATCTATACGCCCTGCTTTGATAGTTCCTTTTCCAGTAATCCTTCCTCCATTAGGATCATTCCCAAATGCAACTCTTCCTCCACTAATAGATCTAAAATCAGATAGAATCTCTTTGTCTCCTGTCATACTTCCAGAGCAACCACTATCTACAATCAAATGATCTTTAAGCTCCTCATCTGGGTTGCCCTGTACAAAGATAAATAAGTTAGTGACTTTTAGGAACCCAAGCCATTACTGACTTGTGTTCCCCTTGTGGAGTTACAAACTCAAATTCTTTGAGTATGTAATTTCCACTTTTTTCAAAACATGATCCATAATTATCTTTTGATTTTTAGCATGTGGATTTTCAAAACTTTCTGAATTTTCAACACATTTCTCTTTTACAAGGTCATTCTCTTTTTCTTGTATCACAAAAACATCTGATTCACTTTTTGTTGAAAGTACTGTGTGTCCCTCAGCAGTACTTTCGCTCTTAACCCATTCTGTTTTAACACTTGGTTCCTGTGATCTAGATCCCCTATGTGAATTATAATACCTTCTAGGTTGATAGTAATGAGATCTCCTAGGGTACCTGTTCCAAGAAGTGTTAGCAGTACCTTGTTTTGAGGGAGCAGTACTTTGAGAAAGTACTGTTTGTGAAGGTACTGGTGATCTAGAAAAAGGTCTTCTCTGGTGTGGGTACCTATGATCTGGTGAGAAATTGTTGTGATTGACCCTTTTTGAATTATTCCAGACTGGTTTGGTCTCTCTAGGTTTGTGGTTGGCAGACCTGTTCTTTGGGAATTTTCTAAGGTATTCTGAGTGATGTTCCCAATCCTTGATTAAATGAGTAGGACTAAAACACACAAAACACAATTTTTGACCCATACTCCCAAAGTGACTTCTTCTATGTCTGTGACCAAAACTATTTTGCCTTCTAGGTGAATGATTAAACTTGTTTTGACCAAAGTTAACCCAAAAAGGCTTAGCAGTACTGTTTTGAAAAGATTTTCCTGAAGGTACTGCTTGTGGAGCAGTACTTTGAGTTGAAGGTACTGCTTGACTTTGAACATTATTTTCAACAGTTTCTTTGGGGGTTTCAGACCTAGATTGGCCAACTAGCTTTTTCCTAAACTCTAGACTGTCTACTCCAAAACGAGAAACATCAGGCCTAGGGGGTTGATGACTTCCAGTGGGATGGGGAACTGCATGATAACCATTGTCTTTCTTATACTCAGGAGGTGGTTCACTAATTGAATCCTCATTACTAGATGTGTCTACATAACTAACGAGTTCATCATCACTAGTGGTTATATCCTCTAGGTCATCATCTGATTGATTCTCTTCTATGTTATCAAAGTCCATTCCAAAACCTAAGCCATTTTTAATGTAAGCTCTTCTCAGTTTTTGAACATAAGTAACATGTGACAGACCAGATTCACCCCAAGCAAAGAAACTTAGCTAACAAAGCATCTCTTTCCTTAGTCAGTTTCTCTATTTCAGAAATTTTACAGTTTAATTTCCATTCACTTAGTTTTAACTGATAGTCCTGTTGTGCATACTTTTCAGCCCAAGCTACTTCATTATTTTCATGTGTTAAGATTTTGGCTTCCATATATTCTAAGGTTATTTGATAACCAGCTACCTCAGACCTAGCCCTAACACAATTATCTCTTTCAATCACATAACTGCCAAGTAATTTTTGATAAAAATCATGACAATTTGAGCATACCTCTGAGATAGGGGGTGAACTTGGTGAAGTAGCCACCATTGCAAGTAGAACAGGATCATATTCACTCTCCATGCTCCAATCAAATCCTCCAAAACCATCTCCAGATTCCAAAGCAGCATGTTCAGGTTCTTCATCAAAAGCAGTGCTCCAGTCCAATTCTTCCACTGAATCTTCAACTGCTTCTTCCACTGCTACCATACTGTAAGTCACTGGTTCATCATCAAACTCTTCACTCCAGTCAACTTCTGATAACTTTTCTTGAGCAACCAAAGCCATTGTTTCAGTAATTGGAATTTCTTTGAGCTCCAGCTTTGGTTTTTCAGTCAACCTATTTGCTTGATACTTAGCAAACCTGCACTCCCTAGCAAAGTGTCCAGTCTTTTGACAATTGAAGCATTCAATCTTGGATTTGTCAAAGTGATACCCTGTTTTGGTTTGAAGTCAATGCTTTTTCCTGTTTTCTTCATGTACTTCTTTATCCTTGCAATGATCATTGCAACTTGCCACCTGATATCAATTTCTTCTAAAGCATCCTCTTCAATCTGTGAGAGATCTTCTTCATAAGTGACAGGTAAAGAAGCTTGCTGTGCAAAGAAAGAGCATACAACTTCATCTGAGTGCATGGTAGTAGTCTGTGGGACTTGCTGAGGAGGTGTATAAACAGCAGTACTTTGAGCAAAAGTACTTTGAGGAGAAACAGTACTTTTGATGGAAGTACTGCCCTTCTTTTCAGATGACAGAAAAGCAATACTGTGTGATTTGGAATTGGTTTGGCCATTCATCTCATGCTCATACACCTTTAGATGATTGTAGAGATCATTAAAGTCTATGGCATCCAAACTTGGTTGTCCTCTGATCATAGTAGCAATCACATGCCATGTGGATGGCAAACTCCTTAAGAACTTCAGATTAGCATCTTCAACAGAGACTTCTGCCTTGTATAACTCCAACATGTTGAGGAGATTTTGAAATCTATCATATGCAGCATCAAGACTCTCTCTTTCACCAACAGTGAAAGTTTCAAACTGTTGCTTCAACAGATTTCTGTGCATCTTCTTAGAAGCTTCATTCCCTCTAAATCTGGTCTTGAGAGCAGCCCAGAGCTGCTTAGCATCTTTAGCATCATGAAACTTCAAGAGATGTCCATCAAGTATAGCAGATAAGAGTATGTTAAGAGCCTTCTCTTGATTCCTTATGGTAGCTGCTGGTAAGACTGGTTTAGGTGCTTTGGGTTGTCTAGGAACATCAATAGTTTCTGGAACTACTTCATTACCATTGACAATTATATTCCATAGTGCATGGTCTGTAATGGCAATGTACTGCCTCATCTTCATACACCATAGGTCATATTCTCCCTTCTTGATGATTGGAATTCTGAGTGAGGTGATTGATGGTGGTGGAACAGCTTCAGTCGACATCTTTAGGTTTTGTTGTAGTAGGGTTTCTTCCTAGTCAGAGTTTCCACACAAGCTCTGATACCACTTGTTGGATCGATGTACTCTAACCAAACTAACTTAAATAGCTTGTTTAAGGTTTAATAACCTCGGATAAATCCTAAGTTATTAACAGAGAAACACTGAGCAAACTCTATTAAGTATGCGGAATTTACTTAACAAAGCTAAGAAGAATAACTTTAACTTTGAACGATTTTATTAATAACACTAACTCTGCTTATTATGCAGATTCTTTAACAACTCTAATAAAATTGAACTTTTCTCTAAAACTCTAATAATGTCACGTATTCTAAACTTGTGAACTCGTAAACTCTAAGACTCGTACCTCTAATGCCAATCTAGGGGTCCTTTTATAGGCTCAAGGATATCCCTAGTCGGTTTACAAATTGTATCCTTGTACGACATGTAATCTAATAAAGAATATTCTAGAGTTACAAGACTTTCTATAAACGAATAAAACAGTTCTTTGTTCTTGCAGTACTTTGACTTCAACAGCAGTACTTTGACTTTATCTTTAGCAGTACTTTGACTTTTTCCAGTACTTTATCATCTTTCAGTACTTTCATATCCCAACAAGTTGCAAGAACCACGGTTCCCCGTTGATCAGTATAAATACTGCTTGTAATCAGGTAGAATTTCGAAGAATCTCCTTGACAGGGTTTCGCAGCTTGATCTAGCCGTTCTTAAACCGGAGCGTCCCAAAGTAGACAACACGGAGTGAGTGAACCAGCGAATTGAGATTCACTGATTGATGAAAAATTGATTTGAAAACAATCGTGTATTACTTGAAGAAAGAGTTTCGCAATACGACGAAGGTTTTATAAGAAATATCAATTTTCAATCAAAAATACTTTTTGTATTTGAAAAAGAATACACATTCGATGTGCTAGAGAAAAGAAGAGATTTGCACATCGAACGGTTTTTCCAAAAGTATTTTTTCAATTAGAGATACTTTTTGTGTTTGAAATATGAATACACATTCGATGTGCTAGAGAAAAGAAGAGATTAGCACATCGAACGGTTTTTCCAAAAGTATTCGTCAATTCATTTCCTGGACCAAGGTTGATTCAAGAATGAATCGCCCCATTGTTTCTATCCAGTTGTCACAAGCTTGATCTTTAGAAAAGATCTCACATGTCACCCACCAAGAGCTTGTTTGATGTTGGATCTAGAAGGATTTCCATCTTCATCGTGAATACTTTTACATATCACTCAGATGTTCTGGCAATACCACAAGGATAATGCGTAGGACTCTCAATATATGCTTACTTTCCACATTGTGTGAAACAGCAAGTCTTCATTAATTTTGTGTCCTAATGAGATATTGTGGATGATCTCTTGGCTCTAGACTCAATTTTGCACATTTGGTTTCCTATGCCGGAGACTAGTGAGAGGGTCTCCTTCTTCAATATCAACAATCTCTAAGAGAAAGTCGATAGATTATGTAGGTTTCCTGTGAGAATGAAACAAGTCCTTTTAAGAGGAACTTGAGTAGCTTGGGAAGTTAGGTGTAGTGCATCACTGGGTCCATGACGTCTTGTCTTCAATACCAGTGTTACCTTAGTAACCACCAGTAGCATATGTATTGAACCCGGTTTTTACCCTAAGGTTGAATTAATGGAGGGCTATTTCTTTTCACCCTTTTTCATATTCAATTCTTTTTCATTTTTCAACCCCTTCAGTGCTTACCGAGACTTCATTACTAGAACCTTGTTGGGTTTATTCCAGTTCTAGCTCTATCTCAGTCCGCACTCTTCCCATATTCTCATTTTTCTCCTTTTTTCATCATACCTAAGGACTCTACACTATCTAGTGGATTGTCCCTAGGTAGATCCCTCCGGCTCTGGCAGGATCGTGGGAATGAATACCTAACCTAAGCATCCTTATAATACCATGCATAAAGTAAATTGGTCGGTCTTTTGGTGTTGTTCATTCCTTTATGAAACCAATTGAAAAATCAATCAAGGTACTTGTGATATAAAATCAAAGCATTTTGTACCTTAATTGTTTTGATCATTTAGAAATGCTCCCCCTCAACATGTGCATATGATTTTGAAATTGTTTGGCACATGGAGGAAAGAGTTCTTTGAAATAATTTCTTGATCACAATTTCCATAGAAAAAGCCATTTTATTTTCTTGGTAAATTCTCCCCCTCAATATGTGCGTTTGATATTTCAAAATCATTTTGCACATAGAGGCAAGAGGTTTTTGAAGTACTTTTCACGATTGCCAATAGAAACCATTCGCTCCCCCTCAATATGTGCATCGATATACGAAAGAGTTTAGCACATATTAGAGAGAACTTGCACTTTGAATCAAAACGATCATCTTTTATCAAATTTCATATTAAATCACAAATTCTCCCCCGATCAAAAATATCAAACCTTTTGAGATTTTGGATCCCAAGTGATTTAATAAGGTTTAGAAAACATGGGAGAAAAGTTGCCTGATTATAAAGATTTTCTGGTTTATGGTTAAATGCTCCTCCACAATCATGTGCATAATGTATTTCAAAATCGTTAGGCACATGAAGGAAGGAGTGCTTTTGAAACAATCACCCTTTAAAACCTGATTTGAGATTTAAATCATGATCTCTCCCCCGATCAAAAATTTCAAACCAATTGAGATTCTGGATCCCGATTGATTTAAATCATTTAGAAAAAATTTATGGGAAAGACGTGGCTCGATTTAATTTTGAAAAATGACTGAAATGGACCAATTTAAGACATTAAAGATTGTTAGTGTCAGGTATGACAATTTTAAGAGATCTTTAAGTAAAATAAAACAATTTCACAATCAAACAAGAACAGAAAAAATTTCATTTTGAAAGATCTTTGAGTTTTAAAGAAAATCATATCATGACATAACATTAAATCGTTAAATCACCACTTATTTTGTACAAACCGGAACTTTTTATGAAGAAATATCGTTTGAAAATATTTTATTTTAAATCACTCTCCCCCTCAATCGATGACCGTAGTCGTTGATTGAGTGACTTAAGTTTTGATAAAATGAAGTCCGGTGATTTCCAAGATTTAAGTCCAATTTATTTTCAAAACAATATTTTCCATTTTCAAAACAATATTTTCAAAATTGTTTAAAAAATGGCATCATTCACTACTTTTCTTGCACAAGATACGTTAGGTGGATAAGCTGTTTCTGTTGTTGCTGTAAGGCTGGAAGAAAACCGTCTGCTGATGCAGTGAGACCTCTGACGTTGCATTTTTCATGCCAACTCTTCATGGAGAGATCTAATTAAGCTCCGTTTCTTCATTTATCGACCCAAGAAATAGTTACCCTTTCCTTTCGGCATCCAATCATCTTCATTTGTGGGATCCGGATCGGGAACATTCTTTTAAACCATCTTATTTGCATACGTTAGTCAACACAAACAGATATATGGTGGTAACACCCAAACAGCAATCGACTAATAAAAGTCAATTCAACATATCAATCAGATCATATAAAGAATGGAATTTATGTGTTCATCAAACTCTAATCATCTAATCCTAACAATCATAACCTAAATTCATAGTCCTTCGACATAGGCAAATATCATTTTTAATTAAGCACGTAAGATAATTAAGAAATCCCGTTAGATGATGTAAATTTGAAGAACATTCTCCCCCTCAATCAATGACTCATTTTCTGAAAAGTTTTAAAAGCGTTGAAGTCATTGATTGAGTTTGCAAATTTTATAAAAACTCTGATTCTGATTGTTTTTCAAGCAACTCATTTACCACCATTTTGAAAACAACAAATATTTTTCTGAAGAATGTATAGAAGGAAAAACATTTGTATAGGAACATCAGTCCTTCGACATACTTTCCTCATTTTTGATTTAGGATAAGTGCACGAAATATTTGAAAATTGGTTTAGCGCAGCACTTTCCTTTCTTGAAGAACGGGTTGCTATCTGAAATAATAGCAAACCATGGTTTAAGCACGGGTTACAGTCTGAAATAACTGCAAGCCATAGTTTTAGACATGTTTTGAAAAAGAATATTTACACCTCCTGCTCGAACTTCATCTATGGTCCCGTGCCATTATTGAAGGACATTTATAAGACCGTAGATGTTATCGATACCAGAAGACATGTCTTAGAAAAACAATATTTTTGGTCTTTTTCAAATTTTCTGATTTTTATGGGTTTTTGATGATTTTATATTTTTCTATTTTCTTTTGCTGGTTTTATAATTTTGTATTTTCTTTTTGATAAATATTTACAGATAGATTAGATGATATAGTTTAAGAAGATGATGATACGAGTACCGAGATAAGGATATCGTCCAGCACCGTTGTAGAAGATATAAATCGTCATCTCTTAAACATCCGCCGCCAAAGCTTGCAAGGGCTCTTGAATTGAAGAGAGAAATCAAGCCTTTGATAAAGAGAGACTTTGGCAGCTTCCCCCCAAACCGAAAATCCATTAGATGAGCAGATTCGAAGCTCTATTTCAAGCTTGCCTTAGCCAGGTTCATAGAGAAGCACACCATTATCATAAATCCCGCTGCTTCTTTTAAGAATGATAGTCGAGATTCTTCGTTCGGGGTTATATCATCAACAAGAACAGCAACGTATCATCCCACTCTTTAAATTTCTTCTCATATTTCATTACCACTGAAGTCTGAAGCGATGCATCCCCAAAAGGTGTCAAGAGACAACTTCCCCCATATAGTTGAATTGATGCAGTCAGTCTCTTTGAATGAAGCTCATGAACCCGAATACACATATGGATGTGCTTCAAAGAAAGAGAAACTTATAACATCGAAGTAGCAGATTAAGTCTGATATCCAAAGAATAACCCCGATGTATACTTTTCTCTCCCCTGAAGAAAGTGTATGAAGCTCAATAACCCGAAGCACCCGAATGACCAAAGAAAGAATAACCGAGAACATTGAAGAAGCATGCTGAATCACTGATTATCTCTGCCGATGTCAACTCCGGAATAAGTGATTATATCTCTGAATCACTGATTAAGCCCTCAAGTGAAACAGCTGAGCATCCCTAATGTACACAATCTCTCTCCCTTGATGATTGCGATAGCATCAAAATCATCACACACTTGTGTACCTCTTTTATCTTCAGAAACTAACTCTTCCATCTCTTCCTCCACATAGATGGAATAAGAACACTAAATGCCATGAGATAAACATTGAGTTTCTCTGCGGTAATGACCTTTGTCTTCCCGGGATATCTTCAATCACTTAGAAGTATTAAGTTTATCAAGTTTACTCGCATTTAGATGCGTGTCTCCTTCCCCCTTGCCGGTTTTGATACTTCAGAATCAGCAACATATTATAAGCCCAAATACTTGAAATCTTTTGAGAATATCGCTTGAAGTCTTTGTGAGAATCAATTTGCTGAAGAATGTGAGCAAGTCTAATTGGGGATTGAATCTGACTTATCACTCTCCCCCAATTAGTACTCTCCCCTAAACCGACAATATGTTTGATAAATGCCCAGATTAAGAAGAAGTCTTTAGATAATCAAATGCAACTCGTCTTTAGTCTTCTAACATGCAGCAGAAAATGTAGAAAAGACTGTAGACTCGACCTTCTTCAAGATTGCCGTTTGGGGATTAGAAAGTTAACATCTTCATCTCACCAAATGCGTTCCAATTAACTTATATGTAGCAAATCTCCTAAACTAAGATCCATCCCAATCAAACAAGAACAGAAAGATGTTCATCAAAGAAATTAGCCCAGTAACTAGAAGCACTTTGTCTTTAATCAAAATCAACCCTTGTGAAGATGTCAACCAACGGCTCTTAGAAGAAAACTCCATGTGAAGATGACCCGATAAGAAGAAGCTCGGTTCTTACATGAGTTTGGAGCCGTTTGACCATTTATTCTCAGATATCAATCAACCATGCAGTAAATTCACACTTCTTCTCCCCCTCAACAATTGCATACGGAGTTGCCATTTTTTATTGAATAAGTGAAAATCATCCAAATGCATTCTATTCACACTTCTCCCCCTCAAAGGTAGCATATGATGTCTCCATCATCATTATAATTGAGCAAGTGGAATAAGAAAACAATTAACAGTAGTTCGGTTCACTTGATGACTGAAAGCGCTTGGAAAAAGCATGAAGCATGTTGATGAGAATGGTCATAAATAAGAAGATTTCTCTTCTTTAGAAGATAAAGTGCACTGACATGTACACTTTTCTTTTCTTTGGAGTACGAGGCTTGAACTATTGTGTTCAAACGTCATAAGAAAATTTCTCTTCTTTTGAAGATAAAGCGCACTGAAACGTACACTTTTCTTTTCTTTAGAGAACGAGGCTTGAACTGTTGTGTTCAAACATCATAATCTCTCTCTTTTCAATCTCTCTTGGCAAACTTGTTATCAATCCCATTATCATTCAGTAGGCTCTTTGTCGTGACAGCTGATGGAGAAAACCCAATATGATGAATTTGACCCTGAAGTAAAACAACCCGAACTCGTGACTTAAACTTGCACATATGTAACAAAGAGCGGTGCCGAGATTTCATCCTCCATTGAATCTCTAAGTACTCTATACTCTTCATCCAACCAACCATCAAGTATTAGACGTACATCACCTCTTGAAAATCCACAATTTAATGTGACACTGAGCACTACAACGTAACTCCTTAAAGTGATAGTTATTTTGGTGGTAAGAGCGCAATTCCCCCAAGTGGTAAAAGAAAAGGAAAAGTCACCAAACAATAACTAGATTTCCAAGTCTTCGTTTTTTATACTAAGCTCGAGCAAGGATCATGAAGAATCTTCATCCAACCATCCCCGGTACCTTCAGATACTAAGTACACTTCCCCGTGATATTTTACTTCAACCTCAAATAAATAATAGTGAATTAACGATGTTGTTACATCTTATGGTTAAAAGCTCAACTCTAGCCTCCTTTTACGCTTTAAGTGAACTATGATAATGGTTTCATCCCGACCATGGTTAAAAGCACATAACCCCGTAAAACCTTGTAATAACTAAACTGCCATGACGAATATCCAAACACACATCCAATTCATGAAGTACACCCTTTTATCCCTTCTTCGAAGTAGAAACTGTAGCACCAGCATCAGGTAAGACCTCGAAATACACTTTCCTTTCTCCAGGATGGTTCCATCATTACGGGATTTTACAATTCTATGGTTCAAACCGAGAAATAGTTTCTTTCGCGGGATTTTACAAGACCAAGAATAAACCGTAAGATAGATCTGGAAAATGCACTTTACTATTACTAGGATGTTTCCATTGTCACGGGATTTTACAAGTCTGTGATTCAAACCGAGAAATAGATTCTTTCGTGGGATTTTACAAAATCAAGACAAAACCGTAAACAATGTCAGCTTGAATGTGTTATAACAACTTTGCTTTTGGTGAATATCAGTTTTAGGGGATCATGCAGCGGTTAATCAGCAATTCTTCTCCATCATCAACAATATCATCAACAATCCTTTACCCATATGTAGACAACTTCACAAACCATACTAAGTCAAGTAGTATAAACTACTTCCCCCTGGAGGTTGTCCTGTAAAACATCAAAGTACACGTTTCTCCCCCATGATGGTTTTGAACTTTCGGAAGCATCATTAACATGTACGACCATTTTCACGAAAATTTCTTGTCATAAGCAAACCTCTTGAAGGAAATTATGAGTGTCACTGAAGATTCTTGAAAGATTTTGCTTAGACTGTGAAGTATCATTTAACATTCAATAGCATCGAACAATCTATGGGAATTGTTGATCACATCTCATCCAATCAACTCTTTGATAAACACATCTTCCACATATTCTGTCGGCTAATGCTGTGACCACCTGGTGAAGTAAACCCGATATGCCAAACTTGATCATGAAGTAAAATTCCCCAGATTTTTTACTTAAACTTGTACTAATCCACGTGAAAAAGAAATGGTGTACCCAATGTACAAAACCTCTGGACATTCTCAATTGAGTGAGACACCGAAGTGATAGTTACGTTGTGGGTTAAGCGAGAAAGAATCACAAACGTAACTAAATAGCCAAGTCTTTATCACACTCTATAAATGCCCAAACAAGTCATCTTCGCAGAAAGGTAGAAAGAAAGAAGATGAAATAAGTAAACGTGCCCGGAAAACCTCACTTCAAATCCAAATAAGAAATATCAAACTCAAACAACCCTGTAGACGACCTTGTTCAAATATCAATTCAAGCTGTGACATAGTATCATCCGTGATAATGTGTAACCAAAGTATCAACCCGCATAACATCACAAATCTCATCATCACATCTCATATCAACAAAACTCATCGTCAAAATTGTTTAACAACAAAATTTCATCATCAGGACTCAATATCCAATCTCATAATCAATCAAATCTCATGATCATCAACTCTCCTTTTATCCAAGTCTCATATAATCCAAATCTTGAGAAGTCGCCCATAATCCAATTAGGAGAGGCCCGTACCAACATTAGCCGTAGACAAATGAATCATCCGTTGAACATTGAAGACCAAAATACTCATTATCAAACGATATCGAAATTTATGCATCAAATCATGTGTAAGTCTAATAAAACGTCTCATAAAAAATCAGTTTGGCCCAAGTTCATTGCTCAATCCATCTGATCCAACTTAGCTTAATTCAAATAAAATTCCTTGGTTTAATATACCTCGTTCGGCCCAAATAACACATAAGCTAAAAAAAACCTTTCGGCCCATGTATTTACTCATTTTAACCTTGGACCAGTTTGTCCTTAAACAACTCAACCACATGTTAACGAGATACAACAGTTTGTCCATTAACGAGATACACGGCCCGGATTGTAGTATAAGGCCCAGTTAGGAGAATCTGATCCCATCACATATTAACCTAATAATACGGGGTATAAAGAAGCAGTAATATCTCACACATACTCCCCTAATCTCCTAATAACCCATTTCTTTTACCAACCCTAATTATCATCACAAAAGTTTAACCGCCTCCGTTTCTCTAAAACGGATCACAATCATCAAAAACTCATCTCCAATCTTAAATCATATGACATAATCACAATCCAAAGTTCGTTTGCCTAAATCCTCTCGTTCATAACGACACGTATAAATACTTGATCCGAATCAAGACATTGATTAAGAGTAGTCCGTACCCCTCGTGTTTAGACACAACACGATGAAACTAAGCCACAGGGATGGCAGGAGTTTTTGATTGGCATCACGTTTCCACATATGATTCAAGGTAGGTTTAATTAGTTTTCTTACTTGTCCCTTGATTTGATTTGTTAATGATAAACGAATAAAAGAGATGAGTTAACATTCTTGTTAACTTCATTCCTTATATTCGAACATTAACAAAAAACGTTTTAGATCCATGAAGCACGTGATCTTTTGTGTATAGATCTTTAAGGGTCTATGTGTTTGATGAACCTCACACAAAAGAATCAAAGCGGAGACCAAGATTCAATCTTAATTCGTTTTTCCATTGAGCCTTTGACTTGTCTTTCATATATTTAACGAATCAAATTACAAGAAATAACATATTTGTTATTTTCTTTGACTCTTGGCTCGAATATTGACAAAAACCCTTTAGATCAATGATGTAGTCCTTTGTGGTGATATGGATCTAAAAAGGTCATGATAAATCATCAACCCACGAGAAGGAGAAACTGAGATCATTTATGTTTTGTTTCATTAAGTTGTAGATCTGTGATGAGTCGAGATATGTTGTTGATGTATATTGATGAGTGTGTAAATACTCATTATTTTTGGTCAAATCTGAACTGCAAAACATTTAAAAACGCTCAGAAATGCATCAAAATACTGAAAATATCTCAAAATTTCATTTTATATGTTTCAGATGCAAAATGTTTAAAATCAGATGAAAAACGAGCTAAGTTTGCATAATTGGCAGTTTCAGTCCCCCGACTTTCAAATCTTGGCAAAAATAGTCCCTGAGCACTTATTTTAAAAGAAAAGTCACCAAAGGTCCTTTTGAAATCATAAGTTGTCATAATTAGTCCTTTGGTGAAAAATTTCAAAAGTTTTGAGAATTTACAAGTTTGGTCCTTCAAGTTTAAAAATTGGCAAAAATAGTCCTTGGAAGTTTGAAAATGTCTTTTATGGTCCTTGTACTATTGAAACTTGTCATAATTGGTCCCTTGGCATAACTTTGCAAAATTGGCAGATTTGGTCCTTGGTTTTTGTGGAATTGCATAAATGGTCCTTGTTATTAATAAACAAGCTTGACCCTTGACCCTTTGTATCCTTGAACCCCCTGCCAAACCACTTGACCCCCCTTTGTGAACCCCTGTCTAATACTTCCCCAGTCAAATAAGTCAAAACCCGCCCACTGTCTTTCCCTCCTTTTTCTTCCTTCTTCAACCACTGCCCTGCAACACTCAACCTCAACCTCACCTCCAGCTCACGACCCACACCCTTATCCCTCCACCTCACCCAACAATCCAAGGAGCATTAAATGCTTTCCCCCCCTTGCACTCAAACCTTCCCCCAGTTGATATATCATTTTCCCGCCAAAATTCATCAAACGGCCAATATCATCCTAACTCATCCAATGGCTCAAAATACAAGTGGGATTTACTCAGAGGACACGTGGGAAGACTTTTGATGTATAAATGGAGGAAGAGAAGGAGAGAAGAAGGAGAGTAGTTTTAGTTAGTATTTTTCTTTCATGTCGTTTTTAATATCAATATCTTAAACTAGTTCTAAATGTTTAATTTCCTTCTGTATTGTACTAAGAAAAACTTGTTTTATCAGTTGTAATTTAATTTCAAGTATTAATTTGAAGTTTGAATCATGATACATGATGCTTGTTGGTTGTTTGTGTCACAAAGATTTAAGTTATGAGATTGTAAGAAATTGATGTATATGTTAGATGATTTTGGATGATATTGTAGTTTAATTGCTGTAGTAGTTGATGTTGTCATTTACATTCTGTTTTGTGATTTTGGTTTGGGTGAAATCGGTTTAGAGATATCAAATTGCATCCTTGAAGATTTGTCAAACCGCATCAGATTTGGAATCAAAATACTTCATCCTTCTTTAACTCAAATCTCTTTGTCCCTCAAGTCATTTCCAACTTGACAAACTGCATCACCTTATCAAACCAAATCGCTTTCAACCATCTTAAAAACAACTCGCATACCAGATTATGAACATGACAAATCGCTTGCCATTTTAAGACAAAACGCTCAAAAGCATTTTGACACAAATCGCTTTCAGAAAATAAGGACAAGTCGCTTTCAATTTTTCATGACAAGCCGCAGTTGACCAAAGTCAACCCGCATCAAGTACATTGAACCTGGACAGATTTTGACAACTCGCATCATAAAAACAGATTATGACAACTCGCATCATAAAAACAGATTTCAACTCGCATAGAAGAACATGTATTCTGACAGAATCAGATTTGCTAAGAAACCATTTAAAACCCAATCATTTTACCATTCAACATAAAATCAGCTAAAGTAGTTTAGAATGGATTAAAAAAAAGATTAGCAAAAAGGCAATTAAACATCACAAGACACTGCTTAATCACGACAACCATATGCAACACCATCATCAGCAAATAATAATGTTAAACAAACACCGCAACACATCAAACAGATTCAACATGCAATTACATCAAACCACAACCAAAACTGAACAACTCGCATACACAAACCGCTTTAATAACCATACAAATCATCAAAGAACAACATAACCTAGGCTCTGGTAACATTTGTAGGATCGTGTATTTTATGTTGTTTAGATGATTCGGGTGGTCTTGGTAGATGATTAAACAAGAATGCCATTTTAGAGAGATGAAGAGGGGAGAGGGTGTTTCTAGAGAGAGAAATAATCAACAAATGCAAGGTTAGATTAATGAAAAGCTCCACCCCTTCCAAGGATGGAAGGGGTATTTATAGTTACAACTACTACGTCCTCCTGTCGGACTGTGGATCAAGCATACAGTGGGTAAAGATCCGTCCTTCCTCCACGGTGTTACTCTAAACTAATCTACGCTAATAACTAACTAATCAACTACTAAATAACGTAAATAACAATAAGTCTACGAGCTAACTTATGCTAGATTATATTTGGGGTGACCGACACTTCACTATGGAATTTCTAATTCCTAACACAAAAGAAACTAGATCCCTACACTGGGGAGATTTTTGGAATCAAGGCACTTCTTTTCACAAGAAAGAAGAATGTCAGAATACGTCAAAGCAACTATTACATCAGCATCAACAACGTTTAAAGATTATTTAAGTCGTTAATTACCAACACTTAGGGGGAGATTGTTGGAATCACTCCTAAACTATATTTCAAGTGTTTGTAATAATATGTAATAGGTAACTTAATTAGGCTTTTATGTTAGTATTAATGGCAAGGCTTATGTAGAAAGCACATAAGCCTTGGCCCAAGCCCATAAGGAAGGAAGGGAACTTGTAGTGTTGCCCTAGTTCCTTCCCTATAAATAATTTTGTAAACTCCCATTTGGGAGTTGGTTGTTCACTTTCACATATATCGTACGCATAAACTTTCTTTCATTTATATCGTGTGTATGTGAAAGTGTTCATCCGATCACTTCTTACCTTATTTCTAACATATTGATGCTTTTGTTACAATATGGTGACCTAACACAATCACATCACACGATTTTGCTTATGTGGAAAAATCGAGCTCTTCTATTGGCCCAATTATTTTTTCAATAAGAATAAATTGACAAAATCACTCAGAAATAATGTAATTACTTTATTATATAAAAGATGAAAGTAACAACACCTCTATAATGATAATTACAGTATATAGTTTGTAAACAGCTAAACGTGATTTGGCACGTCTTTGATCAAAACATATCAATCATGCAATATGTTCGTTCAAACTCCACCATAGTGATGTCTACTTTTTCCATCAAATCAATCCATCTCAAAATAAAGCTACGAGTTATGATCGAGCTATCGCCTCAAAATGATGTGCTAGCAAGTCATGTTGTTTCAGTATTTGATGAGCAGCGTTTAAAAATATGATAAACTTGTTATTATAGCATTAAATGAATATGTTCATTAAATGTTTGCCTAATAGAAAATTGTAGATGTGTTCATCGAATACTAAAGGTTGTGCATATATTTATCACTAATGACTGAACATGCTCCTTCTACTATAAAATTTGATACAAGCAACTTCATTTAATTTTTCTCTATGAATATCGACGACGACCTATCCTGCTTCTTCTTAATTTGGTGAAAACATCTTCTCACGCATTTCTGTATAAAACATGATCAGTCATCATTAATGTTCTAAGAAGAAAAATAGTATACTTGAGCATGCTCGGTAGTCTATTGTAAATCTAAGACTTTTATGTATAGTATAATAAGGGTATAATGGTCAATGTAAGATTACATGAGACTTTTTGTAGTCCCAACTCTTTTTTCTGGCCTTCATAAATAAGTGATCTCGATCTCTAGCACAAATTAAAAGAGAAGTGTGTGATGGAGGAAGATTTGTTGTTAACTACTGAGCAACCAGGAAGATGGGACTTTGTATTGGCGGGTGAGGTGAAGAGAACTTCTTACATAGCCTTGCCAATGCTAGTCGTGCTGGTGTCACAAAACCTATTGCAGGCCTCATCCATTATGATGGCGGGTCATCGAAGTGAACTCGAACTTGCAGGAACAGCCATTGCCACCTCCCTCACAGATGTCACCGGCTTCAGCTTACTTGTAGTTACCACTTCTTCACCTCAAGATATTTTCTTCTAGAGATGGTGAACTAGTGAAAACTCTTGGTGAAACTTCGGTAACTAGATATACTCAAATATGTGATTCAAAACTCATGATATTTAAATTATAGTGAAAAAGTGTTAACCACGTACCTTAGATGAACATACACAAAGTTAGGGTGTTCTAATTGTATGTGAATTTCTACAGTTTTTATTCAGATGTCAAGTGTCATAATCTGATCATTATTAGCTACAACAAAGTGATTAACGTTAAAAGATATGTGGATTTACATGTTCGCTAATAATAAACATCGTTGTTGCAACAAGACTTGTATGCTTTAATATCATCTTCTTGACAGTTTGGATTGGCGAGTGGATTGGAAACATTATGTGGACAAGCTTACAGAGTAGGGGAGTATGAGAAGGTTGGCAGCTATAAATTTGGTGCTATAGTTTCATTTTGGTTTGTTTCATGATCTCAATTTTTTGGATCTGCATCGACAAACTCCTAGTTCTTCTCGGCCAAGATCCTTTAATTTCATGTAAAGCATGCAGATTTGCAGTCTGGCTCATCCCTGCCCTTTCCCCTACACCGTACTCCAACTAATCAACCCATACCTTGTGTCACAAAGTCTTATATTTCCATTGTCGTGGAGCTCAACTGCAGTACTTATTCTCCATGTACCCATATGCTGGGCTCTAGTGTTCAAGCTAGAACTCAGGGTAGTTGGAGCAGCTTTAGCCATTGAATATCGTACACTTTGAATGTGATTTTTTCTTAGGGTTTACTTATATCACTCAAAAGAATGTAAAAAGACTGCCTCACTTGTTCAGTAAACTTTTTCTCAAACATCAAGGAATTCATAGGCTCTACCCTCCCATCTGCCATCGTGATTTGGTAAATTAACATATAACTCTTAACTTGATCATGGTTATCATGCCGGCCACACTTAGTTAAAGGAGGTTTTATTTATTTTTTTGTTTAGTCTTGAATGGTCGTCCTACAATATTCTTTTTCTCTTAGCGGGGCTCTTGCCAAATCCCCGATTATATATAGACTTCGGTACTCATGATATGGTAATCCTAATTGGATTTAATTAATCTACAAAGTTTTGACTTTAGAATATTACTTGTAGACTGGTCTAACTTTACGTGGTATTATCTTATATTCTTATGCAACGTGTAGTCCAATAATGTCTATATGTTTAGTATTCATAGTATAAGTCATGTATGTTAAGTACTTTATGTTTTTAAGTATTATGGGTCAAATTTGGCAGGCTGACAATGTCATGGGTTGGGTCATAAACCCTTAACCCAAACAGCCTATTATGTAACAGTTAAAGTCTGTTACAATTATAGTTAGTTAATAGCAGTTAGGACAGTTATATCCAAGGGACACAATGGTTCACAAGTAACTGTCATGTCGTTTGAAAATGTATATATAAAAGTCATAGATCTGTAAACAAATCATCCATCAATTCATATCAATCAAATTGTATTTGTTTACTATATTTGATATACATACACACTTTCTTACACACTTCATTATGGTGCATTATAAACAAGTTATGTCAAGGAATTGGTTACAACACCAACGTGTGAATCCTTACCAACATTGGTATCAGAGCCAAGGTTCTGAAACCTGGAGAAAACCAATCCAAGGACATGTGCAGAATGGGCCTACCAGGAATTACTTGCAGAGAGAGTAGCCACAAATATTGTCACACTGGAGCAATCAAAAGAGGAGGCTATCTCCTGAAGGCAAGGAAATGTTAAAGTAGAAAGTAAAGGAGATTGAAGCTTTCAATGCTTCAAGACTATCTGCAAAGATCAGAAGCAATGGATAAGAAAGCACCAGTAATTCAAAAGAAAGAAAGGCAAGATGCTATAAGTGCAAGATAAGTGGCCATGCATTTTGGAAATTCCCAAACAAGAAGAATAAATCCAGAATTGAAGACCAATGCAAACTATTGAAACCCTCAGTCAAGGACATTGAAGAAAAATTGAAGTATCCAGAAAAAGTGCATGTAATCACTGATTACATGGTGGAAGGAACTGACTGAGGAAGTTGGGACAACATATGGTACATAAGCAGTGTGTACAAACAACATATGTGCCCAACAAGATCCTTGTTCAAGAGGATGATAAACAGATTCAGGATGGAAGGGACAGAAGGAAGAGAGAAGAAATTCATTCTCTCTTATGGAGTTGGTGAAGCAACTGTGAACACAGAAAATGGAAACTTGGTGATACCCTTTGTACTCTACACACTAGAGACAACCTTACATATATTGAGCAATGATCAATTGGAGAATCAAGGCTATGTTGTGAAATATGGACACAACAAATGCAGTCCGCAGTATATGTTTGATGACAGTAGGGTCACATAAGAAGTACAAGAAAAGAGAACCAAGGGAGATGATGGATCAGAAAGCTTAATCTCAAGGCACAATAAGTTCCTTGATGATTACTTTGAATCAATAGACCCAAAGGAGGAATGCCTATTGATTAAAGGGATTGAAGATCTCAAGTGGGGCAAGGATGATGTACAAGATTATCTTGATGATAAGTATCTCAGTTTAAATGGCACTTTGTATGCCATGAAGGTGAATTCTTTGCCTAGACTTGTGTCTTTCTTAAATCTAATTAAGGTAGACAGTCTAGTATACAAGAATTTGGAGATCCTAAGCAAGAAATTCTTGGACATGATACAATGGTTCTATCTGATGTATTTGAACCAAGATGTGTAGGAAGAAATGCCACCAATTATTGGAGTGGTTAAAATTGATCTGTTAGGATTATACAAGATGGTAGAGATCTTGGTGGTTATCTTAATGTCACCTTTGGTGACAAATGGAAGAAAATTTCATTATTATTTGGACTAGCACAAAAGTATGAGGAGGCTGTAAAGGAATGCTACAAGGAGTACATTGGAATGGCGAAAGTTTACTATGAGGAAACACAGAGATCCTTAAATGGAAAGGAGCCTGAAAATGAAGTGGTTGGGAATGGCATTGGTTATGCCAAAGAAAAATGTCCACAAGGCTGTGAAGGGACAAGTGTTGAAATAGGAAATGTACTAGAAGAAACTCAGAAGAGGAAGAGCAAAGCTACTTAATTTGGTGTTAGTTTGGAAGGCAACAAAGAAGAGAATACACATCATGAAGAGGATGGAAGCACATCAAGCAGTTGTGACTTCATTGTCATTACTTGAAGAATCAAAGAACAAGCACAAGGGATGTCAACATACATACATTAGGGAGGAGATGTAGTCCAATAATGTCTATATGTTTAGTATTCATAGTATAAGTCATGTATGTTAAGTACTTTATGTTTTTAAGTATTATGGGTCGAATTTGGCAGGCTGACGATGTCATGGGTTGGGTCATAAGCCCTTAACCCAAACAGCCTATTATGTAACAGTTAAAGTCTGTTACAGTTATAGTTAGTTAATAGAAGTAAGGACATTTATATCCAAGGGACACAATGGTTCACAAGTAACTGTCATGTCGTTTGGAAATGTATATATATAAGTCATAGAGTCTGTAAACAAATCATCCATCAATTCATATCAATCAAAGTGTATTTGTTTACTATATTTGAATACATACACCGTTTCTTACACACTTCATTATGGTGCATTATAAACAAGTTATGTCAAGGAATTGGTTACAACACCAGCCTGTGAATCCTTACCAACACAACATTCTAACAGTGGATATTTTACACTACTACATACCTTATTCGTTTGGTGTTGCAGCAAGGTTACCTATTATGTTATTTGATGTTTTGTCCATCATGTGATGATAAGCTAGTGTCCTTGAGTAACAATTCACTCTCATGCAACACAAAAATTTCCAACCAATTAGGAGCTGGGAATACAGAGGATGCAAAAATGGCTTAATTTGTTGATTGCATCTGCAGCTCTAGGAGTAGTGGAAGTGATCATAGCCAGCACCATTCTATTATACTCTCGTTCTGTCCTGGGGTACGCATTGGGTAATGAGAAAGAACTAGTTGACTATATGTCAAAGACATAACTATACTTCTATGTTTTTCTACATTTGCTGATGCAATACAACAAATTCTTTCGGGTTTTTTAGTTTACAAATTGATGAAAAAAATTTGGGACCTCGTATTTTAACAATCTCATGCAACTCCCTTCTAAACAATAATTGCTCGAGGGAGCGGGTGGCAACATATCAGGGTGTACATAATTAGTCTCGAGTCATATTATCTCATTGGAATACCAATGGCTCCAGTGCTAGCTTTTTTGCTGCATCTAAATGGGAAAGGATTGTGGAGTGGACTAATTATCGGAATACTCATCCAATGCACTCTGCTTACGCTCGTTACATGTTTTACTAATTGGAAAAACCAGGTTCTCCATGTAGTCTACAAATATGTTTCGGTATAAACTTGTTATGTTACCAAGCAATGATCGTCCTCGTTGATATCTCAGGCCCAAAAGATAAGACAACAGATGTTTGAGAAGGCGGTTCTTGATGAGGAATGATACTTCAACCAATTGAGCAAATCGAACAAGTACAAAATTATAGGTTAGAATAATTATATGCAATGTATAGTTATATTTGAAGATGAAATACTAGAGGGAAAAGAGAAGAACACACACACACACACACATATATATATATATATATATATATATATATATATATATATATATATATATATATATATACTATATACCATATATGCCTACTACTATATATGTTGGCTCTCACTAGAGCCATGTGGGTTTAGATAATAATACTTCTGTATGTTTTGACGGTCTTCTTTGTAATGTTGCAAGTTCTTCGATTCTTGTAGATATTCAATTTCAATAAACAAATCCATGTGTTTCTAAAAAAAATAATTGAGCGTTATAGTATATTATCAACATAAAATATACGAATGTAACTTCTAAAATGGTATAATGAAGGCTATAAATGTACTGTTATCGTAGACTGTAGAGGATTTACTGTGAATTCACATGCATTAAAATTGAGGCGAAGGCTAAATGCACTTTAGACGTTTGCCATTTACACGTTTGTTTGATTGATGGTCAATCGGTTACTGTTTTTAGGGTAATGGATGTAGAATCGACCATACTTTTTTAATAATTCATCGTGAATAACGAACATATAAATGACTAATTGTTCTTATGCTGGTCTTGGCCCTTGTTTTGGTGCCTTGATCAATTTTGTTCTATAAAATAGTTTGTATTGACCATTGTGCAGATTTGCTAACTGCAGATTTGTGTATGCAAGAGATATATGTAGTAGATAAATGAAATGGTTTTGGAGGGAAAGACAAATAACTAACTTTCTGTTATATTATTGATGATACTAAATATTGTATGCAGAACATATATATACCTATCTAAAAGGTGTCAATTGTGTTGGTTCAAATGTACCAAACGACGCAACCTTTGGGAATAACTGTAATCTAACTGTAACTTAACTATAATAATTGTCTTCCTATTGGGTTGGTTGGACATTGGCCCAAACCATTCGAATTTGCATACCAGAATTAATAAACATAAGTCTACAGTTGTGTTACTAGAATGTACAAATAGGACTATATTAATATAAACATAGATATGAGCATGGTTAATGGTTTATTGATCTTAAGTGGCTTCCAACAGTCTCCCTCCTAAGATCAATAGCCTTTAATCATTGTTTCTTCTTTCTTTAGGATTTACTTTAGGTTATGATGACTAAGTCATCACTTGAATTGCTTCTAGTTTCTTCCTTGATTCCATGGTCTTTTGGTGTGCTGCATTGTCCATATTGGCGATGGTTGTAGGCATTGCCCTTCTCAGTTTCTTCTTCCAGTTTTATTCCAAAATGCTCAACCTTGCAGATGTTCTTCTAATGGGTAAATGTTGTCATACGATCTTTCTGATCTCCATGATGACCTTGTAGGCAATATAATCCTTTGCCTTGAACCACATTGATTCTGGCCTTGTTTGGGACAAATCCTTGTCCCAACTTGTGCGTCCTTGCAGTGTTGTAATAACTTTTGAAGACATCTAAATACTTGTTGTAGCATTCCTTAAGTTCTTCTCCATCATTATGAGATAATCCTAATATTTCTGCTGCTTGACCAAACTTCCTTGAAAAATATACTTGTAGGTATCCACCCAAACATTCAATGGCCTTATAAAGGCCCATTAGGTGTAATGTGGTGCCTTTTATCATGGGTGGTATTGGACCAGGCAAGGTTCCATGCAAGTACTCTTCATAGAACCATTTTAGGACTTTTACAAATCTTTCTCTAAAGTAATCCCATTTGTGACCAACTAATTTGTCTTGACTGATGAGGTTTAGAAAAGCAATGAACTCATTGAAGGTGGTGACCCTTGTCAAGTAAACCAGCCCTTTAATTTCAATTTCATCAGTTTCATCCAATGATAGGTTAACAGATGCATCTAGTGATTCAAAATACTTGTCTAGGAATTCATTGTGCTTGACTCTTAGACTATCTTCATTGAAACTGTGGCTTTTGGGATTTTTAAACATGTATGACAGTGTGCATGTGTTATCCTCATAGAGGATTTCAACCCCTTGTTTTTCAAGTAGGTCTATTGACAAGATGTTTAAAGAGACTTCAGGGGCATACAGGACCCCTGGAATGAGATATCTGCCATTGCCATTCTTGACTATAACTTCCCCCATATCATAAGTGAACAATAGTTTCTTTTCTTCTTCTATTTTACCAACAGAAAAATGTTCTTTTATCTTGCAGAACAGATTCAACTTTGAACACACATGCATGTTTATATTGTTGCTTATGTACCAAATGTCATCCCAGTGATCTTGATCAGTACCTTTGATTATGCACTTGGTTTCAAAGTGAATTAGTTCAGGGTATTTGATACTTACAGTAGGGATTTGCATCTTGTGTTGTCCACTTGATGTGTCTGCATAGTCACTAGGGACATTCTGATCACCCATTTATGTTTTCTGTTTCTATGTTGTAAGAGAGTGTGGCATTGAGTTTGTGGGACTGTTTAGTTGAAGTCTTCTATTTCTTCCAGTTTTTTCTTTAACATGTCCTTGCAATCCTGAGTGATTTGCTTTATGCAGATTCCTAACCTTTCTTCCCTTTCTCTCTTTTGCTGTCTCTGAATGAAGTTGTTTTGCAGTTTTCTTCTCAATGGTCTCCCCAAGATTTTGCTCTGATGCCAATTCTTATACTGGTCTTGGCCCTTGTTTTGGTGCCTTGACCAATTATGTTCTATAAAATTGTTTGTATTGACCATTGTGCAGATTTGTGTATGCAAAAGATATATGCATTAGATAAATGAAATGGTTTTGGAGGGAAAGACAAATAACTAACTTTATGTTATATTATCGATGATACTAAATATTGTATACAGATCATATATATACCTATCCAAAAGGTGTCAATTATGTTGGTTCAAATGTACCAAATGACACAACCTTTGGGAATAACTGTAACTTAACTATAATAACTGTCTTCCTATTGGGTTGGTTGGACATTGGCCCAAACCATTCAAATTTGCATACCATAATTAACAAACGTAAGTCTGCAATAGTTTTACTAGAATGTACAAATAGGACTATATTAACATAAACATAGATATGAGCATGATTAATGGTTGATTGATCTTAAGTGGCTTCCAACAATTGTGACTAATGAACACATTTGATAGTAGGTTTAAATTGCAAATTTCGTTCATGTGGTTGTTCAAAATGTGCACCCTTAGCCCTTTCCCGTTCAAAATGTGCACCGTTAGTCTTTTTCCGCCAAAAGACCAACTCAGAAACGACCCATCCACCGCCACCCACCACCCGCCGCCACAAACACCAAGGCCAACACCCACCGCCGCCAACCACCGCAACCACCACCGCCGCCACCACTCACCACCGCCACCCACCGCCGCCACTCACCACCACCTACCACCACCAATATCAGCTTGTATGTAATTTGTGTTATAGAATTGTTAATGATCTAGTTATAAATTCTTTAGATCAAAATACTCGACGTAAACTCATATCCCATGAGTTTTTAGGAAAAAAAAATTCAAAAAAAAATTCGAAAAAAAATATTAAAAGGAATTTTCAAAATCTCTTTTAAATAAATCTTTTTTCTGGAAAAAATAATTTTCAAAAAGAAATGGTGAATTAATATTAATCATTAGATCAAATTTAAAGGAGAACTAAATGGATGGCTAGGATTACTTCTCGCGTTCTCACCAAAATAAAGGTTATTATTTGAACGCTTGTAAGTTGTTTTAAGTCCAGAAATCTTTAATAAGCTCGACATATATGTGTGTATGTCGATTAGGAAAACAAGTAAGTAGTAGCTTATTTCATGTCTTTACAAGTATCATATATGCATGCATTTTCGAATGTGTATATATGTATGTCGAGTGAGTATAAACCAGGAAACTCATTTATAGTTTTTCAAATTTGAATGTACATATACAAGTTTAACATGAAATGCATAAGCATGTTTAGTAGCTTATGAAATCAAAGAAAACATAAGATTTGGAAATCGATTTCTTATAGTGGGTTGGTAGGTGTTGTCGAACAAGAAGAAAAGAAGAAAACCAAGTGAGTTTTGCTATCCAAAACTTAACAACCCAAGTATTCCAAAGCTAGCTTCAAATATACCCAAGACACTCTTAGCTTAACCAAAGACCCTTGATATGCACTTGTAGTTTTGAAAGACTTTGAAAGTGAAGTGAAATGTATATGTATGTAGTGTTGTGGGGTTATATGGACACAAGAGGAAGGGTGTTTTAGTTTAAGATGTTGGTTAATAACCAAACATTTAAGGCAAATGTACTTATAAGCTCAACAATTCATAACTAACAGCACTCGCAATGGGTCAAATGGAGAAAAGCTTTTTCCTATTCTAAAAAGCTTTGTAGTAGTGTTTTTGCCATTGCATCAATAGCCTTTTCAAAATTTTTTTATAAAGACTTGACACACACCAAGTCTTTCTCAAAAGCTATAGTTAATACATATAGTTGTTGAGGTAAAAATGTGTCTTCACCTAAACAAGCAGTAATCCTTCGGCTGACTCTTCATCCAGCTCTCTGGATCAGGACCCTTCGGACCTATTAGCACAAGAACAACACGCGTTAGCCTCGCCTAGGGTTTTTTCCCTAGACCAAGCTCCGGCGTGAGAATGAGAATATGATATGTCAGAGTTACTGTGTGTAAAAGTAGGGTAAAGAGAGTTGACCTAGATGCAGTAATTTCTCTCCTTTTATAGATGAGAAGTCTTGTCCTTACCTGAGGGTCACATGTGATGAAAGTGACCTTTTCAGGCGGGAGGTTGACTTACTCTGTTTGGCTTCTGTCTATGTTGGGTCAGGGATTCTTACTCAGGATTCCCTTCCCTTTATGACTGGTGATGCCATTTAGAAGTTATGCCGGAGGGGTTGTGTTGAACCCTTCGGCCTATGTTGTCTTGGAGCCTGCTTGGTCTTGTTTGTTTCGTGCGTTCGTCGAATGGTTTGGACCCTTCGGTTTGGCACTTCGGGTACACTTGCCAACATGCCCCCCCCCAAGTATCATGTTGATGTATGCATTACGTGATATTAGGAGTGCTTCCTCATGGTATTTGCCGGCGAGTCTCGTTCCGCCTTTCGACAGTGTGTGTGTGTGTGTGTGTGTTTTTTTTGAATGGTGCTAAAATTAATAAATGTTTGTACATGATGAGGCGACGATTTTCTTACCGTGCTCCTAGATCTTGCCACGTAGGTGCTGACGTGTTTTGTGTGGTGTCTGATGTTGCCACGTCCCTTTCTGACACGACGGGACGTTTCACCTATTATTTTTTCCCTATAAATAGCATTTTCAGTTTTTACCATCGTAAAAACTTCTCGCACATACACGTTTTAGAGTTTTTTCGCCGAACGGTTTTTGTGTTCTTCGTCAACTGTCCAGGTATACTCTAGTTCTCTGGTTTTTTTTTTAAACTTAGGTTATTTCCATTCCCTTCTGGTTACCATGACCGAACCGTCTGGCTCCTCCTCCGAACATAATTCAGGACCTGCTTCTGAGGGTCCATCGGAACCGAAACCCAACTTCGATCCGGACAAGTATCCCTCCAACATGACCCCAACGGGGTTGAAATGGGCAATAGACAGTTTTGGGATTCCCCTTGACCTCCATCCGAGGCTCCCACCGTCTGGTTTTACCATGGGAAGTTTAGGAGACGATGCGATAAGTTTATATTTGGAGTATTTTATGGAAGGGGGTATTAGCGTCCCGTTCTCCACCTTTCTTTTAGACGTTCTTCATTACTATAAGGTTCACATTTCACAGTTAGTGTCGTTAGGTTTACATAGGGTTACTCTTTTTGAAGTATATATCCGTAGCTTTCATGTCATTCCTACAACCTCCCTTTTTCGTGCTTTTTATAAATTACATAAACAAGGACATTGGTTCACTTTTGCCAAGCGGGACGGTAAAAACTGTCGGGTTTGCTTTAGGGAGATTTTCTCTGGATTGAAAGGTTGGAAACGCAATTTCTTTCTCATTGATCGTCGTGCCATCCCTCATGCCATGCCTTGGAGGCATCCGGATTCGGATGTTTCCGATCCTTTTCCTTCCGGGGAATTTTCTAAACAGGATGTTGATAAGTTGTCCGACAATGTTATTGATTTGATAAAGATTCCGCCCGGCTTTTTTATGTTGTTGGGTTGTCGGGCTATTTGGAAATATCCTGGTTTCTGGGCGGCTCTGAAGGATTCCGAGGGGAATGGTACTTAGCCTGTACTTTATTTACTAATTTGAAACTTATATTTTTTTTTCTGTTGATTTATCATTGTTCTGTTTGTTTTATAGCTCTAACCATGTATGATTATCTAGTTAAACCGAAGTATCGCAAGGGGGCAGCTATGACAAAAGGGGATCGTTATGAGCATGGACAAGCTCATATCATGCATGTGACCATTCCGAGCGTCGCTGGTACTCTCGTTCCCCCCAAGTCTAACGCAATAAAGAATGTTGAGGTGGTCGATCCAAAAGTTTTGGAGGCCAAAGAGAAAAAGAGGAAAGCTGTTGAGGCTCGAGCTGGGGGGTCCAAACCCCGGAAGCGCCCTACCGGAGAGGGTTGTTCTGGCCAACCTCAGAAGAGGAGGAAAAAAAAGTCCAACACCTGTTATCAATGTGGAGTCGACTACACATCCCACACCGCTGAATGCCATACCCCTCGGAGGTCCTCTTCCGAATGACCCCCACACCGTCGAGAAGGAAAACCGGAGGGTCGTTCCAGTAACAACCTGGATGCTGCGAATGTTGAAGGGAATCCTTTTGAGGAGCGGCCGGTGGACCATGACGGGGATCACGAAGTGTCCCGTGTTGTTGAGCAGCCTGATCCCAAGGAGGCCAGTAAGTCTTTGTTTTTCTCGCTTCATTTTTTTTTACTTTTGTTTTTTTGTATATTTATTGTTTTGTCTTTATCTGTTTTCCTGTAGGGATTTCTTCTCCTCCTCCTCAGCATCAGGAAGGTAAGGATGGTGGCGAGGAAGAGAAGGCTTCGTCAAGTGCGACTTATGTGCCGGGGTGGTCCATTAAGAAAGATGAAAGGGTCAAAGGATATAACAAGTATAGGGATCTGCTTGTTCATCTGCCTCCGCCTGCCGAAGAGACTTATTTGCAGAGCATGACCGATACCAAAGCGGTTCAAAGGTCGTGGTGTATTCTGGCCAGGGTAAGTCTTGCCTTCCCTGACATGCTTGTTCGTTTTGAAAACCTTGGCAATGAACATAGGGAGTTGGTTGAGGAGCACAAAGGATGTGAGAAGGCTTCTCAAGAGAATTTTGATTATTTAGGTAAGACGCTGGAGGAGTTGAAGGTTGTGAAAGAGGAGCATGCTGAGTGTTCTGCCCGAGAAGAGGGTTTGAAAAAGTAGGTACGTACTTTGGAGGCTGAAAAAGCCGAATGGTTGAAATTGTCCTTGGATCAAAGCGAGAAGATCTCTGGGTTGGAGAAAGAGTTGATGGAGTCTAGGGGAGCCTTAAAGAATGAGGAGGAAGAGAATGAGGTTCTTCGCAGAGAGCGGTGGCCGCGGGGAATTTGGAAATAGTGCGGTCCAATCTTGTGAGAGACTTCATCCCCACTGTCGTAACTTGTCTTCTTGGCAGTCATGAGTATAAAGCTTCGTTGGGCATCCCTTTTAGCTTGTGTGGGATGGCCGGGTGGTTGGATGGGGTGGGTATCGATCGTACGGAGGTAGGTGTTAAAAAGATTTTGGATGACACGGAGGATTTGAACTTGGAAGCTCCCACCAAGTATCTGGCTGCATATGATGAGCTTTTTTGTGAAGATGTATCCCTACGTGGATAAATTTCAAAACTCTTGCCACCGACCGATTAAAGAGATCATGGCTCTCATGCCGGATCCCGCTCCAACACGTCCTTCGGGTGGAGCTGTTGAGAAAGATGTCGGGGAGAACAAAGATGACGGCGCGGCTGGTGGGGGGGAGAATGTTCCTCCCATAACTGAAGCTTGATTTGTTCTAGTGTTGCTTATCTGGATTGTATTAATTTTGAACAAGTATTGATGGGGAAATTTGTAATGGTGGGGGGATTTAGTTATGACGGGGTATTTTTGTGTTTAGACCCCTAGACATTTTGGACTTTAATGAAATCTCTTGATATATCCTTGTGGCTTGTTATTTGTTTTTACCTTGTTTGTTTTGTTTATTTATCTTGATATATCATTTTCGGTACGCACCGTCTGGCCTGACGTTTCGGCGGTCTTTTTGGTGTATGATCCGTTTAGTTTTTGTGCTTCGGCAACCCTTTTTGGGTATGAACCGTTCGGTTTTTATTGCTCGGCAACCCTTTTGTGGGTATGAACCGTTTGGGTTTTTAAACCTTGGTAAGCCTTTTTGGGTATGAACCGTTTGGTTTTTATACCTTTGCAACCCTTTTGGGGTATGAACCGTTTGGTTTTTATACCTTGGCAACCCTTTTTAACCGTTTGGTTTTTATACCTCGGCAACCCTTTTTGGGTATGAACCGTTCGGTTTTTATACCTTGGCAACCCTTTTTGGGTATGAACCGTTTGGTTTTTACTCACGGCAACCCTTTTTGGTATGAACCGTCTATGAACATTGACCATCTTTCCCTGGGGGTCGCGAGCCTGCCAGGGGGGTCACTTAAGAATTATGTTCAGTAAACAAAAATAATGGAGAAAATTGCTCTTCGTCGTCCAGGGAGCTATATTTATCATTAATTATAGTAAAAGTTTTCGATGACAGGTGGCCCTTAGGCTTAGGTTTACAACACTTTTAAACTACAAAAAGCATCTTCTCAGCCGTTTGTAGCTTGTATGATCCATTCTTGTATGCCTCGGTGATGCGGTATGGGCCTTCCTAGTTCAGCCCTAACTTTCCCAGGCTTTCTTGCCTGCTTGCCTCATTTTTTGGATAAACGAAATCCCCGACTCTAAAACTTTCGACTCTGACTCTTCGGTTGTAGTATTGTTCTACCTTCTTCTTGTATCTAGCTTCTTCCACTGCTGCTGACTCCCTTCTTTCCTGTAGCAAGTCTAGATTTAGGCGAATCTCCTCCTCACTCCCCTCTTCTTTTACCATCATTGTCCGAAAAGTTGGCATTCCTATCTCCGCAGGGATTACTGCCTCACTCCCGTATGTAAGGCTGAACTGTGTCTCACCGTTGCTTGTTTTGAGGGATGTCCGGTGAGCCCATAATACGTTTGGTAATTCGTCTACCCATCCAGCTTTGCTTCTTCCCAATCTTGCCTTAAAACCATGCATCAGGCTTTTGTTCGCCCTTTCTACCAGACCATTGGCTTGGGGGTGAGCTACCGCAGTGTTTATCTGTTTTTTGTTCAACCTTTCACACCAGCTCTTGAAGGGATCATGGATAAAGTTGCTACCATTGTCTGTCACGATGATGTGTGGCAGGCCGAAGCGACACACTATGTTTTCCCAGACGAATTTCTTGACCTCCTTTCCGGTGGTTCTTGCCAAGGGTTTAGCCTCCATCCATTTTGTAAAATAGTTGATGGCAACGATAACGTACTTCACCTTTCCGGGGGCTTCGGGGAGAGGACCCAGCACGTCCATTCCCCACTGAAAGAAAGGCCACGGTGACATGATGGAGGTCATGAGGTTTTTTGGTAACTTAGGTACCGGAGCGTGTATCTGGCAAGATTCACATTTCTGAATGACTTCTCTAGCATCTCTGTGCATTGTCGGCCAATAATAACCCAGCCTTATCAACTTAGCTACCATGGATCTTGGGCCTGAATGCATTCCGCATGCTCCCTCGTGCACCTCCCTTACCACATAGTTGGCTTGCAATGGGCCCACACACCTTAACATTGGCCATAGGTACGATTTTTTGAACAACACTCCATCTTCCATTGTATAGTGACTGATTTTCATTCGGAGGGCTCTTGCATCATTTTCGTCATCCGGCCATTTCCCTTCGGTAATGCATCGGATGATAGGGGACATCGAGTTCTCTTCTTCCTCCTCAACTATCGCTCCTATGACTTCCTCCTCCGTTGAAGGTGTTTCCAATACTTCTATGATTATTTCCTTGGTTAGATGGTTGAAGGCTACCGATGCTAGTTTGCTTAGTATATCAGTCTTCTGATTCTGCGCTCTAGGAATGTTCTGTATTCTGAATTGCTTGAAGCATCCAATGTACGCCTTAGCTTTTGCTAGGTATTTTTCCATGCTTTCCTTGTAGGTTGTGAATTCTCCGTTAATCTGGCTTGATACCAGATTTGAGTCTACTTTAGCATTTAAAATTTGGATTTTCATATCCTTGGCAATTCTGAGACCGGCCAGCAATGCTTCGTATTCTGCCTCGTTGTTGGTGTTGGGGAAGTTTAAGCGAAGGGCATAAGTATATTTCGTCTGGTCCGGGCTGATCAACACTAAACCTGCTCCTGCACCCTTTTTATTGGATGCCCTGTCGGTGAACAGCGTCCATTCTTCTTTGCCCGAGGAGATTTCATATATTTCTTTACATATCCTTTGGCTGTTGTTGTCATGGTCGACCGGTATTTCATTTATGAAGTCCGCCAAAACTTGCCCTTTAACTGAGTGTCTCGTGATATAAGTGATTTTGTATGCCCCCAATTCCACTGCATATTTCATCAATTTTCCGAAGGATTCTGGTTTGTTTAATACCTCCCGGATAGGTTGATCTGTGATTACCTTGATTGGATGGGCTTCGAAGTATCTTCTGAGTCTTCTGGAACAATGTAAAAGAGCTAAAGCCAGTTTTTCTAGAGGAGCGTAGTTTCGCTCGACTTCATGTAAGGTTCAGCTGACATAGTGTACCGGCATTTGCTTTCCATCCCTTTTTACCATCAGGACGGCGCTGATAGCTTCATCGGCTGCTGCCAAGTACACAAACAAATCTTCTCCTGCTTCCGGGGCAGTGAGATGGGGTAATTCCAGAATGAAGTGTTTCATTTTTTGAAAAGCTTCTTCGGCCTGCTCGCTCCATCGGTATTCGTTTTGGATTTCTTTTGTTATGTTCTTTAAGGTACTGAAGAATGGCAAAGCTTTTTTGGCTGATCGCGAAAGGAATCTGTTCATGGCGGCCAACTTTCCACTTAAGCTCTGCATTTCCTTGAGGTTTTTTGGTGATTGCATGTCGGCTATCACCTTTTTCTTTTTCGGGTTTGCCCTTATCCCTTCGGATGTCACCATGTATCCGAGGAATTTCCCTTCTTCAACTCCGAACGAGCATTTTTTGGGGTTGAGCTTCATATTAATTTCTCGGAGGTTGTCGGATGTTTCTGCCATGTCTTCCAAAAGCTCCCTTTCACTCCTGCTCTTTATCACCATGTCGTCTACATATACCTCCAAGTTTCTACCGATTTGTCTTTTGACTGTAGAATTCACCAGCCTTTGGTATGTCGCCCCGGCGTTTCTTAGGCCGAAAGGCATTTTTGTGTAGCAGTAGATACCGTGCTCAGTGTAGAAAGCTGTTTTCTCTTCATCCTCTCTAGCCATTTGTACCTGATGGTATCCCTTGTAAGCATCGAGGAAACATTTATACTTATATCCCATAACCGACTCAATCTTCCAGTCAATTTCTGGGAGAGGATAATAATCGTTTTGGGCAAGATGCATTGATACTTTTAAAATCCATACATATTCTCCATGTTCCGTCCGGCTTTTTTACCAGCACTGGGTTGGAAATCCATGTGGGGTATTTAACTGACCGGACTATCCCGGCCTTCAACCATTCTTCCACTTCGGTGTTTATCGCCTGGTTTTTCTCTGTTGAAAAAGTTCTTTTCTTTTGAGCGATCGGCCTGTCGTGCACATTGACATTCAACTTGTGTTCTATGATTCGCTGAGGGACCCCCGTCATGTCAGCCGGCTGCCATGCGAACACGTCTTTGTTATTTTTCAGCAACTCGACCAGTTGTCTCCTATATTCCGTGGAAAAGTTGCGTCCCACGGTGACTAGTTGTTCGGGGTATTCTGGGTTAATCATTACCTTTTCCGTCCCCCCGCGGAGCTCTTCTACTCCCGCGGCACATTCCGGCCCATGGCCCTTTGAGCCTTCCTCCAAGAACTGCTTTTCTAGCCTTCTACATTCAGAAATAATGACCGATCTGGTGACGAGGGTGGCAATTCCTCTTGGAGTTGGGAATTTCATCATGGAATGAATGGTGGAGGGGATGGCTCTTAGTTGTTTGATGCCTGATCGTCCTAATATGATGTTGTAGGGAGACGGGCATCTTATTACCGCGAATGTCATCACCGTTCGTCGGAATAAACCGTCATTTCCAAAACAAACATTTAGATCAATTTTTCCTAGAGGTTTGGTGGGGGAGGCGGTAACTTCAGCTGGAGTTCGGTTGCTAAGATTTCTTTAGGTGGCTTCCTGAGGAGGTTTAGATCTATTGGGCGAGTATCATTCCTATAATTGTTTATCCTGTATTCGTTCATGTGTTTATCTGTTCTAGCCGGGTAGTAGGGGGTGTACTGGCTACGAGGTCTGTGCTCTATTCTCTGGTCTCCTCTCCTCCGGTCAGAGTAATTCGAGATCCGGGGTAGTTGGTCTTGGTGTTGTGTAGCAGCATATGATCTTCGGTTCAATTCTCCTCTGGGAAGCTTTGTGGTGTTATAGGCTTCTTCGGAGTGTACGAAGTCATCCACCCTATTCATCATTTCATTCACGATTTTTGGGATCTTGTCCGAAAAACGTTTTACGAAC
This sequence comes from Chrysanthemum makinoi, assembly GCA_910596185.1. Taxonomy (NCBI): domain Eukaryota; kingdom Viridiplantae; phylum Streptophyta; class Magnoliopsida; order Asterales; family Asteraceae; genus Chrysanthemum; species Chrysanthemum makinoi. The sequence goes on from OU343220.1 coordinate 217,555,900, forward strand.
TCTGGGCATTTGCTCCCATCTATGAAGGAAGATATATGCATGACCTCTGGCACTCCTGGAATGTAACTAGCCTCATTTGTCCATATTTCCTTGAATTCCAGTAACGTTTCATTGGCTTTCCGTACGATTTTTGTGATTTCCATAGTATCTTTAAGGCATTTCCTCCTGAGTGCGAACCTTTCGAGGAAACCTTCCCGAAGCTCCTCCCAGCTGTTTATGTTGCCGTTGGGCAGGCGATCAAACCAACCTCTCGCCGACCCGTCTAAGGTTTGTTGGAACATCCAGCACCACACTGGCATTTGCCACCCTCCGTGATTAGCTGCTCCTGAAAAACGGGTGATGTGATCGTCCGGGTCCGTGGATCCATCGTAAAGCCTGATATTCTTAGGCAACTCATGTTTCGGACCTGCGAATTCTATGATCCTTCGGGTGAACGGACATCTGGGGGAGTCCTTGTAGGTTTTTTGCAGATCTTCCTCGATTCCTTTTCCTTTTGGGTCCTTTTCTTTTTCCATCTCCTTGGGCGGCTCTTCGGTTTCGTCCCCAAAGTCGATACGTATAGGCTTTAAGGGGATGTTTCCTTTGGTGTTGTGCTCTTTTATCAGGGCTTTTAGTGAGGTGATGTGACTTAGTATTTGTTCATCGAGGTTGGGAGCGTTGTCTCCGGATGGTGTTTCGGTTGAGGGGCCCGCCATTTACTAGTCAGTAGTTTGAATAGCGGTCCCACGGATGGTGCTAATTTGTTGAGGTAAAAATGTGTCTTCACCTAAACAAGCAGTAATCCTTCGGCTGACTCTTCATCCAGCTCTCCGGATCAGGACCCTTCGGACCTGTTAGCACAAGAACAACACATGTTAGCCTCGCCTAGGGTTTTGTCCCTAGACCAAGCTCCGGCGTGAGAATGAGAATATGATATGTCAGAGTTACTGTGTGTAAAAGTAGGGTAAAGAGACTTGACCTAGATGCAGTAATTTCTCTCCTTTTATAGATGAGAAGTCTTGTCCTTACCTGAGGGTCACATGTGATGAAGTGACCTTTTCGGGCGGGAGGTTGACTTACTCTGTTTGGCTTTTGTCTGTTTTGGGTCAGGGATTCTGACTCAGGATTCCCTTCCCTTTATGACTGGTGAAGCCATTTAGCCGTTATGCCAAAGGGGTTGCGTTCGCCGAATGGTTTGGACCCTTCGTTTTGGCACTTCGGGTACATACGCCAACAATAGTATGCGTTAAATACATTAAATGCTTCAAGTCATTGAAGACTTGGAGAATTGTGGATGCTCTAACTAAGTTGTATTATGTTTATACAAGCAAATTGGGATGGTTTTGAGGTTGGTATTCGACTGCAAACAAGGACCAACAAGAAAGGATTTTTGCTATTATCCAAAGGCTAAGGTTTAGCATTAAATGCGTGTGCACTAAACACAACAACTTAGAGTGAATACCAAGATGCCTCGCCATCTCTCGTCAGAAGTTGCCTCGCCGGGGAAGTGACGAAGATGAAGACAAACAGTTTATTTTCTTTTTTTGATTTTAAATTATGTTTTGTGTTTGATTGAGTGTGTGTTGTTTGAGTGAGTGGGGCCCAAGTAAAGAGGTTGATGTTAGTTGTGAATGGGGGGTATTTTTAAGTGGGTGTGTTGAATTGATGTGACACATGTGGGGCCCAAATGAAGAGAGTGGCTTAGCCACGATACCTCTTGCTCTTAGTATGTTACTATGTTGTATAATTGTTTCATGTTGGCAGTCATTCGAACAAGGGCCAAGGCAAGGTTGCAAAAAACGCTAGGCGCTAGTCGGGCGGTCGACCACCGCCTAGGCGGATTGAACTTTTATATATAAAAAATTTAAAATTATATGTATTTGGTATAAAATATGCATAAATTGTATATATTTTTTAATAATTTTATTAATGTTTTTATTGTTCTTAATTACATATTTTTTGTATATGTTATAAAATTTACATTATATATGATTTTGATAAAGATTTGGTCTATTTTTATTAAAGCCCACTCACTTAGTTGTTAGGCCTATTGTATGTGTTTTTAATGGGCCAATAAATCATATATTAGTAGGGCTTGGGTTACACAACATTAAACACATAACCTTCACTTCTTACTTTACTCTCCCTTTCACTTTCTTCAACCCTAGATCTGATGTTAAACCGCCGTTGACCGGAGTTGACCGACCCGCCGCCTAGGCCGATTTGACCGATTTGTCCCGCCTAGGCGGTTCGTTGACCGCCTTTTGACCATAACGCCTAATTTGCCCGATGGCAAAAGTTCAATATAAAACCAAAATTTACCATAGATCCAATCAACTCATAATAGCCATTCATTTTTTTATTATGATAAACTTTCACCCTTTTTAAAAAAATTAAATATCTCGCAAACCGTTAATCGTTACGCGATAAAAATTATACCATCGTGACGAGATTTAAATTATCTTTCTATAGATATGCACTACTATATATTTTTAACAACTTTTTTTTTTCAAAATTTCGATCAACAAAAATCATATATGATTTGTGAAAATCATATATGATTCGATTTTTACGAATCACATATGATTTTTGAGAATCATATATGATTGTAAAATCATATATGATTCGTAAAAATCGAATCATACATGATTTTTAAAATCATATATGATTCGTAAAAATCATATATGATTTTTTCGGACGGAATTTTTGAAAAAATATGTTTGTCGAAAATATGTAAAAGTGCATATCTATAGAAAGATAATTTAATTCTCGTCACGATGGTGTATTTTTTATATTTTGAAGATTTACCGTTTGTAAGATATGTTGTTTTAAAAAAAAAAGTGGAAAATGATTTTGTATTAATTTAGATAAAAAATGGAGGGTTATGATTGGTTCATTTGTTCTATGACAAATACGAATTCTATATTGATCTCAACTCTTTGGCCGATTTGCTACAAATCGGGACGGTGGAGGGCCGACTAGCGCCTAGGCCGCTTTTACAACACTGGGCCAAGGAGGAGTACTTGTCCTTTAGATGTCTTTTAATACAATTACACGTTAAAAGATATATTAAAGGGTTAATCCAAGATACTTAAACTTGTCAAAGTGAGGTTTAATAGTTTATTAAATGTGGTGTGCCATTTATTGTTACAAAATGGGACGACAATTGTAGTTTATGAAGGAAGAAAAATGAGTTTTGATTTTTCGTAATATTTTGTGTCCTGTTTGAGCTCAAACGTGAGTCGTGGTATTCGGTTTCGTGTTTTTAAGCAAGGATGCTTAAAATACGTTTTTGAGAGGGTTTTTTTATAAAGTATTATAAAAACATTATTATTGATTCGAACATGAGTTTATTATAACTAACTGAGTGTCGGTACGCGTGTAAGGTCGTTTTTCAGAAAAAGCGATATAACCTTATGTTTTTGAGTTTAAATAGTTCGTAAGGTGTCAGAAAATTAATATCTCACATTTTCTGATAGAAATAAATTGTCTACAATGTCAATGTGTGTCACAGTACGTGGGATAGCTTCCCGTAATTTAGTCAAGTGAGCCCATGTATGCTCAAATAAGTATTAATAAATAGAAATCTATTATTAAAATAATGTTTTAAAAATTACCGTTTGTCACATTTATTTTCTATAAAATCAAGTTATGATTGTGTATTGTCTATATATGGTTTATAAGAAAAATAGATGGAAAAAAATGAAAGGAGAGAGTAATGTTATAAATGAAGAAGAGTCTTATACAATAAAGTGAATAAACATACTTTTGAAATGTAAACAAGCATACTTTTGTTCTCATTTTAAAAAAGAAGCATATGTATGAAATTGACTCAGACATTCATGATTCATGCACGTTGATTTAGTAAAAGAAAATATTATCATTAGGCCATACCTTTTTCCCAATCTAGCAGCTTATCACGGAGCCGTACCGGTCATCAAAACACCACCCTGTATTACTACAATTTTTTTAGAAAAAGTTGGTAATACTTTTAAAGCAAAATCAGACCGAGTGGGCAGCACACTAGCACATGATCGTAGGAGTTGAGTTTCGACTTTACCCTATTATCTTATCTCCGTATTCTGATACTCGAGACATCAAAATCCAACACATGCTATAAAGTCCATTTTTGAAACATATTATAATGGAATAAGATCAAGTGACTTTTTAAAAAGCAAACACTATATATAGATCACTAGCTACTTATTGTTATTTGTAGTATATAAGTGAGTCTATCTTACTACCACAAATTTTAAAAGACTAGTCATGGAAAAGGGGTTATTGACGAAAGAGCAGCCGCGGAGATGGGAAGTCGTGTTGTTGGACGAGGTGAAGAGAACTTGTTACATAGCATTGCCAATGGTGGTGGTTACAGTTTCGCAAAACTTGTTGCGAGTGGCTTCTATGTCGATGGTTGGTCATCTCGGTGAGCTAGAACTCGCGGGCACTGCTGTTGCTACTTCCCTCACGAATGTCACTGGCTTCAGCCTCCTTGTAATGTGCTCTCACTTTCTATTCTTCCATTTACAATTTTCCTTGTCCTCTACAAAAACACATTAGAATATATTTGTTACGAATATGAGAAACTAATATTTGGTAGCTCAAGTTATATATGTTTTAATGTTAGTGTTTGCCTCGAGCGTCTTCTATGTCTAAGCATGAATTTAGTGTTTGTTTGATAGTTCGGGTATTTGGTAACTAGTTATATTTCAAATTGTTTGTAAGTTGTAGCCTCGGCTGGGTGAATTTTAAATCACGACTTAACTGCATTCCAGTGATGGTCTCATGTTCAAAACTTGGGACGAACGATCTAGCCTTTAATATTTACCAGTTTGTATATCAGTTGGCTAAAAGATTTTAAGAGCTTGAGTTGTTAAATTACATTAACACACATGTTCGTAAATGTACAAGAAGTGAAGAAACCTCGTTACTGATAGTATAACATGTGCCTCCCTATGTTAGTTTACATAGGAACAATTGAAATTTCTTAGATAGTTAAAATAATGAAAAGAAAAAATAACTACAACTACACATTTTGAATGCATCTAAGGATTAACATTTAGCGGTTAAAAGTCATTTTTATTCTTCTTATTTTATGTTTTTCTTCCACCCGGTCTCTTCTTAAAATAATAATAATAGATATCTATCACAAATTCACAATAGCAAATATTTATACTATGAAACGAAGATTCTCGATCTTTAAAGTTTACCCAACGGACAACATGATGGGCTGTAGGCTCATCCCTGTATTTATGGCACCGATGATTAAAAATTGTTTATCACTTGAAGAAACAAGTTTGATCAACTTTTTAAGCATTTTTATGCATCACATGACCTACATTTTAACTCTGGTATAATGATTTAAAACACGATGTTTGCACGTTGCACAAACATAAAAAGATCACCTTTTGCTTTTATTTAGTTGCATCTAGCAAATTCTGGTAAAATTTTGAGTTGAAGTGAATGTTTAGAGATAGGGGTGAGCATCGGGCCGGTCCCGACCCGAAACCGATTTCATGCAAAACCCAAACCGACTCCCGACCCGAATACAGTAGGTTCGGTATCGGGACAGTCCCGACAGGTCGGGTTCGGTCGGATTTCTTGATTTTGGCTGCGTTTTCTCGGTTTTCGGCCCGTCCCGACTCGAAACCGACCCGTCCCGAAATCGACTACCAAGAAAATGCAAACCGACTCCCGACCCAATTAGATTCGGTTCGATATCGGGAAGGTCGGGTTCGGTCGGTTTTCGAGTGTCGGTCATTTTGCTAAGCCCTATTTAGAAAGAACTAAATAAGAATGCAATCATTAAATTTACTTGGAAAACCTAGAGAATGTTAGGATCTTGCAACTTTAAGAGCACTCCAATGATAACGCAAGTTAAACTTTAACATCGTGTCACGTCAGCGCTACATCAGCTTTAACATTTCACCTTAACTCACCCAAAAAGCACCCACAATCATAACATCCCAAGTTAAGGTTTAACATTTGATATTTTCAAATTCAACCCTTGAACTAAAACAAACACTTCATTTATTTAAAACACATATCACATTAAAAATTAAAACACAAAGTACATTAAACATTAAACACGAATTACATTAAACATAAAAACTACAACGTGATTGAGTAAAAATAAAACTACTAAAACTTAATAAAACGAATCACTAGAGTCCCAACCCTCGTCACTTGAAGAGGAATAAAACTCGCAATTAACGAGCCGAGTCTCCATTATGTCAAAGTAGTTATCTCGAATATATTGAGCTTCCCTTGCTTCTTATTCATGACGAGCAGCTTCCTCGCGTGCCTGCTCTTCCATAATCTCTCTAGTTTTCTTCGCGCCAAGTTGACGAAGGGAAGCCTCACTTAAACCGAATGGGTTGTTTTCAAGATCCACTGTGGATGTTAGCGGCTTGATTGTTTAACATTTGGAGTGTTAACAATTGGATTGTTCACAGGTGGAGAGTTTAAAATACATTTTCGGTTGGAAAACCGGAAAGACATCTTCAGTGGTGTTGAGTAAACTTCAAATTCTTCCGAGTTGGAAAGTCGTTTTCCGGCAATCGAGTTGGAGTTGGAAAGCTAGTTTCCGTCAACTGTTGTGGACTTGGGAATTGCTGAGAAAAATCTTTGCGAGACATTTTTGTGTGTGTGAGTTGTGTGTGTAACTTGTGTGTGTTGTGTGTTCTAAACAACTCTGGTAGAGTTGTATATATAGGAAGAGTTGATTTTGAATTTTAATAAATCCCACTCATATTTGATTTTTAAATTTCAAATTTGAATTTGAATTTATCACGCCCAGAATTAAGCAGTATAATTTAAATTTGAATTTGAATAGGTTGAGGGGGTGTAAGTGAAAATTTATTTGAAATGGTTTAGGGGGTGAAATGATTTTTTTTTAATTAAATGTTAACGCCTCGTTGAGAGGGTAACTTCGCCCGTTTAACGCCGTTTTAACGCACGAGGTGCAACGGCCAACGCCGGATAACGCCGGTCTCGGCATTATCATTGAGAGTGCTCTTTTAACCATGCTGTTATTTGATACCACTTTGAATTAAATTCTAGTACAAAGCTTAGAGCATCTACTATATTAAATTTGTATAAAAGTTTATAATTTTATTATGAGATTAATTTATAAACATTTTTGTTTTATAAACCTATCTTCATTAGAGAAAAGTTCATTATAGAACTCATATTTGTCATAGAACCAATGAATCAATCATAGCCACTCATTTCTTTTATTAAAATACATTCACCCTTTTCTTAAAATTAAATATCTCACAAAACGTTAATCGTTACGCCAAAAAAAATCATACCATCTCGACGAGAATTAAATTATCTTTCTATAGATATGCATTGTTATATACTTTCGACGAACTTTCTTTTAAAAAAAAATCGTCCAGAAAAATCACATGTGATTTTTAAAAATCACATGTGATTTGTTAAAATCATATGTGATCTGATTTTTACGAATCACATGTGATTTTTCTGGGCGAAATTTAAAAAAAAAACTTCGCCGAAAATATATAACAATGCATATCTATAGAAAGATAATTTAATTCTCGTCACGATGGTGTATTTTTTGTAGCTTGAAGATTTACCGTTTGCAAGATATGTTGTTTTAAAAAAAGGTGGAAAATGATTTTTTATTAATTTAGATAAAAAATTGATGACTATGATTAGTTCATTGGTTCTATGACAAATATGAGTTCTATATGGATCTCAACTCATCTTCATTATATATAAATTTTATAAAGCTTTATAAATATCATACATAATTCAAATGCACTTAATTATGAAGAGGTTTGATATTCTAGACCTATTTATTAGGGCATCAACTATAACAGGTTTATAAAAAGGTCTAAAAGCTATGAAAAGATTTATCTTTTGTTTCAACCATAGTGAGCTTGTGGTTTATATCTATGTGGCATGAAGAGGCCCAAGATCCTAGACTTTTTTATAATTTGATGCATGTGTTATGTTTGAACATTTGATATAATTATAAAAGGTTTAACATGTGGTAATAAGTTTATAGTTTATAACTTAATGATTTGACATGTTATAAACCAATTTAAAAGGTCCACCATTGTCGATGCTCTTAACATATCTTCAATATTGTTTACACGTGCTTAGACTTCTTCTCATTTTATAAACATTTTCATAAACTACTATAGTGGATGCCCTTAGCTTACTCGCACTTTGCGTGAGGAGAAAATTTTAAATTTTTTGACGATATTTAATTCTCTTAAGGAAAAAGTATATAACTTAATTGAAAGTGTTTTTACAACAAACTGATTTCACAACAGACATCAAGTAACAGGGTGAGTTGGGCTTTTTGAGACGGTTTTTGGTTAAAATCAAACCTTAAACCGAAAGTTCAGTTTTTAACTTTTCTAAAATCAAACCATGTTCAAAGGTTCGTTTTTTTTTATTATTATTATTATTATTATTTTTTTTTTTGGTTTTTTCGATTGATTTATTGGAGGGCTATCTTTTCTACATGTTTGAAATCACTTTCGCATACTGTTAGCGCAAATCAAAATTATATGTGTATAGGTTGAATATTTTGTCGATAAATAATAATATTAGACAACATGTATATAAAGATAAGATGTATGAACATATATGAAATAAAGAAAACTAACTTTACAAATTTATTCTAATATTAGCTAAATAAACATGTGTTACGAATATATAATACCGTGTCTCCTATTTTATGAACTTTCGTGATTACTTGCATAAAAAATAATATGTATATTTTTATTAGTTTAATGAATATTAATGGGGCGGCTCGGTTTTCCGGTTTAGGTTTTCATGTAAAACCAAAAACCGTACCAAAATTTCAATATTTATAAAAACCAAAACCGTACCATCGGTTTTAGAATTGGTTCGGTTTTTTGAGGGCGGTTTTTAGTCTTCGTTTTTGTTCGCTTTTCGGTTTTGGTGTTTACCCCTAAGTAACATAATAATATCTCTAACCTTAATCACTCTATTAAGCTATTGGTTCTTTACTTGAACAATAACTAGTCTATACTACTTAATACTTGTAAAGAATGAATGTCCATTCTTGAAATCTTGAATCTTGAAAACTTAAATTAATGTAGTTTGCCTAAATTACTCCTAAGTATCTCTTGATACACCTTAAGCTTGATCAACTCTAAACTTGACAACTTTTCAAAAACACACACTATATTAATTTTAAAAATCACACGCTTTGCATCAAAGGTCGAACCAAAATCACGATTTCGCAAGTACAATCATTTGCCGTTATAAATTGTCGCTTTGCGCGGTTATCAGTCTAGTTTTAAAAAATGCGCGTACAAAAAGCCCTAATACCAACAACATTGGTGGTTAGGGTCTAATCTTACGGGCTAGTATGGTTCTTTCGTTAATGTAGTCGTTCAACTCATAGATATACTTAAGTAAAAAAAAAATTGTTTTCGTTCGTCCAGCAATTTTTAAACTTCAAAACTATTGTGAATCAACAGTTTGGAATGGCAAGCGCGTTGGAAACTTTATGTGGTCAAGCTTACGGAGCAAGTCAGTACCAAAGGCTCGGCAGCTACACGTTCGGAGCTATGATTGCTCTCCTATTGGTATGTATCCCAATTTCCATTTTGTGGATGTACATCGACAAACTGCTAATCCTTCTTGGCCAAGACCCTCTCATTTCAGCCGAAGCACATATATTCTCAGTTTGGCTCATCCCTACTCTTTTCCCATACGCCATACTCCAACTAATCATCCGATACTTACTATCACAAAGTCTCATATTTCCTATGCTGTGGAGCTCCATAGTTGTACTTGTGCTCCATGTACCTATATGTTGGGCTCTAGTTTTCAAGCTCGGGTTTGGGACAGCTGGAGCAGCATTAGCCATTGGGATCTCATACACTTTAAATGTGATTTTTCTCGGGCATTACTTGTATTGCTCTGAAGCATGTGAAAAGACTCGTGTCACATATTCAAGAGACGTCTTCACAAGCATTAAGGAGTTCTTCCGCTTTGCCATCCCATCTGCTGTTATGATTTGGTACAATCACTAATGACCTTCAATACTTGACCTGTTGACCACGTAATTCACATATGAAAGGCTTATTCAGAGAAATGGATTTTATTTTTGTTGTGTAGTCTTGAATGGTGGTCGTACGAGATCGTGGTTTTGTTATCAGGACTATTGCCAAATCCCCAGTTAGAGACTTCAGTGCTCTCAATATGGTAATCCTTTTTGGAGCAAACACAATTATATTTGAGTTCATTTATTTTTCACATATTAGACTAATTTAAAACATGTGGTATCTTCTGCATAACAGTCTAACAGTTGGTGCCTTACACTACTTCATACCTTACTCATTTGGGGCTGCTGTAAGGTTTGCTCTTAACCCATTTAATTTTTACCCAAATGATAATAATAACTGTCCCAGAGTAAAGATATGCTCTTTTGCAGCACGCGGGTATCCAACGAATTAGGAGCTGGGAATCCACAGGCTGCAAAAACAGCTCTCATTGCCGCATCAGCTCTAGGAGCAGTGGAAGTGATCATAGCCATCACTACTCTTTTCTGCTCTCGTTCTGTTCTTGGATATGCATTTGGAAACGAGGTGGAATTAGTTGACTATGTCAAAGACATCACCCTTCTTCTTTGTTTCACTATATTCGCAGATACAATACAAGCAATTCTTTCAGGTTCTTAGTTTTAAACTTCATGAAATAGATTGAAACATTAAGTTGACCTAATAACTTCACTAAACTTATTTTTATTTTCTAACAGGAGTTGCTAGAGGGAGCGGGTGGCAGCATATCGGGGCCTACATCAATCTTGGGTCATATTATCTTGCTGGAATCCCAATGGCTTTAGTCCTTGGTTTTGTGGTGCACCTAAGAGGGAAAGGATTGTGGGGTGGACTAATCATCGGATCAATAGTACAATGTATTCTGCTTACTCTCGTAACATGTTCTACTAACTGGGAAGAACAGGTTCTTGATTTGACCCATAAGTAAAATTTTAAATTTAGACTTTGGTAGTCCATTAGCTGCTAATATATATGCTCCTTGTGGATATCTCAGGTAACAAAGGCAAGAGAAAGAGTATTCGTGGGGGAGAATAATGATGAGCAATTATACTTTAACCATACAAGCAAACAGTAGTGATGGCTATGATCACTTGCCTACTAACCACAAAATATAGAAGAAAAGACCATTTTTCAAGAACCGGAGAGTGAACCAAATCTACTAAAAAAGGCAGCATAGACAATGGTTTAATTAATGTAAAATCTTGTTATTTTGTGGATGATTTAACCTACATTCATTTCCAATAAAATCTGCACTAAAGGCAGCATACTTTTCGACAATGTGCAGAGTTCGGTGCAGTTGTTATAGTTTAGAGGGAGTGTGTTAAATATGATTCTCCTTTATCTAAGTAGCTCGATGCGATCCACAGCTTAAATACAATATTGATATAGTATCTAATGTACCAACCTGCAATATTTTTTTATAAAAGTCAACCTAGATACAATACAGGCCACCAACTCTTGTTCTTGACTTGTATAAATCTTGCTACCATCACTAGGAATAGTTCCTTATTATGGAGGAGGGGTTGTTGTTGCCGGCAAGGCAGCCGCTGGAATGGAAGGTTGTATTCGTGAACGAGGTGAAGCAAACTTGCTACATAGCGTTGCCAATGGTGGTAGTGACAGTGTCACAAAACCTATTGCAGGTGGCATCCATGTCAATGGTTGGTCATCTTGGTGAACTTGAACTCGCTGGTACAGCAGTTGCTACTTCCCTCACTAATGTCACTGGCTTCAGCCTCCTAGTAATTTCTTCTCTTTTACGCTCTTCCTCTTTTAATACATATAGCCGGATTTAGAAATTCGGTTCGATTTTTTTTTTTTTTTTTTTTTTTTCATCCTAGGGTCTGTGCTTCTGCTTGAGCTTTTCTTTTACAGTTTTAGAAGCTCTATGTTTATACAACTCTGATAAACATCTTTGGTGCATGCATAATCACAAACTTCTTTTAGTTTTACGTTTTCATTTTGTTAATTGCAAGATGGAATTGTGAGAAGAGTTTCATGACTTGAAAACGAATTCGGGTGATATGTTGTGTTAAATTTCAATGGAATTTATTCGGGTGATATGTTAATTGCTAGTACAGCAGTTGCTACTTCCCTTACTAATGTCACTGGCCTCCTTTTAATTTCTTCTCTTTTACGCTCTTCCTAACACATTTAGCTGGATTTAGAAATTCGGTTTGAATTTTTTTTTTTTTTTTTCATCTTAGGGTCCGTGCTTCTGCTTGAGCTTGAGCTTTCTTTTACAGTTTTAGAAGCTCTATGTTTATACAACTCTGCTAAACATTTTTGATGCTACATTTTCATTCTGTTAATTGCAAGATGGAATTGTGAGAAGAGTTTCATGACTTGAAAACGGATTCAGGTGATATGTTAAGTTGAATTTCAATGGAATTAGTCCCGAAACTTTAGTTGCTGTCTTGCTGAGAATCTATATATCGTGTTTGGGTATGCGCGTTTTATCTGCTTAATACATAAATAAGTTCACACTGTCTGTATATGTAGATAATCTATGCTGATTGAAAAACTACATTGTAATCTAATGCTTGTGTTATTGTGTATCTCATTGTTTATTTATTTCTTGTAGTTAATGATGTCTTGAGTCATCAATAAAAACTGACATGATTTATAGCTCTTTAAATTTTAGAATCTTGTGCACGTGAAATCAAACAGAACCAACTATTTAAATCATATAGAACAATGACTATAAAAGTCAAGTAGAACTACTCATCCAATATGTGTTTGTTTTTAAAAAAAAAGTCTTACTAGACCTCTTACTCTTACCAGTAAGAGGTGGGCAGACGTTTTAGTTGTTTGTTTTTTTCTTTTGAGTAAGACCCAGTTACACATATAACATCTTACTCAGTAGAGGTGGGGACTTGTCTTATCTGCTCTTACTCGTTTTGCAAACTTTATACAATATAATTGATTGTTTATTAACTATGTTATATTTATGATAAAAAGTCTTGTTTCATATTTACATAAGTTACTTATTATCGCATTGCGTTTGTTTAATAAACAAATTGCAAAAACGAGCACTTAAAATCATTCGGACAATTATACAAAAACAAACAATATTATTTCGTTCAGATTTAGACTTTCTAGCCACATCTTACCAGTAAGATGCGGTAGTCAGATTCAGACCCAAAACATCTTAATGAAACAAACACAGACTTATATTTGCTCTTAGGGTAGAATTATCATTAGAGGAAGATTTTAGTGAGAATAAAACTTATTTATATGTAAAAAGCTAAACATCTAACTTACTGTAAACTGTAATAATCACTATGAAAACACTTGATTGGCAAATTTTGATTTTGAATTTTTTTATGTTGCTCTAATCACTTTGATAAGTATCCAGTCAAAATATAATTAGTTAGTTACTATAGCTAGATCACAAACAAACAAGAAAATACTTGTAACTCAGCTTTAAAACCGACATGCATTGGCAGTTTGGAATGGCGAGTGCCTTGGAAACTTTATGTGGACAAGCTTATGGAGCACGACAGTACCAGAAGCTCGGTGCCTATACATACGGTGCCATAATATCTCTCCTATTGGTCTGTTTACCAATAAGCATTATGTGGATGTACATCCAGAAACTCCTAATCCTTCTAGGCCAAGACCCTCTAATTTCAGCCGAAGCACGTAAATACTCAGTTTGGCTCATCCCTGCTCTTTTTCCGTACGCCATACTCCAACTAATCACCCGATACCTACTCTCACAAAGTCTCGTGTTACCCATGTTGTGGAGTTCTGTCACTGCACTTGTAATCCATGTTCCCATGTGTTGGTCTCTAGTTTTTAGGTTCAGATTTGGTACAGCTGGAGCAGCATTAGCCATTGGTATTTCCTATACCTTGAATGTGATTTTTCTTGGGATTTATATGTATCAATCCAAAGCTTGTGAAAAGACCCGTGTAACATCTACGGGAGATGTTTTTACAAGCATTAAGGAGTTTTTCCGCTTCGCCATCCCATCTGCTGTTATGATTTGGTACCAAACAACCTTCACAGTGGACCATATTTTAATTTCACATAAATGATACTAATTCAAGGAGTTACTTATCTTTGTTGTGTAGCCTTGAATGGTGGTCATACGAGATTGTTGTTTTGTTATCAGGACTCTTGCCGAATCCTCAGTTAGAAACTTCAGTGCTCTCAATATGGTAACTTTTTACGCGTATACACACACCAACTTTTTTATTTTTCCCCGCATTTTAGACTAAGTTTAAAATATTTGGTATCATCTTTTGCAACAGTCTAACAGTTAGTGTGTCACACTACTTCATACCTTACTCATTTGGGGCTGCTGCAAGGTTTGCCCTTAATCCATTTCAGTTTTACACTTTTACGTGAATGAAAATATGCCGAGTATCCCAGAGTAAAGATATGCTCTTTCTGCAGCACGCGGGTATCCAACGAATTAGGAGCTGGGAACCCACAGGCTGCAAAAATGGCTCTCTTGGCTGCATCAACTCTTGGAGCAGTGGAAGTGATCATAGCCATCACGACTCTCTTGTGCTCACGTTCTGTTCTTGGATATGCATTTGGAAACGAGGCGGAACTAGTTGACTATGTCAAAGACATCACCCTTCTTCTTTGTTTCACTATGTTCTCAGATACAATACAAGCAATTCTTCAAGGTTCCATGTTATAAACTTCGTGAAATATATCAAGTCTTACTGTTGACCTAACAAGCTCACGACACTTGTACTTTTTTCTTCTAAACAGGAGTCGCTAGAGGGACTGGGTGGCAATATATCGGAGCTTATATTAATCTTGGGTCATATTATCTCGCTGGAATACCTATGGCTCTTATCCTGGGTTTTGTATTGCACCTAAAAGGGAAAGGATTGTGGGGTGGACTAATTACTGGATCAATCGTGCAATGCATTCTGCTTACACTAGTAACATGTTCAACTAATTGGGAAAAGCAGGTTCTTAATATGACGCACATATAGTTTGATCTTAGGCAATGGTAGTCCACTAACTGATTATTTATATACTCCATGTTGGTATCTCAGGCAACAAAAGCAAGAGAACGGGTATTCGTGGGGGAGCTTATTGATGAAGAATGATCGATGTTTCAACCATACAAGCAAGAAGCATGTAAATGACCGATCAAGACCAGTCTACTAACAGGAACTAGAATAACAGGCAATTTTCTAAGAACCGGATATTGAAACAACTGCAGAATGGCAAGTTTTAAGATGGTTCAATGAAATTATGTTTGCCGTTCACAAGAATAAAGAATGTTAAATTATAATTTGTGTATTCCAATTTACCAAACCAAATTATAAGAAAAAAATGCAGTAGAGTTAATCTAATGATCAGTGTGGTAAGGATCAATCTGGTACGTCCTTTGATAGGGTTTTTTTTTGTTTTGTTTTAGCTTGTGAATACCCCTCGGTACAATCTGTGTTGTAGGATTATTGCATCTTCAACTGAGAAAAAATTAACAGAATAATGCATTCACGATTCATACATGTTGGTCCAATAAATGAAATCATAAGGCCATGCTAACTTTTTTCCCCAAAAGAGTGATTTGGTTCCCTTACAGGTCATCAAAACACCACCTGAAGCTAAAAAAAAGACACTGTTTTCTAACCACAACAATGAGATGCGTTCGCAAAAATACGATTTTCTTAGAAAGTTCAAACTTTGTAGCGATATGAGCCGGTTGGATACCATGGTCATGTTACCGGTTGCGTAACAGGGTTATTGCAAATTCTACCAAACTTCTACATATAGCTGAATACGTTAGACGTGATTTCTAAAACTATGTTATTTCTATAATATTACAGTATTTCTTTTTAGTAAAACAAATGTGATCATTCATATTTGAATCTACTTTAGAATAATTTTAAAGCGGTTTATTTATTAAACAATTTTACCTTAAAAAAAAGTACCTCAAATAGATTTATTTATTGTAAATGAATCAAATCTATGAACTCTAAGTGGAGCAGAAAGAATAACCACCCCTCAACTTTACTTTTCATTGTATCTCCATATGAGACAAACAATAAAAAATAAATAAATAAATAAATAATAAAAAATATAAAAAACACACACGATATCCTGCCATTAAGAAAATACTATCATATAATGGACCAAGGTCCAGCACTTTTTGAGAAAAAGCGAACAACTTAGTCACCATTTCATGTTGTTGGATTTTACTAGCGAGTCATCTTGCTGCCACAAAATTTAAGAGAAAAGTCATGGAGAAGGGTTTATTGATGGCGGAGCAGCCACGGAGATCACATTATGTGTTGGTGGAGGAAGTGAAAAAAGTTTGTACATAGCGTTGCCGATGGTAGTGGTTATGGTGTCACAAAACCTATTGCGAGTGGCTTCTATGTCAATGGTTGGTAACCTTGGTGAGCTAGAACTTTTCAGGACTGCTGTTGGTACTTCCCTCTCTAATATACTTGCACGTTCATTTTTCATTGTTCAATCTTAACACCAGAGAATTATAATGTATTTTGTCTAAAAGGAAGTGAACTTGTAGAAAAGGTGAGGTCAATAAACTAAAAAATGGTACGTCTGTTCCAATATGATAAAACTAAGGATTCTTATCTCTGCACATGTTTCCCCTTACATATGCAATAGCATATATTTTCATCACAAGAGTAACATAATCCTTACTTTTTTGTCATCAAACTCTGCAGATGATGAAGTCCTTCCGTATAGACAGTGGTGTGAGTAATTGTACAATGGGAGTTGTTTTTAATCGGGTATACCAACGGGTTTGTTGCCAGATAGTGAAGGTTTCTAGAATACACTCAACTAAAATTTCATCCTAAAGGTCTAGGAGTGAATTTGGTTTCTCTAAGCTTAACTGTAGCTTCATGCAATTTACCTAAGTTATAATCTTGTTGAATTGATTGAGGACTGAACATCTTAAGTTCTTAACCATCCTCTCAATTTCCTCATACACACAAGCTATAAAACAGCTAAGTGTCTACTAATTCTGAAAATGCCATCAAATGTTTCTCGACACTTTTTCACATAACCTACTTGTCTCATTCTTAAGCTAAATTTATAGTATCATCACACAAACCTCTGAATCCATATTAGGGTAAAGTTAGGCATGCTTATGAGCTAGAATGGTTCTTTTGTGGGTATAGCCTAAAAAAATGCTTACAATTGTTTTTCATGTTTTTAATTTCAAAACAAATGCGACAGTTCGGAATGGCGGGCGCAATGGAAACTTTATGTGGCAAGCTTATGGGGCAGGACAGTAGCAGAGGCTTTTGGTATCCACACGTATGGCGTTATAATATCACTCATTTTGGTTTGTTTCTGTATTTCCATTTTGTGGATCTACATCGACAAAATCCTGATCCTTCTTGGCCAAGACCCTCTCATATCAGCTGAAGCATGTAAATTCCAATTTGGCTTCTCCCTGCCCTTTTCTCATACGCCATTCTCCAACTAATCATCCGCTAGCTACTATCACAAGTCTCATATTTCCTATGTTGTGGAGCTCCATCGTTATACTTGCACTCCATGTACCCATATGTTGGGCTAGGCTCGGTTTGGGACTGTTGGAGCAGTATTAGCTATTGGGACCTCGTACAATTTAAATGTGATTATTCCTGGACTCTATTTGTATCACTCTAAAGCATGCGAAAAGACACGTGTCACATTTTCAGGAGAAGTCTTCACAAGCATCAAAGAGTTCACGCGCTTTGCCATCCCATCTGCGATTGTGATTTGATACTATCTTTTCAATAACCTAAACTTGACCACATTTTTCACATACACATATTCAACAGGAGACTTCAAATTTTTTTTGTGGGGTCTTTAATGGTGGTCATATGAGATCCTTGTTTTGTTATCCAAACTTTTGCCTTTGCCAGACCCCAGTTAGAGACTTCAGTGCTTTCAATATGGCATTCTTCTTTGGGTAAACACACAATATTGTTTCTTTGAACATTTAAGACCAACTTATTTGCAGATACAATACAAGCAATTCTTTCGGGTCCTTAGTTTAAACCTTTGTGAATATCAAGACGTCACTTCCACCTAACAAGCTCACAAAACTCTTTTTTGTTTCTAAACAGGAGTTGCTAGAGGGAGTGGGTGGCAACATGTAGGGGCCTACATTACTCTTGGGTCATACTATCTCGCAGTAATTCCTATGGCTCTAATCCTGTGTTTTGTTGCGCACTTAAATGGGAAAGGACCGTGGAGTGGCCTAATTATCGGATCAATCGTGCAATGCATTCTGCTTACTATCGTAACATGTTTGACTAATTGGGAAAAACAGGTTCGTGGGGAAGATTACGGATGAGGAATAATTCCTCAACCATACAAGCAAGAAGCGTTTACATGACCTTAGAAGACTTGTATAATACTATCCGAAAATTAGAAGAATAGGGACTTTTTAAAGAATGTGATATCGAAACAACATCTACACAAAAAAAGGCTGCTCTGACAATAGTTAAATGAATGTTATATGACGTTATTTTATGGAGGATTTAGCCAGCGTTATTTTGCATTAAAATCAGGAGGGCCTTAATGTTGCATGTCAATGATGTCATTAACTCATTAACCTTTACAGATATAGTACACAGTCACACAATAATGTTAGCCATATACGAAATTGAAATGCTTTTAATTAAACCTTCATATAACACAAACATGGATAACATCCAACAAGATTCGCTCCAAGGTTAAGATAAACATTATCAGAACATGGTCATGTAGCACGTCTATAAAGAGAGTAACATCAAGTTAAGATATGGTTCACCTAGCTCGTTTCGGGCCAAGAGGAAAGGAAACTCGTTGAGGAGGCAGATCAGTGCTCTGTTCTTGTGATGTATTTGCCTTTGAATCACTAGCTTCCTCTTCCTCTTCTTCTGTTTCTTCAACAGCTTCGCTTGTTCGCTTCCTTGGGATCGAAAGCTGGTAATTTGGACTGATCAATGTGTCTGCCTCTGGGGGCAACGCCATCCCTGGTCCAGAAATTGACTTTGGCAGTGGAATCTTGTTCCTGGTCCTTGCCAATTCTAGTAGAACCTATAAAAGAAATCACGTCACAAACAGAGCAAGCATTTTATATAAATATAGTATATGAATAAATAGTCAATTATGGTTTAGTTAATATGATACCTCTCGTGGAGGGGGTTGGGCGAAGCTGAAATTGACTTTAGACTGAATAGCAAGCTTGACATCATCAGAATCAATAGTAGACTTGCCAGCATGTTCCGAGTACACCTGTGCATCTGTCAGCACATCCACCACGTAGCGGTACCACAGTTCTAAGAATTGGTGAACAACACGAGGTTCATAGTTTTCAACCCCCATTGATTTCAACAATGTTTTGACAATCTTGGCATCCCTTGGCAAGTCCTCCTCTCCATCAGCCATTCTTCAAACCTGATATCTGTAATTAGAAAATAACTGCTGATTCCCACTGTCTAAGCCAAAATTTTCTATTTTTAAATAATTTTTTTCCTGTCATAACTACTATTAACGGATTAACCTACTCTGTTCTCAAACAGCAGTTCTAACAAGTAAAAAATTAAAGTCTGAACTTAAGTTTCTGGCATATTCATAAACACTAGATTTTATAACAATGAGCATATTTATAGTCTGAAGTCTAGACTGGGTCTGTAAACAAAATGAGTATATTAAAAGGGAAATGAGGGTAGGAGGACGGCTATAAGGTGTAAGCAATTTCGAGTATCCGGTTCTTATATATGTATACAAAATGTTACTATGTTAGTAACGCAAACAATTTGATTTGGTCCACTTAAGGCATAAACCACGATCTGAACCACCTTTCACCAGTTCCACTCTTTTTCAAATCAAACCAGAAAACAGACAAGGACATCAAATGAACACACTTATTCAATCCATATTAGTTATGTGGGTTATATAGATTCAAATAACTTATATCGTTAAGTATTTGAAGTAATGTCAAGTTTCAATTGAAGATAGAGCATGCGAACAACAGAATTACAAACCACACATGTGGCTTCAAGAATACACTACAATAACCTCAATACAATTAGACCAGCTACAAAGGTATCATATATACTACTGAGAAGCCGCAAAAAAAAAAAAAAAAAAAAAAAAAAAAATTCTTGTTTTGAATCCGAATGGAATTTGTATATTTTAGTCAGGGGTATGGCGATTACACCAGATAATATATACTCTCTCCTTTTCCACAAAGAAAGATATATCTTTAAGCTTCGCTTCAAGGTCAAACTTATTACTTTTTTTAAATTCCTTATTACTACAACTTTTTTAGCAAGCTCAAGGCCAGCACAATTTTTATTTGAAATTAAGCTCGACACAATATCTTCACTCATCCTCTTCGATTTAGTGATACCTGAATATTTCAGCTTCTCTTTGCAAGTTTCAGCTATAATATCAAAAGAAAAAGACAAAATAGGGGAGAATCCACTAGTTAAAATGATCTCCCGTGCAAGTTTTAGGTCTTATTATAATAGCTAACATCTAAATTATGAAATATAATCTGCATGAAACAAGTTTCGTAGAAAACTTCCATAGAACAACTCGAAAACTTTAAATTTAGAGTAACCAAATTCAGACACACATTCTAAACAATGAAGCACAAGATTGATAAAGAACAAAGAGCAATTAACCAATTAAACTCTCTTGGCTATAAATTAATTTACATCACATCTAACCAAGATAAAAATACATCAACTCAAACTTAAAAAGTATAGCCTAAAAGGTTATCCTCAGCAGAAGATTCGTGTTCGAGAACTAAACTAACATCAACAACCTTAAAAAGGATAAGTTCACATGTGTGGTACTTATTAACGCTTGTTAAAGTGTCAAACATCATTATTGAAATAATGTTTCAAAAACAAACTTACCATGCCTTAAATCTTCCTTCTTCAAAACTTAAATACAGTAAGACACACTTATTTGTCTAAACCTATACTATCTCTTCTCACCACATACATACTCGCATATTTGCTCAGAATATACCTACACACACAACTGTCGCTCCCTCCCCACGGGTAGTAGTAATACGACTGTCTACATCCTACCTCCCCCATACTCTAAACGCCCCCAAAGCCGAAAGTTGTGGACTACTCAGGTATCCTTCCAGTTTCAACTAAAAACCATCGTGGAAGGATACTATCAGCCCAATTGTCTTATCTCCTACCAATGTGGGACGGGTTGTGCGGCTTTATGGGGCATTCCACATAGCCTGGTCTTGCGGGATTGGGCATTGTTGTTGTACACTTAAATGTCTAAACCCAAAACTTACAGTAGTGGCATCAATAAAAACCCATATTATCTTAACCATCAACGCAACCGACCCCTCAACACACTATAACAAACCAACTAAGGGGGTGTTTGTTTATGTGGACTTTTGAGCTTATTTAATTTAAGCCTAAATTTTCAGGCTTATTTTGAGACTTATCGGCCTATATAAGCTTATGATGATATGATAAACTTATGACACATGATTATAAGAGACAAACCCTAATTATAAATTTGAAAATAATTGTGGTTACTGATAAACATAGTAAAAGAATTGAGGCAATTGGTTGTCTAGGGCTTGAAATAAAAACCCAAAATTGCAAAGAGCAAGCGCTTACTTGAAGAAAAGTTGTGAAATCGATATGATGATTTGATCCAAGGGGTGCGTTTGGGGAAATCAGTAGCAATGGGGGTTTATGAATACTGTTTTTGGGTGATCTCGATTTGGAAAATTAATAAATTTGCTACTTTCCGGTATACATTTAAAATACATTCATTCATATATTTTTGAATAGTTTTATATAACACAAACAAAAATATTTAAGATAAAGACTTAATAGAAATACCAATAAAGTCAAACGGTGACAATAATTTTAAAACGAATGGAGTAATAAAGAAGTATATTAAGAAAAAACGTCTGCAACCATAATTATCTATTAACTTTTCAACTCGTTATTTTTAGAACATCCTTAAAATAAAATAAAAATGCATATATATCTCTTTAAACACTCAAAATTACATATATATTCGGTGTAAACTCATAATTGCATATATCCCTCCAAACACTCAAAATTATCATAATATATTCAAATAATTATTTTTTGTAATTATAGTTTATATCAAAAATGTCAATTATACATTTGTATTTTTAAACGAACTCATCATTATCTTAGATTTATGCGACTTATTCCCTTTAAACATGCATTAACGTCTACAACTACAATCGTTGACTTAGGTAATTCATAATCGTCTTAAATTGTGTTTCATTCAAACTATAATCAACATTTTGAATATAAGCTATAATTATAATTTGTTTTTGGGTTTTAAATATAGAAAAAGTAATTATTTAGATATATATTATTCTACTTTACATTTGTTGGGGAACTAATGAACAGTATATTTTTTGGGATATTTTTTTACCCGGCCTCTTTGGGTAACCGACTCGATCTACTCATTTTCACTCACATCGTCTCTCTATTTTTTTAGGTTAACCGGCCCGTTCTATTCATTGTCACTCACATCGTCTCTTTATTCTTTAAATCCAAGTGGGTAGATCTCCGGTGAAAAATCCGGCCATGCTTGGTTTTGTTGTTAGTGCATCGGTTTGTGAAAGGGCTACAGTCATGTGTTATCGGGTTTGTACATGCGCGCTTGCCACATGATAAACGCTACAGTTGTATGCATCTTTTGGTCCATATATTTTTTTCTGCTTGCCATGTCTTAGATTAGGTTAGGTATATCGATTATCAATCATCAAAAATCCGATCTGCAACTTTGATATTTTCAAGAATCGATACAAGGTGTGATGTTTTTTCCTTTTCTTTTTTTCCTATTTTGTTTGATCTTTATGCTTGTTATCACTCCTAAACTATATTTCAAGTGTTTGTAATTAATATGTAATAGGTTGCTTAATTAGGCTTTTAAGTTAGTTTTAATGGCAAGGCTTATGTAGAAAGCCCATAAGCCTTGATCCAAGCCCAATAAGGAAAGAAAGGGAACTTGTGTGTTGCCCTAGTTCTTCCCTATAAATAATGTTGTAAACTCCCATTTGGGAGTTGGTTGTTCACTTTACTTAATTTATACGCATAAACCTTTCTATATCATTCGTGTATATTGAGTTTAGTGTTCATCCGATCCTTCATTCATCTATATTTCTTACATATTGAGCTTGTGTTACAATATGGTGACCTAACAGTGGTATCATTCACCATCTAGTTGGGTGAAAAACTCTTGTTTTTGAAGATTTTTAAACTATACGCGTGGGTTTTGGTTCTACACTTTTCAAACGCTTTAAAACTTTAAATTTTACACTTTTAAATTCAAGATTCTTGTACTTTAAGGTTTATTTTGTGTTAAAGTTTACGTTTTTAGCATAAAGTTTGAAACTTTACGTGTATAAAATCGTTTTTGAGCTTGGTTTTGTGCGTACACTTCTGTTTACGCGTAAGCTGAAAAAGTGAGTTAAATCATCAAGTTTCCAACTTTTGTGTTATTTTGGTGATTTTGAAGCTACTTCATCCTAAAAATCAGGTTTCTAAACGTTTTTGTGCTTAAAAATCAGTTTTGCTTACATTTAGTACTACCTACGCATAGTAAAACCCTAGTTTTACTTGTAAGCATTCAAAGTCTACGCATAAGCTCTTCATCGTTTGATCTTCAATGTTATTGGTTTACTCAGTGTTTTCTTGCTTGGATAAGCCTGAAAATACTTCGACTTTGGATATCTTTTACACTGGTATAAGTGTAAATGATTTTTGGGCAAAACCCTAGTTTTAAGCATAAGCTAAATCTTACGCGTAGAATTCTTTCTGCCTAAGCATTTTCTTAAGGCCTAAGCCTGTCTTACGCATAAGATAATCTTACGCATAAGCATTCTACTACTAAGCCTTTGGTTTACGCCTAAGCTAAGTGTTTCTCAAGTCTACATGTAAGCTATTCCTACGCGTAAGCTCTATTGTTACGCGTAAGGTGGTTTTCTACGCATAAGGTGCTTTCTACGCTTAAGCTGGTTTCTACGCATAAGGTTACTTCATCAACAAAGTTTCATTCGACTACAAAGATCCATCATCAACACAAGTTTCAAGATGTCTCAACCACCATACTCTAGCTACTTTCCTCATGTGTATCCTCAACAACAACAACAACAACAACAACTCTATCAACAATATCCTCCACCATCACCACAACAAATGTAACAATTTCAACAACAATTTCCTCAAGGATCAATTCCACCACAAATGATTCAACCACCCTTAGTCTACAAGTACAACCTTACACAAACTTTCAAAATCAACATCCATCCAAGTATGCTATGAAGGAACCGTCTTGGTTTGCAAAGATGTGTGAAGCTTTAAGTAGCCAGCAATCCATTCATGAAGCTGGATCCCTTGACAGATCTCCAATGCTCACTCCCGGTAACTACGATCAATGGGTAATTAGGTTCTTTAGGTTTTGTGATCTAAAGAAGCCACATGGAAAGTTCTTAAAGAAGGTCATCCTTGAAGGTCCATTTCAAATGCCTACTATCACTATACCCTGAGATCCGACTGCCAATCCACCAAGAGATGATATCACCAACATTGTCGGTATTGATCAACTTACTACTGATCAACTTCTTCACTTAGAAGCTGATGAACTTGATATGCAATATATCCTTTTGGGATTAACCAATCCGATACTCGTAGTGTTGATGCTCGAAGATCGCTAAAGCAATGTGGGAGCACATTCATCTTCTTCTGGAAGGCACTGAACTCAATCAAGAAGACATGGAATCAAAAATCTACTTAGCCTATGAACACTTCATGATTGAACCAGGGAAGATATTAGAGTCATATCATCATCGGTTCTCAGACATCATCAATGACTTGGATAAACACAATATCATTATGCCAAGAATTGTAGTCAACACTAAGTTCCTTAGTAGTCTTGGTCCTGATTAGGAAAAGTATGTTATTTTCATCCGTCAAGCGAAGAATCTTCATCTTGCTACATACGGATTGTTGTACGACTATTTGAAGCCCCACCAAAAGGAAGTTGACAGAGAAAGAGTCATCCGTGGAGCTCTTGTTTCACCTTCACTCCCGGATAATCAAACTCTTTCTTTGTGGGCTCAAGCATGTTATCCTCAATTCCCGACCTTGCAAACTGTCTTCACAAACCCTCCACAATCAACTGTTCAGATTACACCATATGATCCTTCACAACAACAATCACAAGAAACTCAATTGGTTCCATACAACAACAACAATGATCAGGCACTCTACATTGAATCAAATGAGGATGCTGATGCCTTCGATGCAATGAATCAAGGATTTGTTATGCTTGCAAAAGCCTTCGGACAATTTGCTAACAAATCCAACAATCGCATTCGTACCTCATCCAACACAAGGAATCAAACTGTTGTTAACAATGGACGTGTTGAAGTTCAGAATCGTGGTTATGTTCGCCGATGGGTAGTGGTCAAGGGTTTAATGCTAATGGAAGGAATAATATGGGTGCTCCACAACAATGGGCTCAAGTGGTTGATCGGGGAAATGCTCGATCGGGTTAATGGTCTCGTTGTTATAACTGTAATGAGAAGGGTTATCTGGCTAATGCATGCCCAAAGCCGAGGACAAGAGGCAACGCTTATCACAAAGAGGCTTTACTCTTGGCTCTCAAGGATGAAGCTGGTGGAACTCTTACCAACAAGGAACAAAGCTTCATGGCAAATGCAGATTCAGATGATGACATGGAGGACTTGCAAGCTAATGCAGCCGTAATGTTAATGGCAAACATGCAAGAGCTCCACATGAGTGACACAGGCCCAGTGTATGACACTGATGGCTTGTCTCAAGTACCGGATCCTAACATACTTATACATGATCTGATATCTCCGTCAACATTTGCATCCGACAAGGATCAGAGTGTTCAACATGAACCTTCTACATCTCATTCCGATGATAATCAAATAGATCCCGTAGTTATATTTGACGATCAAGATGACCTTATGGTTAATATTGATAATCAAGTTGACTCCGTGGTTATACTTGAGGATCTAATTAATGATCATGTTGAGACTCACGTTGAACAAGCTGAACCTGTGTCTAATCCAGATCTTCAGCTCATGACCAACTTAATTACGGACCAAAAATCTCGAATGGAAATGTGCCAAATCATCAATAAGAAATTACACGAGAAAGTTGCACTGTTGACTAAGGATAATGAATGCATTTGCTAAATCCTACCAAAATGAAAAATCTTTGGAAAAACAGATATGTGATCTAGTTGCATCCAAGAATGCTTTGTTGTCTCAAATAGAACAACTGAAATATGATCATAAACAACAACGTAACGCTCTCACTTCGGTAACTCAAAAAGCCAAGTCTGAGTTGTTAACTTGTCAAAAATAGTTTTGTGAATACAAAAAGCATTCAAGGAAACAAATAGATGACTATCTTGAAGAAATTGTCGACTTACAAAATAAAATCAAAGAGTTTCGAAATGTTGTTTATAAACATGGTGAGTCAATCACAACTATTCAAAAGTTTACCTTTAAACCAAATCCAAATGGATATGAACCGAATCTTGCTGATTACAAACCACGTTTTTCAAATAGAGCATTCAAACCAAACCCTCAAGTCTACAGTGCAGAACACAGAATTGATGATTCCATTATGAGTGTTGTTGAATATAATCGTATGGAGGAACTAGATGCAGAAGACGAGAGTCGGTTAAAATTGGAAAATGTTGTTTATAACAAACCGTTTAACTATTCAAAAGCCATAACTTTCGTCACACAACAGGATAATTCTAACACACCTTGGGTTATCACGCCTACTTCTGAGTCTTCTAATGTTGGTCCCCAACCCAATAATGCACAAATTAATGGTCCTTTACCTTCACTCAGTGAAGTAAAAACATTACCCGAACAATGTCAAATTCTTAGATACTTTGAAACATTCTTATCGGACATCAAACTTTTGGAACATGAAATTGAAATCAATTCTGTAATAAAAATTAAACATTTTCAATCGCCTCATGCGCGAGCACAAAGAGATATTTTTCAGAAACGAATTTTACCTCATGTCAGAAATTTGAAAATGTGTGCAATATATTGGGAAAGGGATTTCCACAAGGAGCTTGGACTTATGAAAATAGTTTTCGAGAAAACAGAAACATCGATTTCAAATACTAAAAGTAAAAAGAAAATGTTAAGAAAAGATGTTGATCGACTCTTGGAAGATGTTATATGTGCTGATAACATAAATGTTGTGTTACTACATACTGTTGCATATGCATTTGATTATATCGCTGTTACTACTGTTGATTCTGTTGAAAATGTTGAGAACACCGATAATGTGTCACAAATCAAGTCTTTAAAAGTTGAAAATGAGCGTTTGTTAAACGAGCTTTCAAATGCAAAACGTCGTCTTCAATGGTGTCAAAAAGATTGTCAAAATCGAGAACTCGCTTTGCAAAACAAAATCAACCAGTTGCATACCAAAACTCTTAATCCAAAACTTGAGCAATTGGATGATGAAAACGTGTCTTTGAAGTGTCAAATTTCAAAATATGAACAAGAAATTTCAAAAGTTAAAACGAAATATGGCGTCATATTTGATTTACTCAAAAAGACTCGTGCTCAAGCGTCAAAAGATATTGATGATCATCTTGCATATACCAAAGATGTTTTACGACAAAATAGAAACACTGCTCGAAAATCAAGATTTGCTACACACTATCCATGATCTAAAAGCAGAGTTGGTAAAACTTAAGCAAGATAGGAATAGTAACACAAGCGTAATTGCACCGTGAATTCTTAGGCGCCTAATGACACATCACAAGAAACTAATGTGCTTCCTTCTCTTGAAAAGAATAGTTGCCTCTTTTACCAACGCTAGCACTTCACAGCTTAAGAGCACATCAAGGAAGAATAGGAAGTTGCGGCGTAAGAAAAGAACAATAAAGACCTCTGAAGTAGAAGAACACCTTAGGACTTTGAATAAGACTCAAGTTGCACCCACTTTAGACATTGCGTTAGACAAATGTAATAGAAAAAGTGATGTAACGAATGCTGAACCTTTAAGTACTTTAAATGTTATGTTTGAAGCATCTTGTGTTGGTTGTCATAAAAGCATGTTTTCTGGTTGTCATGGTAAATGTGTTGCTAATGTTATCTTATCTCGTAAGCGGAATAATAGAAAACGGAATACCTCTAGGCCCACTAATGCTTCTAAGTCTGTGCTAGGTAAACCACCCTATAGTGTTCCGGCTACGATCATTGATGTACCCATAGAACCCCCCTCACCTCCTAGAAAGAACTTATCACCTAGTGCATTTACTAAGACCAAAGCTAAGACTAGTTGGAGATGGCAGAAATGGTTACATATTACACTTGGCTTTAAATGGATACCTAAAATCATAAACATGTATGTTTCAACTATAACTGCATCGGAACCCTCTAACTCTTCGGGTTCCACATCTACTTCTATTCCATCTTGTCATCGTGTGGAATGCGGTGATCTGACGATCATCCTCTGGTTGTTGATAGCGGATGTTGCCGACATATGACAGGCAATCTTAAACTGTTATCAAACTTTGTTTCAAAGTTCATTGGCACTGTCAGATTCGGGAATGATCACTTCGAGGCTATCATGGGCTTCGGAGATTACGTCAATGGAAACATCTAAATTAGCAGAGTTTATTATGTGGAAGGTCTCGGTCACAATCTCTTTTTAGTCGGTCAATTTTGTGATGGAGATTTGGAAGTTGCTTTTAAGGAGAAAACTTGTTTCATCGTGATCTACAGGGAAACGATCTTATGTCTGGTCAACGCACATCAAGTCTTTACACAATCT
Source organism: Chrysanthemum makinoi (assembly GCA_910596185.1). Lineage (NCBI taxonomy): Eukaryota > Viridiplantae > Streptophyta > Magnoliopsida > Asterales > Asteraceae > Chrysanthemum > Chrysanthemum makinoi. Next base: position 217,584,761 of record OU343220.1, read on the forward strand.
CAATGCAAGACATGATTGCTTCATCTCCCATCTGTCTCCTTTCAAAGGCAACATCAACAAAATCTTGGCTATGGCACCATCGACTTTCACACTTAAACTGTCAAACCATAACCAATCTTGCACGTTACAAACTTGTTGAAGGTCTCCCAAGATTTCGGTATTCTAAATATCACCTATGCTCAGCTTATGAACAAGGGAAAAGCACTCGTGCGCACTTTCCTTCAAAGGTGGAACACAGCTCCCAGCATGTGCTTCATCTTCTTCACATGGATTTGTATGGACCAATGCGTGTGCAGACGATTAACGGCAAACGCTACATCTTGGTAATTTTCGATGACTACTCACGATGGACTTTGGTTTATTTTCTTCGAACCAAAGATCAAGCTCCACAGATGATCATCACCTTTCTCACGAAAATTCAAGTTCACTCGAACACAGGACAAATAAGAACAGACAAAGGAACTGAATTTGTGAATCAAACTCTACGTGTTTATTATGGGAAAGTGGGAATTGAGCCTCAAACATCCATTGCACGAACACCAGAACAAAACAGAGTTGTTGAAAGACGAAACCGTACGTTAGTGGAAGCTGCAAGAACGATGTTGATAAATGCAAAACTTCCAAATTACTTGTGGGCTGAACCTGTGTCAACTGCATGCTATACTCAAAACCGTTCAATGATTACTAAATGCCACAACAAAACACCTTACGAGCTTATCCACAATCACAACCCGAATCTCAAACACTTTCATGTCTTTGGATCCCTTTGCTATCCAAATAATGATCGTGATGACTTTGGAAAGCTCAAGGCTAAAGTTGACATTGGAGTCTTTGTTGGATACTGTGAAAATTCTAAGGGTTACCGGATCTGGAATCGTCGTACAAGGGAGATTATGGAAGCGATTCATGCAAATTTCGATGAGCTTACGAAATGGCTTACGAGCAAAACGACTTGGAACCGGTCATAACCGTCTAAACTTCCCCAAACCCCATCATCACCGAACCAAGCTTACGAAACTTACTCGGCGTCAAATAGAACGGCTATTTGCTCCACTGTTTAGTGATGATATTGATCAACGTGCTCCAGATGTATCAAATGTTTCCGCTGCTGATAAGGTTTTAAAATGTACCTTTTTGAGGGGTCGTTTAAGCCTTTATTTGATCACTTTTGTATCCGTTATTACTTAATATCATTCCTTTTCACTTTTTAGGTGTCTTGAAGGTAAAATGCTGGAATGACACTTATTCGGACGAAAAGGCGCGAATATACGAAGAAAATGGCCAAAGTCAAGAATCGAGACACTCAAAGTGCTTTGGGCGAAGGGGCGGCGGCCGCACAACTAGCGGCGCCGCGGACAACTTTTGTGACGACTCGAGCCAAATTACCCATTTACAAGTGACGGCCGAGGGTTTTAAAAGAGTAGGGCGTCGCAACTCAGACGACCTAGATTTGATCCAGACGACGTCAGGGACTGAAGGGGACGGCATCACAGGCATAAGGTGACGCCGTCACAAGACTAACGTGGCCAAGACGAAACCCCAATAACGTTGACCCGATGGCGTCACAAATTAAAGGGTGACGCTGTCGCATGTGTAATCTTATATATAGAATCCGAATATTTTAGTTTTGAGTGTGTAGTCTTTGGAGTAAAAAACCTAAACCGAACCAAGGCTGTCTTGTATAGTATTTTAGGGTTCTATACCCTATCTTTCATCAAGATAAGTGTTTTACTTCATTAATTCAAGTATGTCTTCAATTAATTGTGTGTATGCTTGCATGTTTCACATGTCCAGCTAATTTACTTGTGTGTTTGCTTAGGGAATATGAAACTTAATTATTGAATATTGATTGGTTGTCTCTTATCTTAATTTTTAATGATCTAGTATTGCGATAGGTCATCCGTTGTGTAGTTAATGCTTGATTAATCTTTGTGAACCTTAGCTTATAGTTACCTAGAGTCATTGTAGGCTAAACCATCCGAAGAGTACCTTAGTGTTAAGTTTATAAATCCTAGAGATTTTGTAGGCAATAACCTTTGGTAATTTCAAAGTGTTAGGGATAAACGCATACCCTACGACCTTAGACATACAACGCGATTAAGAATAAGGACGTGACAATTCAACCATAAATAGGAGATAATTAAGGAGTAATAAAACCTAAGTAAATACATCTTTAAATCATCATACGAGCACACAATAATTATACATAGACTACCCACTAGATTAGATAATTAGATAAGTAGAGTAATCGGTAGAAATACCAAAACCTCCAAATCCAAACCCCGAGATTCGTACCTTTCCATTTCCTAAAAAACATAAAAAGATAAAAAAATAATCTTCCTTAACCCTACCCTTAGCGTAGTAACTTCTCACTAGCATTCCTATTCTCCTAGAGAACGATATCAATTCCCGTGGCTTACCCTAATACTACACTACAACGATTAGGTTCCTTGCCTAGGGTGTTGAAAAACTTGCTCGATGAAAAGGAAGTTCCTTTGACCCCGAACGACGCGTGTAGCGTTATCAGCTGCTTAACCTGATAATAATCCAATACCTAATACACCTGAACAACAACAAACTGTTGAAGAAGCACCTCTAATTGATTATACAACAACAGCTGAACAAACCGCATCCAATGACGAACGGTGATGATCTTCGAACCATGAAGTACCCCCACCTGTAGATTATGATCCAAATGCGTTCTTCAACCCTTTTGCAAATGATTCTGCCACTTCTGATGTTGCAGAATCATCCACAAGTCATTTGAATCCTCCCAATCTGCACAATGTATATCAACATCAACCCTTCACACATCATTGGACTAAAGACCATCCTCTTGCAAACATCATTGGAAACCCAAATCAACTAGTCGTAACTAGACAACGCCTTCAGATTGACGGTGAACATTGCATTTATGCACTTACCGTTTGTCAATCTGAACCCAAAAAAATTAAAGAAGCAATGACTTACGACAAGCCGGATTGAATCCATGCAAGAAGAACTTAATCAGTTTAAACTTCTTGAAGTATGGGAATTGGTTGAAAAACCAACAGGGTCTATGTTATTGGTGCGAAATGGATTTGGAAAAACAAGTTGGATGCTGAAGGTACGATTATCAGAAATAAGTCACGTCTGGTGGCTAAGGGAAGAATCATTCGCACCGGTTGCTAGAATTGAGGCTGTACGGATTTTTTTGGCATTTGCGGCTCACATGAACATCACCATCTATTATATGGATGTCAAAACCGCCTTTCTGAATGGTCAACTAAAGGAAACGGTCTATGTTAGTCAGCCAGAAGGATTTGTTGATCTAGAATTTCCAAATCGCGTCTTCAAACCGAAAAAGGCTCTTTACGGTCTCAAACAAGCTCCTCGGGCGTGGTATGATAAGTTATCATCCTTTCTCATTGCCAATAATTTCACTAAAGGTTCGGTCGACCCAACACTGTTCATTCAATATCACGGGACTCACATTTTAATCATTCAAATCTATGTGGATGACATCATTTTTGGGTCAACACATAAAAAGTATTCAAACGAATTTTCAAAACTTATGAAAAAACATTTTGAAATGTCCATGATGGGTGAACTTACATTCTTTCTAGGATTGCAAGTTCATCAATCACCCCGTGGTATTTTCCTGAGTCAGTCCAAATATGCCCTTGAAATTTTAAACAAACATGGAATGACAAGTTGTGATACCTATGCAACACCAATGGCACACACAAAGCCGGACTGATTTGCATGGGAAATTGGTGGAGCCTACCAAATACCGAAGTATTATTGGGTCTCTCATGTATCTAACGACCCGATGGGCGACATTGTATTTGCTATATATCTTTGCTCCGTTATCGGTCAAGACCAATGAAACTCACCTCTCAGAGGCTAAAAGAATCCTCCGATATATAAAGGGAACCATTAATTTGGGGATCGGTATCCAGAAGGATTCTGGTTTTGAACTAATAGATTTTTCAGACGCTGATCACGCAGGTTTCTTAGATTCTCGGAAAAGTATGTCAGGTGCTCTACAATTTCTTGGTGATAAACTGGTGTCATGGTAATCGAAGAAGCAGGATTGTACACCATTGTCCTCAACCGAAGCAGAATATGTAGCCATGTCGGCGTATTGTGCTCAAGTCATTTGGATGAGAACACAACTCAAAGACTATGGTTACATATTTGACAAAATCCCGATGTACTGCAAAAATCGAAGTCTTTGTTGCAATCTCGTGCAACTCCGTCCAACATTCGAAGTCTAAGCACATCGATCTTCGATATCATTTCATCAAGGAGCATGTGGAAAAGGGTACCGTTGAATTATACTTTGTGGGTACTGAATATCAACTGGAAGACCTTCTCACCAAAGCCTTAGCTCCTCCTAGGTTTACTGAGTTGGTCCACCGGATTGGTATGAGGTGTTTGACTCTAGAGGAACTGGACGAACTTTTAAAACAATCCTAAAACCAGTCAAACACCAAAACCTCTTTTGTATATATTTTTTCAAAAACAAAATACAAAAATACAAAACTTATAAAATACAAAAATATTCTTCTATCTAATTTCTTCCAAACATTGCAAGTACAAATCTTCCGTCAACACTTTGTTCTATCAAACTTTTCACTATTTTCCCGAACAAGCATTGAGGGGGAGAAAGTAAATATTTTATGTTTCATAAAACCTTGTACTTGCATGTTACCCAGAACTGGTTGTATCTTTGATACTGGTGGTTACGTTTCTTGCTTCTTGACACTCCTCCGACCCAAATTGTAAAATTTAACTATTTTTAAAGTCGAGAGGGAGTGTCGTCAAGTTTCTTTCCAAGCTTACACTTTGTACTTAACCAAAATGGAACTTATGGACTATGGATGAAAATGGTTGAGGTGGAGGGACCATAATTGACAAATGTTTAAACTTTCACTTAACAAGACCTTCCACCTAAAATATCTTTAACATTTATTACATTCATTCAAGTTTTTACCAACCATCATCCACGCTCCATATTCAAAACGCAAATCCGTGTGTTAATCTTCAAATTTGTAAGTGTTTTAAGCTTCATTGAGTGATTCTAAACAATGGTTTTCAGTGCTAAAAAAATCCAACGGTTTAATCTTACTCTATGTGTGATTATGTGTTCTACGCTTAAGCATAAGAACATATGATCACATTTGGTTGATTTTGATGAAATGGGGTGTGTTTTCAAAGTGAATATCATGTTTTAAAACCATTTTCATCAAGAAAATCTACCCAGATAACGTATTAATCACTTTTCAAGAATTAGGGTTTTTGCGTGGATTTAGGGTTTTTCCATTGTGAATATTTCTGAATAATTGGTTGCTTGTAATGTGTTTGAAACATGTTTAATTAACCTAAACCAACCTTGAATCATACCTAGATATACTAATTTGGCATAATTGATATTTAGGGTTTAAGTCTCGACATAATTGGGTATTTTTTATTCTTGAAGTATTATATGTTAAAACTTGTTGGAAATATATCACATAGCCTCTAAGATATCCCAGTATCAATTTGGTGCAAATTCCATGGCTAGATTTCTTATTCGTAAAATTTAAATCCTTAGGGTTTTAGTTTACGCATAAGTGTAATCTACGCGTAACCATTCTAAATGTGTAATTCCATGTGAGGTTGTAAGAGGTTGAATAATAGTGTTAATGGACATGTTATGATGAATTTTATTTCAGGTTTTACGCGTGAAAAATCAGAATCAAGGTTAAGAATTGGAACTCTACGCATAAGGATCACCTTACACGTAGAAGGTTACACGTAAGAGAAATCTTACGCGTAACTCTTACGCTTAAGGTTCTACATGGGGACTACGCGTATCCTGTGAAGGATATGCGTAAACTTGAGTCTTACGCATAAGGATTACTCTTACGAGTAAACCTTACGCATAAGCTCCCACATACGCTTACGCGTAAGCCTTATGCCAAGAACTCTTTTCCTACGCATAAGATTTGTTACGCGTAAGAGGAGTTCCTTCGCATAAGCTTATGACTGCGTATGGTCACACACTGTTTACGCATAAGCTTGCAATTTTACGCTTAAGCCTTATTTTAACCTTACTTATGAATTGTTACGCGTGCAAACTTGTAAATAAATATCTCATAACGTCACAAAACCAAAATGTCACTAATAAGCTATAATGGTTATAATGTTGTGTGAATGAGTGCAAATCTGGAATTTAAAATTAATAAACTCACGAAACTTATCACGACTACTTTGGACTATTGGAAAAACAAGTGACACTGGACTCGTAACATTCATTAACATAACATATTTAATAATTGGTCAATAAAATTAACTTTTGACTAACGTTATGTCTTTCGATATGTTGGTTCTTTTGGCTCAATATCTTTCAGATCACAATATGGACGTCACAATGGAAAATGTTAACGCACCAAACGTACTCACAATGGAAGATATTTTCCCTACCGGTTACAACATGAAGATTGGAAAGAATAACCTCAAAGTGGAATTTGATAACTTCATGCTCTGAGTCTTCATGCCGTATTGTTGTGGATATTCTGAAGATTCATCCCTACAACAACATGCTCACCAACTTCAAGCGGTACGAGAGATCTATATCCATCGGTTCGGCACACAATGAAGAAAGTTGATGGTCAAGATGCTGTCACGGTGACTCTTAACAATAAACAAGTCAGCATTACTATTGCTGATTTACGAGCCATTCTTCTGCTCCCTGCTGTCCAGCCTGAGTATGTTCCTACTCCAAATGAAGAGGCTACACTCCAATTTATGGTCGATATTGGCTATGATGAAGCTGCAGGAATCATTACCAAACACTCTTCTATCGATTTAAAGAACATCCCTCAGCCTTGGAGAACTTTATACATCATGATCGCAAAGTCTGTATCCGGTAGAGACAACGGTTATGAGCATCCAAAGCTAATGGAACTTCAAGTCTTCTGGGGCATGGTCAACAAGATGCATATTGACCGCAAGTCGATTTGGGAAGACATAATGTCTTACCTCAGGAAGCCTGGCACCAAGGTCCCCTACATCAGATACACCAAGTTGTTGATCCAAAGGATACTCGGGAATAATCAAGATATTCCCTTGAGGCTTGATGACCCCAAGCAACATTCTGCGTTGTTTGAGTCTACCTTAAATGTTGTCAGATTCAAAGACTCATCGACAAAGAAGCAAGGTGTAGTTTTGGTATTTGACCGCCTACTCAGCGATGAAGTTAAAGCCTTCAATCGTACTCGATATCAAGAAGCAGTGGCCTTAGGCAAAGTCGGCTTCATGGATGAAAAGTCTTCAGCCATACCAGTTAAAAGGACTAGGAGAGGCAGTACTGTAAGTATAGCAAGCACTGGAAGTGACCTAAAGTATCCAAAGAGAAATCCTCCCAGTAAAAGAAAAGTTCCATCAAAGAGAGCCACTCCTAATCCTCAACCGGCACTCAAATTAGAGGATCAAGACTCGAGGATCACAGCGATGAAGAGGTTCACTATTGAAGCGCTACTGATGATGATCGACAACATGAGAAAACCTCTTAGTCCTAAAACTGACAAGGGTAAAACTCGATGAAGAAGCAGGAAGAAGAAGAGAGCTCAGATGAAGAACCAAAGGATGAAGACAAAGACTACCGTAAAACTCTGAAGCGTCTCAGGCTACAACATGCTGCTAAGGAATTTAACCTTCAACAAACTCGTGGCCCTGGAGGTTCGAGTGGTGGTACACAAACCACACCGGTTCTCGATCGCGGTTAATCAACCCGATAATGGGCTGGTACCACCACTCCGAATCGAACAACGCGGCAAAGAGGATGATATCATCTTCGACTTTGAGGAAAAAAAAAAGGAGAAGGATGAGAAGATCATTGATAAGGACATTGAGGAAGCCGATAGGGAAAAGTTGAGAGGAAGCTCGAGCTAAAGAAGAGGCTAGGGTAAAAGTCGAAGAACGAGCTAAAATGAAAAAAGAAGCCGATGATTATCTTCTAGATAATCTGAACATAATCCGGAACAAACTTCGAGCCACCAAATGACCCAGAGCCTTCTCATGCTTCATCTTCGTCAGATTCTTCATCTCATTCTTCACCACCACCATCCAAAGATGCCACCACCAGATCCGCATCCAAATCAGTCAAGAAACCAAGCAACACTTGGGCATCACGGGCTAAAACTAAGATTGTTAATTGTCGGGCAAGTAAGGAAGAAAAAAGTGGTCAACAAGAAATTAAATCAACGGCCAGATTAAACTTTCTTCAGGGATGTGATAAACAAGTTTTCGGATGAAAGGAAACAGATTCAATAGTTTCTTAGTAGAGATATCCAAGGGGAAATGAACAGTACAATCAGAGAATATACTCAAAAGTTTCTTCTCGACACCGTCCCTGGAGTGACAAGAGAGATGTTCGCCAGACAACTTTATCCTAATCTCATGCGATTGGTCAAGCAAACAATGGCATCTACTCCTGTAGTAATGCAAATCCATCTAGTCCAGCCTACGGTTGTCTCCGATGCCGAATTGATTTCCAAGCTTGTTTTACAAATGTCTCAACGATCCGCAACATTTACTTCTGACGAAGCTAAACTATTTGAAGCATTGCTGGAATATCAACTCAAAACTTCATGCAAAGAGTCACCGAAAGGGCTAAGCGTCCAAGAGACGATGATGATGAGGATAAGGATTCGGCGAAACGCAAGAAGAAAAATGACGAATTACCTTCTACGCCTCCACCAACCCAAAGGACCACCACCACTAGAAGATCTCCTCAACGTCCTCCTCTACGACAAACATCGGACTCGAGTCTCTACCACCAACGGAGAAAACTGGTGATCATTTTGAATACACTGGTGGTGACGATGAGGAGATTCCTGAGCCCCAACAACAACCTCCTCCTTCTACATCAACTAAGCAACCATCATCATCCTCTAAGCCAAAGAAGAAAAAGTCAACATCAGTTGTTTCATGGCTAGATGAAGATGAAACTGAAGAATATGACTGGTTTTCAAAGCTTGTTGGCGCAACCCCTCGATTACCGGAAGGCCAAGAACCGGTAGATGGCGAGAACTATGAAGCGAGTCAAGATTATCCAGGAAAAGTTCAAGGTGAAGAAGATGAAAGCGAGTTGAAACGAATCAAGAACGGCGCTTTTCAACTACTTAAGGATAGCTCTGCGGTGCCATTGAAGTCGAATACCATCTCGACAACATAGCACGAGCCATGTCCAACAACATTGATTGGCTCAACCTTGAATCCAATATCGACTTCACCGGACGACAAGGCTCCATACTACACCGATTGGACAAAGCCACTACCCACCATTGGCCGGCTGATCAACGAAGATTCCCTACCGTTATTTCTTCAACACGACACTGGAATTTCTTCAAGCGGTAGCGATGTAAGCAAGAAATACGCTACCTCACTCACCTTCCCTTTCCCGGCAGCAATCTTCTCCAACAATGTGGCCATCGAGGAAGAAGCCACACATATGTTCGTTGATAATGTGGTAAAGTATGACCTTGATGCTCTATATGGAATTCATCATTGGCTGAGCGAAGAAGAATATACTACAGAAGCTGCCAGGTAATCAAATCGAAAAAGGAGGTGTACAGTGACCAAATGATCGTTGCCATAATGCATGTTAGCCTGTCTACCAAATGGGACTACTTATTCCTGAAGAAAATCGTAGTCAAACGCCAAGACGAACAAGAATAAGACTTTTCTGAAGCGGATTTTCTGAGGTTGTCACTCAATGACATTGAAGATATGTATCTTGCCAAAGTACAAAGACGAATGTGACACTCTTCCACGAACATCCAGCTCCAGTACATCAATTCATTGCTAATATTCATCAGGAGCATCGTTATCCAGGAACGTGTTGAAGACCTTCAACTTGCCGTGGAATCTTACCAAAAACGTGTTAATCTCACCAAACCACAGCTAGACCTTCCCGATATCAACCATCTTGCTCAGTACACCATCCTTAATAAACCAACGTTTGGGGTAGTTTACCGCAGTGAACTTCACCATAATTGTTTCATGGCGTGCAAGGAGCTTCACAAGTTTTGTGATCACACCTTAAAGAAGGTTCGAGACGGGTTAGCATATCGGTTAAAGGAGATTCATGAAGGCATAGGGTCGAAGAAGAGGTGGAATTTGAAGGAAAATAGGGATGCAAAGAAGATCATCACAAGGATTGATGAAAGGTTGTTTCGTCGGGATCAACTAAGGACATTGGAGAGCTTCGTGGGTGGACATCCGAGCATATCTCTAACAGGCTACCAACGTCCAGAAAGAACTCCTGGTGTTATTGATGGACTTCCTGGTACTCCTTGATTTGTTTCTTTCATTATATTTGGATGTGTTGATCTATATTTGACAATGGCTTGTGCACACATAACAGTGTACAACCCGTACTTGTAATGAAGGGACCTTGTGGTACGCTTCAGTGCCACAATCCTTATAAAAGGAGCGAAAGCTTCTTACTTTTGAGTAAAACTAATCAAAACTTTCACTTTCAAAGTTTTGCTCAAAAGAACAAGTACTTCCCCTTATGATTTTCAAAACCTCAAAAGTTAACATCACTTGTTGAGGGGGAGTACTTGCTAAAATCTTTGTTCACAAAACGTTCTTTGTGAAAATCTTCCCACAAAACTCGAAATGGACATATTCGATATCAAAATTTCTTCAAAAATAACATTTATATGCCATTTTTGAGGGAGAGAAAAATTATGTGATAAGAAATATGTTGTGGATTGCTATTGAACTTTCGTGCTAAAGACTTAACCAATGAATTAACTAGCTCTTAAATGTTAGTAACTCGAAAATACTTGTCTGGGACGGGTAATAACTTCAAGCTAGCTCGCTAGTTATGTAAACATGTCTCACAAAGGACTTGTCCTAGTAGAATGTACCATTCGAGAAACTCTTGGTAGACATGAACCTCGACGGGTCAAACCTTCTCACCAAGGAGTGTTTACAACTTCAAGCTGACATAGTCAGTGATGTAACCGTGTCTCGCGGGGAATTGTCTATCTTGAGTTGATCAATTCAAAAGTGCGCGCTCTTCTCTTACCGTGCAAATTTTTGTCAAAATACTTAAGCACGTGTGGAGGGGGAGTATTTCTGCAAAATACAAAACTCTCACAGTGGCACTAAATGTTTTTACTCATAACCACTTTGAGAGATTTTCATGAAAATGGTTTTATGGCAACATAGGTTAGTCATGGAGTTATAAGGTGACTAAGGTTAGGAATAACCGTCCTATGATCCGCCAGAGCCGGAGGGATCTACCCAAGGACACCACCAATAGTTAGAAATTTAGAAGTCCTTAGGTATGATTATAAAAGGAGAAAATGAGAATCGGAGAAAGAAGGAGTTGAAGTATTAAAAGAAAAGTAAAGAAAAGGGTGAAAATAAATAGCCTTCCAAATTATTCAACTTAGGGCAGACACCGGGTTCAATACATTTGCTACTGGATGTCACTGGATGACACCGGTATTGAAGATCAAAGTCGTCATGGACCCAGTGACGCATGCACTAAACCTTCTTAGCCACTCAAGTTTCTCCTAACAGAAGCTTGTTTCATTCTCACAGGGAACCCTAAGTAAACTATCGGCTTTCTCTTAGAGATTGCTGGTATTGAAGAAGGAGACCCTCTCCCTAGTCTCCGCTCAGGAAAACCAAAGCGCACTATTGAGTCTAGAGCCACGAGATTCATTAAAAGATCTCTTAGGAACACTTAACATTTCATCACTTGTCGTTCAACAATAAGGGCCAAGTGATACATTCTAGAGTCCTTCACGATCTTAGCAATGTCCGAGAACATTTATGAGGGGTTCAAGCTGTGATCCTCGGTGATTGAATGGAAACTCTGCTAGGGTCAACATCAAACAGCCACGGCAGCAGGTCACTTCTTTAACTCCTTGTGGGTTCGCTTAGTGTTGTCTCAAAGCGGTCTACGAAGTGTGGGTGATGCCGGTGCACCTCGGTGACTCACGAACCGTAGATGTACTTCGGTATATCGTGTTAGCCTTCTTGAGGGCATCCGGTTTCGAGAACGACCTTTGCTAGAATTAGAGATGTGTCTTCACATTATGCTGTTGACACTCTTGAAGTTCGAACTTGTAAGTTCTGGAAATCCCGCTAAGGAGATTCCTTTCAAGAATCGAGTCCTGAATATGTGGGTCATTACTTGAACTTGTTCAATGTAATGCCATCCCACTACAGCATTGGACGGTGATTCGCCCGACCAAAGTGAATGGAATCAAGACATTCATCAGTAGAACAATTGTAGTAATCAATTCTTTATGAAAAGATTATAATGATCAATTGGTGTTAATCGTGGCTGCGGAGATCTTTGCTGCCGCGGATGCTCGCGGAGGAAGAAGATGCGTCTTGATTCTCCACATGCCCATACCAACAACATCACAAAAGAAGTTCTCTCAAAATCAAAGGCAACACAAGTCATAATGATTCATCATCTAATCAAAGAATCTACAAAGTTATAAAGACTCGAGAACTACTTCACATCTGGAATTCATTGTCAAATGAGCGTGTGAGCATGTTGGAGAAAGACGTGGAGACGCTGGAGCAACGAAGCTGACCTATAGCTGACAACAAGATACTATCACAACCACCACAAAGAACAAAGAATTTAATGAACAAAGAAATCAAAGACGTCAAAGCAGAATACTTCAAAAGAAACAAGATCCCTACACTAGGGAGATTGTTGGAATCAAGGCATTTCTTCTCACAAGAAAGAAGAATGTCAGAAGATGTCAAAGCAACTATTACATCAGCACCAACAACGTTCAAAATTACTTAAGTCATTAATTACCAACACTTAGGGGGAGATTGTTGGAATCATTCCTAAACTATATTTCAAGTGTTTGTAATTAATATATAATAGGTTGCTTAATTAGGCTTTTAAGTTAGTTTTAATGGCAAGGCTTATGTAGAAAGCCCATAAGCCTTGATCCAAGCCCAATAAGGAAAGGAAGGGAACTTGTGTATTGCCCTAGTTCCTTCCCTATAAATAATGTTGTAAACTCCCATTTGGGAGTTGGTTGTTCACTTTACTTAATTTCATACGCATAAACCTTTCTATATCATTCGTGTATATTGAGTTTAGTGTTCATCCGATCCTTCATTCATCTATATTTCTTACATATTGAGCTTGTGTTACAATATGGTGACCTAATAGTTGGGCTGTGTTGTCTTTAGGTTTCATTGTCTTTTGAAGATTGGATAGTAGGTGTGATGTTTTTACCTTTACTTTCTGCCTAGGTTCGTTGTAATGAGGGTTTAGGGGTTTTTTTGTGTTAAACACTTTATACGAATGAGGGTTTATGTTGCATTTAGTTTTTTTTTTTGTTAAACTATTTCGAGTTTGTAAATCAATTTAATGATGATAGAATTAGGTCCTCCTTTCGTAATTCATGTTGATTTAGTTAGTGTAAAAAAAAACCTATGTGCTCATGTTGGTCGAATGGGATGTCATATCGTATGCTTAAACACTTTATGCGGATTAGATTTTGCTCAGATAGTATAACTTCTAAAAAACATTTATGGGTTTGCAATGCTTTCAGGTCCTGCTGTGCGCGGGGTAGCTTTGCTGAGGTTGCAGCCATGCAGTGCCCTGTGTCTTGCTGGCCCATAACAATGTGGTGTTTGCAGTCATGCCTGGTTCGATGTAATTTTTTTTGTATATCTTTGTTTTGCTGAAAGTGCGATGCCAAATGCAGCGATTCACATGGCGTGATGGATTTGGTGTGTGTAGAGACATGGTTGCTTGCAGCTTTGTCGCTTTTATGTGCAATGTAGGCTGAGGAGCCATGATATTTGCTATCTTTGTTTTGTATTGGTAACTTAACTTGGCCGAAAAACATGTCTTGGCAGGGTAACCATATGGTTGCAGCCATGCTGTTGTTATAGTGCCGCTACCATTTGGATGCCATGAATTTTTCTGCAAATTAACTCTTCCGTGACTTTTGTTTGCAGCCATTTATATGGCGTGATGGATTTCACCTGTGTAGAGACATGGTTGCTTGCAGCTTTGTCACTTTTATATGCAATGTAGGCTGAGGAGCCATGATATTTGCCATCTTTGTTTTGTATTGGTAACTTAAGTTGGCCAAAAAACAAGTCTTGGCAGGGTAACAGATGGTTGCAGCCATCTTTGTTGTCTTAGTGCCACTACGCTTTGGATGGCATCAATTTTTATACAAATTGAGTCTTCCATGACTTTTGTTTGCATGCCTTTGCTTTCTTTGAAAGTGCGATACAAAATGCACCAATTTACATGCCGTGATGGATTTGGTATGTGTAGAGACATGCTTGCTTGCAGCTTTGTCATTTATATGTGCAGTGTAGCCTGAGGGGCAATGATGTTTGTCTTTTTTGTTTGTATTGGTAACTTAGGTTGGCCGAAAAACATGTCTTGGCAGGGTAAACATACGGTTGCAGCCATGTTGTTGTTCGAGTGCCAATTCAATTTGGCTGCCATGAGCTTTTCTGCAGATTAGCTCTTCCGCGACTTTCGCTTTTATGTTGGTCTTGGTGAAATGTCATTTTCTGAAAATTGGATTTCATGATTGTGGATTACGGAATAAAGATACGATATGAGTGGGAATGAATAGAGTTGGTCGGTTACCGTAATGGGCCCGATGCTAAATCGACCCTTTGTATTCCTTTTTCGAGGCTGTGATGAATTGGGGTTTCTTTGGTAAACGTGAGATCGCCGGTATCTTGGCAGGGTGACAGGAAACTGTTGCAGCCATGGCGAGTGTATTCTCTTTGCTCGAAGCTTCGCCCATCCGAGCCGCTAGTATGTGTGAAAACACATACCTTTTCTTTATCAAAATCAGACCCAAAAAAAGGGGAAATGAGCCGTTAATGTTTAATATTTGCGTGTTTCTTGAGTTTATGCATGAGCAGGTAAGGATTTGACAAAACAGACAAAAGAAAGCCAAAACCAAAGAAAACCGAGCACGAGAATGAGAAGAAAGCAAAAGCCGATGCCGGGATGCTATTTTATGGACTTGGATGCTCAAAAGTGACATTTTATGGAGTTCTGAATCAAGATTGGGAGATTTCACTTTAAACCCTTCATTGTACCACATTTTCACATTTCACCCTTTCACTTTCTAAAATTACACAAAACCCCCTCAACTTTCCTAAAATTACATTTTCTACCCTCCATTTACCCATATTTACACTTTACACCCCTCATAAATCCTATTTATCCAAAAATACCAAAATCACCTTTCCATTTCACAAAATACACCTTTGGTCCTTTATAATTAGAAAATATCATTCATTGTCTTTAAAATAAAATTACAATTTTCACATATGACTAAATCAAAAAGAATCCAATTACCCAGCCCAAGCCCACCTCCCTAACTGATCCCCCAACAAACCTGACCCTCTACCATGTGACCCTCTTCATTTACCCTTTCTTACCGCAACCCTTACTTGACCCTAGAAAAACCACACATGAACCTCCTTAATTTTACCCTTCGGTCAAACCTTTCACCCCTTGAGTCAAACAAACATAAAAAATACCCAAATTCCAAACGCGCCAAAACCAGGGATAAAAACCCAGTTACTGTGCTTCTTCCACCTTTCACTTTCACCCTGATTAAAGTAAGTTTTACCCGTACTTTAGAGCTTCTGGAAGCCTCTGACACATGTATCAGAGGCTGTGCACTTGTGGATCGCCATGGTGGACAAAGGAGGCATTCCTATTGGTTCAAACACATCACCAAGGAAATCCAAGGGCTATGATTGAAGATGATGATAATATTGATTGATCAAGGGTCGAGAATAGATCTCCTAGAAGCTTCCCAATCTCATGGATTTGCTATAAAAAGCCCCTTCCATCACAATTGCTCTTTGTCTAATTTCTTAAGTCTTGGAGGAATTTTGACCAACTTTTATTTTTCTGTCATTAGTTTACTTGTAATTTTGTAATTCCAGTTTAATTTTGTAATCTCATTTCTATTAATGCAAATTTCACTTTTACTTGTCAATTCATTTTCATTAGTTTTAATTATTTACAATCTGTTTTAAGTAAACACTTATGGTCCTTTTAAGCTCATATAAGCTTGTGTAAGCTTACTACTGTTTTTAATTGTTCTAATTCAAGGTTTTTGCAAAAAGTCAACATAAGTCAAAATTCAAAAGTCAAACTGTTTTAAGCTTAATTTCTGTTCTGAATCTGTTAAAAGGTTGATTTTAATGTTTGTTTGAATAGATCATTTCAGTTTATGTCATAATTCATGAAGGTTCTAAGTTCAAATTTCATTTGGTTCACTAATAGGAGTGTTTGATTTAAGAGAATTTTAAGAATTTGGGTCATTTTGGTAAGCTGTGATTGAGTAATTTAGAGTTAGTTACTGGTTTAGACATTTATCATCTCTAGTTTTTAAGTTTTTAAACCTTTAAATGTGTTTTTACTTTTGAATCAATTTTCTGTCTTAAAGTCCTTTTCTGTCCAAAACAGTTTAATTCCACAGTCATTTCAATGTTCTTAATAGTTCATAAGTTTGTTAAAATTGATTTTTCTTCTTTGTTTAATCATCCTAGTTTATGTGTTCTCAAAGTATTTAGCCATTAGAAGTGTTAGAAGTGCTTATGTTTGTGCTTAAAAGTTCCCTATTATGCCATTTTTCCTGTCTGCTGTCTTAGAATTCAGTCAAAGTAGCTAGGTTCTCAGCTAAGTATCTGCTTAATCTCTTGTTATTTTTGCATGATTTTTGTTTCCAATTGTAGCCCCTAGTACTAGCTTTAGTTTTGTGCTTTTTATTAGAGTTTGATAGAGCTTACTTACTGCTTATTTTTGGACTGCAATATACCCCTACTGCCTTTTATTTTGCTGCACTCAGTTCTGTCCTCATGTAGCTTATTTTCAAGATGATTTCATGCTTATTCATGTAGGACCTTACTTTTATCAACCTTATCACAAACAAATACCACGTTATGCTTAGAACTCGTTAACACAAACACAAACTATGCTTGAAGATGAAAGAAATAAAGATGAGAAAGATGGTGACTTGATGTTATGGAAACCGTGTATGTGAAGATAAAGATGAAAACAAGAGAGATGTTTTATTTCAAAGGAAAAACACACACACACACACATTCAAGCACACACCTCAAATGACACATTTGAGGTGTATTTATACACTAAATACAAGATGCCCTAATGGGCTTTCCATGGGCTTGGATTGGGTTGGATTGGATTATATCTTTCATGAGGCTAGCTTAACTTGACTAATAGCCATTTAGCTTAGTCCAATCCACGAGCCCGACGACTATTCTATTACAATATCTAATACACGTTACAAAGTTCCTAAACTTGAATGACCATCACTTCTAATAAAAATGTTATGGCTAACAATCTCCCCCTAAGGGGTGGTCATTCAAAAGATGCTTCACTTGATTAGGTCATTACTTTCCTTGAGCTTGAACTTTGTGTGTAAATATAGAATAGTCTTGATTTTCGTTCCTTCATGCTTTGTGATCAGTTAATGTGGTTGTATGCCGTTGTCAACTTCGTTGGTTAGGTGTTTGTCACACCCCCAAGTCTAGCAGCTTCAGCAGTAGCCGTGGCCTCAGCAACGCTTGACTACCGTTGCTCGTTTTTTCCTTAGTGCCTCGGCTATACTATCCTCTATATACCTTTGGATAGCAGCTGGTGTCATTTCAGTGCGGCTTTCTTCGGTGCCATAACTCTTCAAAATAAGAGGAAAGGTGAGGCGTGAAAAGTCCTATGTTAAGAATAAGTGCTCTAAAGAGATGTGATGTGAGATGATAAATTTGAGGTTATGTTTCAAAATGATTGACGGATTCCTAGGAGATGAGTTATGAGATGTCGTAAGTGCTTCAATTGTATGATGGTTTAGTGACTTAATGTGTGAATAACGTGTAACTCGACATGTTAGTGGTGAAACAAAGGAGTGAGAGCGACCGCCCGTGTAAAGGTTTTAGCTTCGGCATTCGACGTTATCGGTGATGAATCAGCTGATATTAAAATTGCGATAGGGAATGACAAAGTATTCTCCACATTAGAATATGAGGAAATGATAATGGGATGGGTATTTAAAGGCATCCATGTGACAATCGATGTGAAATGAAAGTAAATAACTTGAAAAATGTACGTATAAACCGCATGTAAACTGAACATGCACTTATGATGAAATGATGAGATGCTATGATGACGTAGTTATAGTCTAGGGTCAATGATGCAACCTAGTTCTCTATAACTGAAGCTCTGATGCCAATCTGTCACACCCCAAATTACGTTTTGCTTGCGGAATGGAATTCACGGGGATTATTTGTCATAGCATCACGATTCTGAGATATATTGAGCGACCTAAAGTGTCGTTTGGAAAACACATCATTTGATTTAATAAAACATTCAGAGTTTACAAAAGATAGGTCCCAAATGAAATTAGACATGTGCGGAATTAAATTTGTTACAATCCAAACGATGTTTCAAAGTTCATAAAACCAAGTGAGGCAGCGTCGTCACAGCGACTCTATGATAATGCCTTATGCATGCCATGATGAATATACCTTAGATACCTGAGATAAAACATGCTAAAAGTGTCAACACAAAGGTTGAGTGAGTTCATAAAGTTTGCGTTGAAATGAAAAACCTTTCAAAATCGTTTATGCAGCAAAGGCATTGCAAATCCACTCAGTTCCAAGTTCGCCCATACAAAACTTGCAACCTGTGTGTTTACAACCCATTGCCAAAATATGTATAGTTTATGTTCAAACGCATGATGTCAAATGAATTCACATAACAGTACATTACTTAATCTATCAATATTCAATTGATATAACACATATGAGTGTTGTTTCAAATAATTCCAAGACCATTAGTTCATGATTATACCAAGACATTTAGTTCAATGATTATACCAAGACATTTAGCTCAATGATAATACCAAGACATTTAGCTCCATGATAATACAAAGACATTTAGCTCAATAATTATGCCAAGACATTTAGCTCCATGATTTATGATATAGAATATGACTAAACATTCAGTTCAGATAAACATATAGTTTGCAAATAATTATGATTGTCATAAAAATAATTGAGCATGTATCTCCCCCAAAATAATTCAAAGCGATATAAAAGTAGGGGCTATGAAACTCACATGGAAAATGATGTGATGGCAAAAGTGGATACACCGAAATGTAGCATGAATCTCTAAACTTGACCTATTATGAATGATATGATATGTAATAAGTCATGATGTAATGTTACGCATGCAATTCGGATGATATCTATACCACTTGTGAATTTTTGAAAATAACACTTATCGTCGAAAAAATAATCTTATAATCTCTTGACCATTTTTAAATTACTTTACATGTATTTACGTTGAAATGATATCCTACGATAATCATTTAGTGATTTATTATGAAATTATAACTTTTAGTCGTAAAATAATGTCGTTGAAATTTTCATGAAAGTGACTAAACGGCCTCGAAAAGCTAGTCGTAAAATGGTGTACGTCGAGTGTTTAAGAAACGAACTCAACGGTTTTGGGAAGCTTGTATCATTATCTCAAAGTTTTAGCATTTAAGTTTTCGGCCTAGAGGTCTCGATCACGGAGAAAAATATAGGTAAAGTATGGTACTTGTGTCCAAAATATTGTTTAAGGATGGTTTTCGGCAAAATTTAAGTGACCGTATCTTATTCGTTACATCTCCGCTTGACAAATGGTTTGACATTTTGAAAAATATTCTTGGCGAAATTACTTTTACTAGAAGACATCACTTTATGAAAAGTTCTACATCAATCTTAAAAAAGACCCTCAACATGGTCCCTTGCGACGTAAAGTTTGTCTAATAGGAATATACTAATTTTTCTTATATAATAAAGTTACGGCAACTTGTTTAAAATGTGAATAACTTAGTCGTTATAAGTCCGTTTTCTACGTTCTTTATATCCACGGAATCGTGATAACATATACTAATATATTTTTGATAAGTCGACACATTTAGCAACGCTTAAGACTCATTTTTGACTCGTAAAAAGTCGAGACAATATGCTGAATTTTCTGGAATTAATAGTTTTCGTCGTCAAACTTCAAAATAGCATAACTTTTTCGTTATAGCTCCGTTTTAACCCGTTCAAGCGGCCACGTTTTCGTTTTAAAGTATATTTTCCAAATATCTAGCCCAAAATATTTTGCTTACTGTCGAAAATTCCATAATTTCAAAATAAGGACAGACCCTTTAGAAAACTTGTCGAAATGAGTTTTTCTCGCTCCAAACCTATTCCAACCAATTCAAAACAACTCCGAAGCTATTCTAATCCTACCATACACCTTCTTAGGGTGTCATGGGTTCCTAGACATCACCAAGAGTGATATATAACGAGTAATTATAGGATGACATAAATATATATAACTCTTAAAAAAAACATGTAAAAGTGGTATAAACATCCATGAGACTTGCATGTTTTCTCAAATATGATGAAATGAATATAACAATGAATATGAAATATGATCATGAATATGGATGCTTACTAGTTAACTTGATGAGGTTTATGAGCAAAGGTTTTTCCTAATCACCCAAGGTTTTTATTGCACAACCTTAATCAAGAGTGATACTAGAGTGAATAAATCTTGTCTTTAAAATTTTATGATGATCCCTCCTATGTCCTTGTGGTTGCCGGTTTTAGAGAAGAGGAAGAGAAACTTGATCCTTTTACACTAGATATTATTGTGTTGAATGTGTTTGAAGAATGAGTATAATACAATATAAGAGAAAGATATGATGCAAGTTAAATGACTCACCCCAAGTTGGTCGACATTTATGAAAAAGAAAAGATCAAATATATTTTGATCACTTAAGCATACTTATGTTGAAGTAAATGTTTAGTTATTTAGGAATAATTAGTAACTTGTGTACATATTTAAGCTTGTAGGGTAGCGTTAGCTAGAAATAAATTTTAACGGATCAAAATAAAATATATTGAAGTCATAAAAATTATAAAAATACATTTCTTACAAGAATTGAGTGAGTAAATATTTATCGGGTTGAATTTACGAAAACCGTCGTAATTATATAAACATAACAATTTATATACGAAATAAATTGAAAACATCGGGTAAATTAATAATATAATTTTTATAGTCTTAAAATGAGTATAAAAATATATTAAGATTATGTTTGGAAGTGTCGGATCAAATGTTCAAAATAATTAATTACGCGATAGCGTTTATTTAATATGAAATTATACGTTTAATGAAAAATGCAAAACCATGCATGAACTAATATGATGATAATGATGCTAATGATATGTAGACTAAACCTAGTCTATATAAAATGTCTTTGATGATTGTTCATGAATTCACAGCTAAACCATTAAGGTTACGCGAATTTGATAATCGTAAACTTAGTTTACGATAAACGATGAAATAATGAAGCATGAGTAGAAAATTTCTCCGGGAATGAATAGTGTTTCGTGAATAGTAAATTTTGAAATATGTTCTCAAAATATTACTTTGACTCCAAAAACGGTGAATAGTAAAATTTTGAATAGTAACCGTGAATAGTAAATTTCGAGATGAATAGTAAATTTTGAAAATGACCGAAATTGCGAGTTGTCACATTAAGCCCATCCAAAAAGGAATTGATCCACTGAATTCAGTTCGTGTTAGTCTATCGAATTTTGAGTTTGTGATGAATAACGAGAAGAGAAGACATGAAGAAATGTCATTATGGTTATCGACGATTTAGAGCGTACAAAACATCATAGTAAAGAAAATATTGGATGAATCTCCCATGAGTAACACTTTGACTTTTGTGAATATGTGAAAACCCTGCTTGCATTAAGACTTATAAGTAACTGCTCCCAACATAACATGATCCCTCCAGAATTATACATAGTTAGCTAGGCTATGTATAATTAAGGAACGATATCCCTCCAGAATTAGACATAGTTAGCTAGGCTATGTATAATTAAGGAACGATAATGTGACGTTCGGTTTTAGTTGTTATAACTCGATGTTTACTGAGATCTAAACCTTGTAAGTGATAACGAATCAGAAGGAAAAGAAAGTACGCTTAATGAGAATATTTTACAACGAGTGGTTTATCAAAAGTAGTACATCTTTAGTCATAAGATCCGAATACGATGGAAGACATAAACTTCGTACGACATAATACATAAGAAAAATAAGACTGTTAGTTTTCGAACTTCTTCAGCCTTCCGCGTTGTTGATACCTTGTTGAGCTTCTCCTCCTTCCAACATGTATGTTTTCCCAAGAGCACCTTCAACTTGTTGACCTTGGTTTTGAGGACATTGATTCCGATAGTGTCCTTGCTCCCCGCATCCGTAACATGTAACTATGGTCTTGCCTCTACAATTCCTGGCATGGTGTCCTAGTTTTTGGCACTTGTAGCACTTAAGGGCAAAGACCGTGTGATGATACTCACATCGATTACATAGTGGGTAGGTTCCAGCATAACCTCTGCCTTCTATTGGTGCGGCAACATAAACCATTGCGGTTTCTTGCCCTCTATTCTATTGTTGATGATGGTTAGTGTTACGGTTTTGGTTGTCGTTATCATAACCTCCCTGGTCATTTTCCCATTTTCTTTTGTTGTTGCTAATTTGGTTGTCGTGGTTGTTGTTACAGTTATTGTTGGTAATGTTTTCCCTCTTCACAATTTGAGCCATGAGTTTTTGAGTTATCCTGATAGTTTCTTCAATTGTTTGTGGATCGGAAGAAGTTACATCTCCTTGAATACATTGTGGAAGTCCTCCAATGAAGTTTTCCAGTAGTTTCTCATTGGCCGAAACCATTGATGGACATAGTGCAGCCAATTCTTGAAACCTCCTAATGTAGGTCTCGATGTCATAACCAATAGTTACTAACTCATAAAATTCCGTTTCTAATTTCTTCACCTTCGTGCGTGGACAATACTTCTTTGTCAACAACCTCTTCAATTGATCCCACGTGAGCTTGTAAGCATTTTCGATACCAATAGGCTGAGCATATGAATTCCACCATGACATTGCGCCATCTAAGAGTGTACCAGTGGCAAACTTCACCTTGTAGTCATCTGGGCAATTGCATAAAAGAAACACAGACTCCATCTTCTCAAACCATCGAACCATAGCGGTGGCTCCTACATTGCCTTTGAACTTGTGGGATCACAGTTCTTAAAGTCCTTGTATGTACCATTTTGAACTCCAGATCCTCCTGCAGCTCACATAGCATAGCAAGTCTAGCGAGCTTCAGCAGTAGGCCGTGGCCTCAGGCAGTGCACTACCGCTGCTCGTTCTTTCCTTAGTGCCTCGGCTATACTATCCTCTATATACCTTTAGATAGCAGTTGGTGTCATTTCAGTGCGTTCTTTCTTGATTGCCATAACTCTTCAAATGAGAGGAAAGGTGAGACGTAGCAAAGTCCTATGTTAAGAATAAGCGCTCTAAAGAGATGTGATGTGAGATGATAAATTTGAGGTTATGTTTCAAAATGATTGACGGATTCCTAGGAGATGAGTTATGAGATGTCGTAAGTGCTTCAATTGTATGATGGTTTAGTGACTTAATGTGTGAATAACGTGTAACTCGACATGTTAGTGGTGAAACAAAGGAGTGAGAGCGACTTCGTCGTACTTAAAGGTTTTAGCTCGGCATTCGACGTTATCGGTGATGAATCAGCTGATATTAAAATTGCGATAGGGAATGACAAAGTATTCTCCACATTAGAATATGAGGAAATGATAATGGGATGGGTATTTAAAGGCATCCATGTGACAATCGATGTGAAATGAAAGTAAATAACTTGAAAAATGTACGTATAAACCGCATGTAAAGTGAACATGCACTTATGATGAAATGATGAGATGCTATGATGATGTAGTTATAGTCTAGGGTCAATGATGCAACCTAGTTCTCTATAACTGAAGCTCTGATGCCAATCTGTCACACCCCAAATTACTTTTGCCGGAATGGAATTCCTGGGGGTTGACTGTCATAGCATCACAGTTATAGATATATTGAACGACCTAAAGTGTCGTTTGGAAAACACATCGTTTGATTTAATAAAACATTCAGAGTTTACAAAAGATAGGTCCCAAATGAAATTAGACATGTGTGGAATTAAATTTGTTACAATCCAAACGATGTTTCAAAGTTCATAAAACCCAAGTGAGACGCGTCGTCACCGCGACTCTATGATAATGCCTTATGCATGCCATGATGAATATGCCTTAGATACCTGAGATAAAACATGCTAAAAAGTGTCAACACAAAGGTTGAGTGAGTTCATAGAGTTTGCGTTGAAATGAAAAACCTTTCAAAATCGTTTATGCAGCAAAGGCATTGCAAATCCACTCAGTTCAAGTTCCGCCCATACAAAACTTGCAACCTGTGTGTTTACAACCCATTTCCAAAATATGTATAGTTTATGTTCAAACGCATGATGTCAAATGAATTCACATAACAGTACATTACTTAATCTATCAATATTCAATTGATATAACACATATGAGTGTTGTTTCAAATAATTCCAAGACCATTAGTTCATGATTATACCAAGACATTTAGTTCAATGATTATACCAAGACATTTAGCTCAATGATAATACCAAGACATTTAGCTCCATGATAATACCAAGACATTTAGCTCAATAATTATACCAAGACATTTAGCTCCATGATAATACCAAGACATTTAGCTCAATAATTATACCAAGACATTTAGCTCCATGATTTATGATATAGAATATGACTAAACATTCAGTTCAGATAAACATATAGTTTGCAAATAATTATGATTGTCATAAAAATAATTGAGCATGTATCTCCCCCAAAATAATTCAAACGCATTATAAAAGTAGGGGCTATGAAACTCACATGGACAATGATGTGATGGCAAAAGTGGATACACCGAAATGTAGCGTGAATCTCTAAACTTGACCTATTATGAATGATATGATATGTAATAAGTCATGATGTAATGTTACGCATGCAATTCGGATGATATCTATACCACTTGTGAATTTTTGAAAATAACACTTATCGTCGAAAAAATAATCTTATAATGTCTTGACCATTTTTAAATTACTTTACATGTATTTACGTTGAAATGATATCCTACGATAATCATTTAGTGATTTATTATGAAATTATAACTTTTCGTCGTAAAATAATGTCGTTGAAATTTTCATGAAAGTGACTAAACGGCCTCGAAAAGCTAGTCGTAAAATGGTGTACGTCGAGTGTTTAAGAAACGAACTCAACGGTTTTGGGAAGCTTGTATCATTATCTCAAAGTTTTAGCATTTAAGTTTTCGTTCTAGAGGTCTCGATCACGGAGAAAAATATAGGTAAAGTATGGTACTTGTGTCCAAAATATTGTTTAAGGATGGTTTTTGGCATATTTAAGTGACCGTATCTTATTCGTTACAACTCCGCTTGACAAATGGTTTGACATTTTGATAAATATGCTTGGCGAACTTACTTTTACTAGAAGACATCACTTTATGAAAAGTTCTACATCAATGTTAAAAACGACCCTCAACATGGTCCCTTGTTGACGTAAAGTTTGTCTAATACGAATATACTAATTTTTCTTATATAATAAAGTTACGGCAACTTGTTTAAAATTTGAATAACTTAGTCGTTATAAGTCCGTTTTCTACGTTCTTTATATCCACGGAATCGTGATAACATATACTAATATATTTTTGATAAGTCGACACATTTAGCAACGCTTAAGACTCATTTTTGACTCGTAAAAAGTCGAGACAATATGCTGAATTTTCTGGAATTAATAGTTTTCGTCGTCAAACTTCAAAATAGCATAACTTTTTCGTTATAGCTCTGTTTTAACCCTTTCAAGCGGCCACGTTTTCGTTTTAAAGTATATTTTCCAAATATCTAGCCCAAAATATTTTGCTTACTGTCGAAAATTCCAGAATTTCAAAATAAGAACAGACCCTTTAGAAAACTTGTAGAAATGAGTTTTTCTCGCGCCAAACCTATTCCAACAAATTCAAAACAACTACGAAGCTATTCTAATCCTACCATACACCTTCTTAGGGTGTCATGGGTTCCTAGACATCACCAAGAGTGATATATAACAAGGAGTAATTATAGGATGACATAAATATATATAACTCTTAAAAAAAACATGTAAAAGTGGTATAAACATCCATGAGACTTGCATGTTTTCTCAAATATGATGAAATGAATATAACAATGAATATGAAATATGATCATGAATATGGATGCTTACTAGTTAACTTGATGAGGTTTATGAGCAAAGGTTTTTCCTAATCACCCAAGGTTTTTATTGCACAACCTTAATCAAGAGTGATACTAGAGTGAATAAATCTTGTCTTTAAAATTTTATGATGATCCCTCCTATGTCCTTGTGGTTGCCGGTTTTAGAGAGAAGAGAGGAAGAGAGAAACTTGATCCTTTTACACTAGATATTATTGTGTTGAATGTGTTTGAAGAATGAGTATTATACAATATAAGAGAAAGATATTATGCAAGTTAAATGACTCACCCCAAGTTGGTCGACATTTATGAAAAAGAAAAGACCAAATGTATTTTGATCACTTAAGCATACTTATGTTGAAGTAAATGTTTAGTTATTTAGGAATAATTAGTAACTTGTGTACATATTTAAGCTTGTAGGGTAGCGTTAGCTAGAAATAAATTTTAACGGATCAAAACAAAATATATTGAAGTCATAAAAATTATAAAAATACATTTCTTATAAGAATTGAGTGAGTAAATATTTATCAGGTTGAATTCTGAAAACCGTCGTAATAATATAAACATAACAATTTATATACGAAATAAATTGAAAACATCAGGTAAATTAATAATATAATTTTTATAGTCTTAAAATGAGTATAAAAATATATTAAGATTATGTTTGGAAGTGTCGGATCAAATGTTCAAAATAATTAATTACGCGATAGCGTTTATTTAATATGAAATTATACGTTTAATGTAAAATGCAAAACCATGCATGAACTAATATGATGATAATGATGCTAATGATATGTAGACTAAACCTAGTCTATATGAAATGTCCTTGATGATTTTTCATGAATTCACAGCTAAACCATTAAGGTTACGCGAATTTGATACTCGTAAACCTAGTTTACGATAAACGATGAAATAATGATGCATGAGTAGAAATTTTCTCCGGGAATGAATAGTGTTTCGTGAATAGTAAATTTTGAAATATGTTCTCAAAATATTACTTTGACTCCAAAAACGGTGAATAGTAAAATTTTGAATAGTAACTGATGAATAGTAAATTCCCGAGATGAATAGTAAATTTTGAAAATGACCTGAAATTGCGAGTTGTCACAGTGTCTCCACGTCATTCTCCACCATGCTCACACTTCTATTTGTCTTTTGGTTACCAATGATGTAGTTCTCGAGTCTTTAAACTTTGTAGATTCTTTGACATTGATGAAGAATCATCTTTGACTTTCTTGCTGCCTTTGATTTTGATGAGAACTTTTCATGTGTTGTTGGTATGAGCATGTGGAAAATCTGCACGATCTCTTTCTCCCGCAAGCATCCATGAGAAGAAAACATAAAAACATGGATTAGAAGTAATCCAGTGCTTACAAGTTTGAACTTCGAGTATGTTAACATCATAGTGTGAAAACACAACTCTAATTCTCACAAAGGCCGTTCCAGAACTGGAGTCCCACAAGTGAGATAACACGATATACCGAAGTACACCTACAGTTCAGATGAGTCGCTGAGGTACACCCAAGCATCACCCCACGATTAGGACCGTTTGAGACACACTAAGCGTAATCCACGGGGAGTTACCGAAGTGACTTCTGTCGATGCGCTTGATGTTGACCTCCGGTAGGAGTTTCCATTCAATAACTGAAGATCACAAATGTGAAACTTCTCATAAATGTTCTGGCAAATTGCTAAGATCTGCGTAGGACTCTATAATATATCACTTGTGTCCTTATTGATGAACAACAAGCGATGTCATGTCAAGTGTTCCTATGAGATATATTGATGAATCTCGTGGCTCTAGACTCAATAAGTGCATTATGGTTTTCCTAAGCGGAGACTAGGGAGAGGGTCTCCTTCTTCAATATATACGATCTCTAAAAGAAAGTCGATAGATTATGCAGGGTTCCCAGTGAGAATGAAACAAATCCTTTTAAGAGGAATTGAGTGGCTAGAAGGTTTAGTGCGGTCGTCACTTTGGGTCCATGGCGTCTTTGTCTTCAATACCGGTGTCATCTTAGTGACAACCATGTAGAATGAGTTGAACCGGTTTTACGCCCTAAGGTTGAATATGAAGGGCTATTTCTTTTCACCCTTTCTCATTACATTTCTTTTTAATTCTTCAACCCCTTCTTTCTCCTTTCTCACATTGCTCCTTTTTTCAATCATACCTAAGGACTTCTGTTAAGACCAAAGATATATCAACCTTATCACAAATACCCACTTAACGAACACAAGTATACCTCGTTAAACCAACACTTTATGCGTAGAATAATAGGAAAGGAAAAGATGAAGAACTTGGTGACTTGAATATGATATTCGTATGTATGTTTAGAGAGATAAAGGAAAGAAGATAAAAACAATAAGTTGTATATTGCTTCAAAGGAAAACACACACACACACACACTCAAGCACACCCCTCAAATGACATACTTGAGGGGTATTTATAGTAAGAGAGATGATGCCCTAAGGCTTGGCCATGAGCGTGGAGATGGGCTTGGACAAGGATTGGGTTACATGAACTTATACAAGGCTAACTTAACTAAACGTCTAACCATTTAGCTTAGCCCAATCCATGAGCCCTTTGACTATTCTAGCACGATATCTAGCACACGTTACAAAGTTCCTAAATGTGAATGACCATCACTTCTAATAAAAACTATTAAGGCTAACAATCTCCCCCTAAGGGGTGGTCATTTAAAAGATGCTCCACTTGATTAGGTCTCTACTTTTCTTGAGCTTGAACTTTGCGTGTAGATATAGAATAATCTTAATTCTTTGTTCCTTCATGCTTTGTGATCGATAATGTGGTTTATGCGCCATTGTCAACCGTTGGTTAGGTATCTCCAAGTCTTTCTCCACCATGCTCACACTTCTATTTGTCTTTGAGTTTCCAATGATGAAGTTCTCGAGTCTTTACACTTTGTAGATTCTTTGACATTGACGAAGAATCATCTTTAACTTTGAGTTGCCTTTGATTTTGATGAGAAATTTCATGTGTTGTTGGTATGAGCATGTGGCGAGTCTGCACGATCCATCCGCTCGGGAGCTTCCATAAGAAGAAAACATAAAAACAGTTAGTAATAAGCGGATTCAGGCACTTACAAGTTTGAATTTCGAGGGTGTTAACAGCATAGTGTGAAAACACGTCTCTAATTCTCACAGGGCGTTCTGAACTGAGTCCCACAAGTGAGATAACGATATACGAAGTACATCTACATTCGGATGAGTTGAGGTACACCGAAGCATCACCCCACGTAGACCGTTTGAGACACACTAAAGCGTAATCCACGGGGAGTTACGAAGTGACTGCTTGTCGGTGCTTGATGTTGACCCTGGCGGGAGTTTCCATTCACTCACGGGATCACAATTGTGAAACCTCTCATAAATGTTACGGCATGCTAAGATCTGCGTAGGACTCTATAATATATCACTTGTGTTCTTATTGATGAACAACAAGCGATGTCATGTCATGTGTTCCTATGAGATCTTTTGATGAATCTCGTGGCTCTAGACTCAATAAGTGCATTTTGGTTTTCCTAAGCGGAGACTAGGGAGAGGGTCTCCTTCTTCAATATCAACCAACTCTAAGAGAAGTTCAATAGATTATGTAGGGTTCGGTGAGAATGAAACAAATCCTTTTGAGAGGAATGAGTGGCTAGAAAGTTTAGTGCTGATGCGTCCACCGGGTCCATGACGTCTTGGTCTTCAATACCAGTGTCATCTAGTGACAACCAGTAGCATATGTATTGAACCCGGTTTCTGCCCTAAGGTTGAATATGGAGGGCTATTTCTTTTCACCCTTTCTTCACATTTCTTTTTGATTCTTCAACCCCTTCTTTCTCCTTTCTCACATTACCCCTTTTTTCAATCATTCCTAAGGACTTCTAATACTAACTATTTGAAATGTCCTTGGGTAGATCCCTCCGGCTCTGGCGGATCATAGGATGAATTTCCTATCCTTAGTCACCTTATAACTCCGTGACTGTCCTATTGTTGCCATAAAACCATTTTCTTTGAAAATCTCTCAAAGTGTTTATGATAGAAAACATGTTTGAAACACTCTGAGAGTTTTATATTATTCGAAACACTCCCCTTCACATATGCTTATATTGTTATAATTGAAATCGCACGAGAGAGGGTAGAGTAGGCACTTTTGAATTGATCAACTTTCAATAGACAAGACCGATTCGAGACACGTTTACATCACTAGTGAACTAGCTTGAAATTATTACCGGCACAGTCAAGTCAAAGAAAGTTTCTCGAAAAGGTACATTCTCCTTAGACAAGTCCTATTCGAGACACGCTTACATCAACTTTGGTTAGACCGGCTTGAAATTATTACCCGTCCGAGAACAAGTCTTTTCGAGTCTGACTTTATATTATCGTCAATTCATTAGTTACGGTAGTCGAGCTCATTTGAGAATCAAACACCGATCATAAAACATTTTTGATCACCTTTTAATCACGTTTCTCCCCTCAAAAATAGCATATCTATGATGTTTTTGAAACAAAATGATTAAAAGATATGTTTTGAAAAGCATTTGGAAAGCTGATTTAGCATGAATTTTGGAACAATTTTTGTTTTATACTCCCCTTAAAGCATATTTTCATCTGAGAAAATTTAGAATCAGTTAAGGGTTTAGAGGGAGTTATCTTGGTACCAAATGTGAGATTTTGAAAAATCTTTTTTTTAAAATTCGAATCGATGGTACGCAAGATGTGGATTTTTAAAAATCTTTTGAAGATATTTAGAGAAAAAATTATCTTCATTTGTTTTAGGATAAGTGCTCGATATTTATGAAAATCGATTTTGTAGCACTTTCCTTTCTTTAAAGATCGGGTTCTGATCGAAATAGCTGCAAGCCATCATGTTTTTAGGAATAGTGCTTGAAAAAATATTTAAAAACCTTTGATTTGGTTAAGCACTTTCCTTTCTTTGAAGTCGCGGTCTGGCGATGTGTTGAAGCCATTATTTTGAAGTCCGGTTTTAAATCTGAGTATCGAAAGCCATTATTTGAATAAATTTTGAGAAACGACATGTTTTAGAAAACATTTAAAGAACTCTCGCTCAAGCATCTGTACATACCCGTATCATTGTTGAATGACATTTCTAGAAGCGTCTGAGAACATCGATTATACGAGAGACATGTCGTAGAACAATATTTTTGAATTTTTTGATTTTATATTGTTTTTGTATTTTTGAAAAATTTTATATTTTTATATTTTGCTTTTGTTGGTTTTATAAAAGAAATGGAAAATCAAAGATAGAAGATAGAGAGAATGAAGAGTTCTGAGAATTGGAACCCTCGATGAAATTTGGTTTTACGAGATATTTGATTCACACTGCAACCAAAGAAGAAGAGTTTTCACAAATACTTGATGTTAGAAGTACAAGATTTCTCACGGTGAGGGTGATCACTATCAACGGTTGTAGTGGTTTTGACTTCCTTATCTTGATGAGTTGCACTATTATCTGTGTTGGAGCAAGTATCAAAAATCTTTCCTGTGGGAATCCATCTAAGACCTATTGTGTTGAAAACTTTTCCCGTGGGTTTCCACCTAAGGTAAGATCTAGGAGTTGTTTTCTTATCGGATCAGTGAGGAAGACTCTTTTTAGAAAAACTACGTCCTGGAGAGATCCACCTATTAGGTTTCCTTTTGATGTTCATCTTGTCAACGGGTTTGTTTCTATTTGGTGTCTTAGTGGATTGTGCCTCGGCACGAGAATTATCTTTCTTGAGATATTGTAAGGAACATGCATCATGATTAGTTGAAAAGACACATTTTTACATGTAGTCTGAGAAAAATTCAATATTCTTGTTTAAAGCAGGCTTTAACTTTGTCACTGAGTCTTTTGGAAATTGATTCTTGTTAGAAAAAGACTTAGAATTCCTAGTGATGTTTTCTAAGGGCATAGCATTTTCTTTTTCGCAACTACTCTTAGATGTAAGCCAATCCCTAGTCTTTTGTAGAGTGTTCCTAGGTAATGGTTTACTACTACTAGCGGTGCCTTGAAATCTTGTAGAATTCATCACCCTAGATGTTGCACCTAGAATTCCGTCTTTTCGAGTCTGTGCCTTTTTCCTAGCTTCTTCTAGATAGTGATTGTTGACCATGTTGTTAGAACCCATGATTCTTTAAGCTGGATTTTTGGTCACATTTATGTACTATTCTAGAAATGCAGGTGTAATCACTTTTGGTTTTTCAAAAACCGCTTTTTCTTTTTCAGAAACTTTTAAAATTCTCTTTTTAAAGGCGAGGGGGGCTGTGGGTAGTACTTTTTGACAAATCATTTTCTCATTGACTATTGGAGGAAATTTGAAATAGACATTTTAGTTTGAAAACGGTTTGGGAACATTTGTTTTTCTCTCCTCTGGTCAATGGTTTTGGAAACTTAGTATCCACAGCCTTTCCTTTTAGACTTCGGTTGAGCTCTCAAAAGATCATTTTGCTCTTTCATGTCCTTGTAAGCACGCTCATATGACAGTTTGTCATACTTGCATTCCTCAGATTTTCGATCAAGTTGTTTAAAATAGGACCCGTTTTCTTTTTCAAGTTTTTCAAGAGCTTTTTCATATTTTGAAACAATTCGGAGGTCTCGGTGGAGTCTTTCATGATCTTCAACAGAATATGTTTGCAAAATAATGGACATGATATCGATAGTCATAACATCTTCGAAGAGAGAATCATTGAGTTTTTCCAAAACTTTGATGTGTTCAATACTTTCATTAGCTTGCTTTACGAGGGATTTATGGTCCTTGACAAAGTCACTCGTTTCTTTCAAAAGTGCTTGTTCAACATGAATTACCCTCGCTTGATGGCGCTTAGCGGAGGGGCAATTTGGGTTTAAAAACTCTTTTGTTTTCGTCATCATGACGAGTAAACGGATGTTAGTTGTAATATTGGTTTTAGACTTGACAGTCTCTTGAAGATACCCAATTCTAGTTTTAACATCATCTAAAATGCTTCTAGTATCACTTGTGTTAAAAGGATTGTTTGAAGACATTTGTTCGATTTTGGAAAGAGATTTGGAAACTAAAACTGGTTTTGAAGCTGGTTTTAAAGCGGTGTTGACACTTTGTTTGAAACACTTGGTGTGGTGGAAGCGTTGATTGTTCTTTTGATTAACAAAGTAATTCCATTAATTTTGTTCCATTTGTTATAATCAATGGGTTTAAGATGGATTCTTTTGTTTCATTTTGATCTACTCTCCTCAGATAGTTCCAACGTTTCAAGAGAATCACGAACAATTATGGGTTCATGCAAAGGTTTTCCATTGTTCAACACATTCGAGATTTCGAGCTTTCTTGAGGAACGAAGAAGGGTCGTTACCAAGTGCCATTTTATGTGAAGTATGAAAACGCTGATTTACTTGGTTTGAAAGCATCTTGTTTGTTTTTGCGAATGACCCGTTGAGAAGCAAATTGTCCAAAGCTTTAATTTCTCATTTTATCAATTTCATCAAGAGAATCTTCTCGTTTTGAAAATCGACAATCAACTTTTCTTCTCTTTTCAAGATCGAGAAAAGTGCTTTTTGTTTAGAAAGTTGGTCATTTAGATCTGAAATTTCCTTGTTTAAAGATTTAATTTTCAAGTTAGAATTCACATCAAGTGTGTTATACTTGATTTGCAATTCTTTTCTCTTAAAACGAATCTCGATAACCAATTTCTAATTGGACATTTTGTTTGTATGAAATTCATAGCTTTGGCGTGCTCCTTGTAACTCTCAAGCTCGGTGGTCAATTTCTTATTCGACCTTAACCCGCGATTGACCTTACTCAGTTTCTCAATTTCAATGCCACAATTATTGATTAATGATTCAAAATAAGCACGTGTTTCCTCATCGATCTGGTATTTTGTGCCCCACGGCCTCCATTAGGATCCACATATGGAGTTTGAGTTAGTATTGCTACAACTTCGGATTGTCCATGTATGTATCATAAGTAGTGCTGATGTCCGCGAATCTTGTTCGTCATGAGTAAACGCATCGCATATGACATTGTTATAACATGGATCAATGATTGGTACCTTAGATCTGCATTTGGTCATAGGCAGGGAGGTGCGTCGAGTGAGTCATCGTACTTAGTCTCACGAAGATTTGCCATGAAGGTTTGCATTGATGTCCTCTCGGTCTTCAAATCATCCATAATAGCGAAAAAGTCATGTTCCTCGACGCCACTTTGCATTCAGTTACGCCTTTTGTGCTACTGACGCAGCTTTCTGAAGATCACGCAAAATCCTTCTTTTTAGGCTTAGTAGGACAATTCCTTGCCATGTGACCCTCCTTGGCAGTTATAACACTTAATGATTACCACGATTCATATTTCCATAATTCCCAACATTGGGTACAACATTGCCATTCGATTACCCATTGCTCTATTCCCAACATTCTGTCCATCGATTTCCAACATCTTGACGTGATTACCACGATCACGGAACCGCGATTACGATCATTTGTTAAATGCTTTATCAATAAAGAAAATATCTGTTGCAAGGTAAACGGAGTCGGTTGGGGTCGATGATTCTTGTTCACAGTATTGTGTGATACGGTTGTTGAATGACTTGTTTTTGGTGGATAAATTGTTGTTGAGGGATAGGTTGTGGTTGTGGAACGTATTGCTGCAAGTTGTTGTTGTTGGAAGATGATGAAGCTTGTTGTTGTGTATTCGCTGTAGTTTGAGTCTTTGCAATGAGTGCCAATGAATCATGATTCTTTGCCAATCTTTCTTTCGACTTCATTCACTTGACTTGGTTTTGTTTAGAAAATCGTTGAGTAGATCAAAGTTCACTTGATGTAAGTCTTTTGTTTGGTTGACAATAGTGACATATAGTCCCCATTCTTACGGAAGATTGTAATATTATTCGGAACTTGATGTTTTGAGCGATTGTTCGGGTGCCAACTTGTTTTACGATAAGCTCATTCATCAAAGTGCAAAACCTTCCATAGTAGGATTCAATGGATTCTCATGGTGTAGATGTAAACTTTTCCCATTAGGTTAGCTGACTTGTTCTCCATGTCTTGTTTACCAATTTACGTTCCATAACATAGTCGTCTAACACGTTCCCCATATCGGCGGTTTCACAAGCGTCTCTGCAGCAAAAATGTCTCTTGGTAAACCCAGTTGGACAATATGAATTGCCATGTCATCTGCATCGACTTGTTTTGATCCTCTTGATTGTATTACGATTCGGTTTGAAGATGAGAGGATGGTGGGATGGGAGTGTTGCATCAGCATTTCGGTACATGAACTTGTCGGAGGCTTGAAGGGTCCATCTGAATGGATTTAATCATGAGTTTCCATTAGGTTTTATCTTGATGTAACGAAGCATTCGACTTGTCCATTGAAGATAACCACCTTTTGCCAACATAGGAGGTCGGTTTTGACACCTTGCATGCATGAATGACTTGTTGAGTTGCCATTGATGAAGGTATGATATGATAAAGTTGATGTAGGATCGATTCAACGATAAAGAGGTTGTGGTTGATGAAGATGCTTCGGTTGAGTTTTTCTGAGAAAGTCGTTACTCGTAACCTTGGTTCTTAGTCGAAAAATTTTAAGCCCAAAATTTGAAATTCACTTTAAAATAAATTCTAAGGTCGTATATGAAAAATTTGAGTTAAGACAATTTTGGCGCCAAATTTGATCGAAAATTTTGAATTTAGGCCCAAAAATTTGAATTTTGACCAAAATTTCCAGATTAAAACCAAAATTTGAATCTCGCGTAAAAATTGAACGTTTAGTCTCCTCAAAATTTAAATTTTACTCAAGTTTTCCGCCAAAAACTATTTTTTTTTTAAAGCCGTGGGCAGAAGAAGGAGTTACGGAGTAGAATTGTTGCTTAGGCGTAGGATCTTATCATTAGGATCTTTATGCGTAGGATCTTAAGTAGGATTCTTATCGTTAGAAAGTATCTTAGCGTAACCTTAGTATCGCATTAGACAAAAACTTACGTAAAACCTTACGGCGTAGTGTGATCTTATCGTGAAGTTCTACTTTCGTAGAGTTTATGCTTATCGCGTAAATTTAGGTTAAAACCAAAATCCTTTACAACTGTCACAGCATAAAGGGATATCCACAAGTGAAGTGTTCCACACACTTATCCAAGTGAGGGAAATAGCGAGTAACCGTTAAAGCTCGAAGAATCTCACCAAAAGTTATGAGTAGAAAACTATCGTAGGTTGACTTTCTTCACAGTAGAACTAGGGTTTTGACCTACTCAAGTAAAAATTTCAATGATTCAGCGATTTCTCTTACACAGATAGCCTTAAAAACACTCCAATAACATAAATCTTTTGACCTTTTTCACCCAAAGTGCTTATAAAAGTTCTGAGAGAAATGACCAACAGACAAAAGCGTGTTCAAAAATGAAGAAAAACACTTAAAGCTTCAAACTTTTTGCAAAAAGCTGAAACTTTAGCACCAAATAAACCTTAAACCACAAGAATCTTGAATTTTTAAGTGCAAAATTTAAGCTTTTAGCGTTATCAAGAATGCATTAGGCTTACTTGGCGTATCTTACCAAACTTCAAAACAAACACAAACACTCTTAAACCATTGTTGAAGTGATTGATACCAATTGTTAGGACCTAAGATATATCAACCTTATCACAAATACCCACTTAACGAACGCAAGTATACCTCGTTAAACAACACTTTATCATTAGAATAATAGGAAAGGAAAAAGATATAAGAAGAACTTGGTGACTTGAATATGATATTAAGTATGTATGTTTAGAGATAAAGGAAAGAAGATGAAAACAATAAGTTATATTTTGCTTCAAAGAGAAAACACACCTGCACACACACACTCAAGCACCCCTCAATGACATACTTGAGGTATTTATAGTAAAGAGATGATGCCTAAGGCTTGGCCATGGGCGTGAGATGAGCTTGGACATGGTTGGGTTATGTGAATTTCAAGGCTAACTTAACAAAATGTCTAACCATTTAGCTTAGCCCAATCCATGAGCCCTTTGACTATTCTAGCACGATATCTAACACACGTTACAAAGTTCCTAAATGTGAATGACCATCACTTCTAATAAAAACTATTAAGGCTAACAACTTCTAATACTAACTATGGGTAATGTCCTTGGGTAGATCCCTCCGGCTCTGGCGGATCATAGGACGAATTTCCTATCCTTAGTCACCTTATAACTCCATGAT
This sequence comes from Chrysanthemum makinoi, assembly GCA_910596185.1. Lineage (NCBI taxonomy): Eukaryota > Viridiplantae > Streptophyta > Magnoliopsida > Asterales > Asteraceae > Chrysanthemum > Chrysanthemum makinoi. Next base: position 217,622,193 of record OU343220.1, read on the forward strand.
TGTCCTATTGTTGCCATAAAACCAATTTCTTTGAAAATCTCTCAAAGTGTTTTATGATAGAAAACATGTTTGAAACTCAGAGTTTATATTTTAGAAACACTCCCTTCATATGTTGCTATAAGTTTTTGTGAAATACTGCACATAGGGTAGAGTTAGCACTTTTTGAATTGATCGGCTCATGATAGACAATTCCCCACGAGAAAGTTTCAGATTCGTTGCTAGTTAAAGTTCCATTGTCAGTTTTAGGTGACAACTAGCTCTAATAACTAACTTGAAGTTGTAACACTCTTGAAAAGGAGGTTAGACCCATGAAAGGTGCATATCTATCACAAGTTTCGAGATGGTACATTCTTGACTTAGATTCCCGTCAATTCATTGGTTCCGTGCGAGTCGAGCTCATTTTGAGATTCAAACGATCATTAAAACTTTTTGATCACATTTTAATCCGCGTCTCCTCCCCTCAAAAATAGCATATTCGTGATATTTTTTATATCAACAGATTAAACAACATTTTATAATCTTTGGGGAGACAAACGGATTTGATTTAAGCATGAATTTGGAACATTTTAGTTTATATCCCCTTTAATAAAGCATAATCAATTAAAGGGGTTTTAGGGAGTTACAAAAAATATTTTGAAAGATATTTGAAAATCTTTTTGAACAATCTTGAAAAGGTGCTCAAGATGATGATGATTTCTCACCATTTTAAAATGTAGTGCTTGAAGCGTACACTTGATTTTTTATAAAAACCGAGAGTTTGATTTGAAAAATAATCAAAAGTCATCATTTTTAGTCGGGTTTAAATCTTGAAGTATCACGAAAACCATTTTTGAAAAATTTTGAGAAGCGACATGTTTTAGAAAACAATAAAGAACTCTTGCTCAAGCATCACATACATACCCGTATCATTGTTGAATGACATTTCTAGAAACGTCTGAGAATATCGATTATACAAGAGACATGTCGTGAGAAGAATTTTTTGGATTTTTGATTTTATATTGTTTTGTATTTTTTGAAAGTTTTATATTTTTATATTTTGCTTTTGTTGGTTTTCAAATTTTGTATTTTGTTTTCAAAAATATTTCTGTGAAAGCTTTGGAAAATCATTTTCAAGAAGAATCGAGAAGACGTTCTAACTCCTCGGGGGTTAGCTTCGCATTCAATTCGTCGAACTAAATCGTCAAACCTTTCTTTTGGAAGGGCTTTAGTAAATAGATCGTGAGTTGGTAATCGTCTTCACGAAGAATAATTCAACAGTACCATTTTCGACGCACTCTTTGATGAAGTGATAGCGGACACGGATATGCTTAGTCTTTGAGTGATGAACGAGATTGCATGATATGGCTATGGCACTTTTCGAGTCACAATACATAGGTATTTTATCGAAAGTAAAGCCATAATCTGTGAGTTGTGTTCTCATCCATAGAACTTGAGCACAACCGCAGATAGAGACACATACCGACGGTTGAAAGTGCAGTGCAATCTTGTTTCTTTGAACCCGACTTACTAACTTTTCACCCAAAATTGTGCTCCTCGGATGTACTTTTCTTTGTAACTTGATCACTGCGTGGTCATCATCACGAAAAATTAGATCAAATCCGGATTCCTTCGGATACCAAAGTCCCATGTGAATGGATGTCTTGAATGTAGAAGATCCGTTTAACCTCTTTGAGGTGCTTGATTCGGTAGGCTTTGCACGAAACCGTGCTAATAAGCAACGGCAAAATGAATATCCATACCATGAGAGAACCAATCATGCTTCGATATTTCTTCGGATCAATAGGTTTCCCAAACAAATCGGCTCCAATTTTTGGTGAAGTTACCATTGGTGTTCCGCCCGAGTCACAATTATCCATACCATGATTTTTCAAAATCTCGGTTGTGTATTTAGCTTGATTTATAAAAATTCCACGTGGGGATTGATGTATTTGTAAACCAAGAAGGAATTTTAGTTCCCCCATCATGGACATTTCAAATTTGCTTTTCATGAGATTTTCAAAATGTTTTGAAAGATTCGGATTAGTGGACCCAAAGATGATGTCGTCCACGTAAATCTGAACAATCAAAATGTCGTTTTGCATTTTTGTGTAAACAAGGTAGGATCAACTGTTCCTTTGGTGAAATTGTTTTGGATAAGGAAAGAGGGCAGGTTCGTCATACCAGCTCGAACTTGTTTCAATCCATAGATTGCCTTTTGAGTTTGTAGGCGTAGTCGGATGATTCATGTCTATGAAGCCTTACGGGTGACTCATACACTTCTTCTTTTAAGTTCCATTCAGAACGTGGTCTTAATGTCCATCGATAACAGTGATGTTTTGTGGCGGCATAGGCTAAGAAATCATTTGCTTCTAGTCTAGCTCTTGCGCGAATGACTCTTCAAAGTCTATCCCTTCTCTTGTATGTATCCTTTGGCCACAAGGCGAGCTTTGTTGCAATCTGTCATCTCTTCATCCCTTTTGTTCTTCCATAACCATTTGAGATCAATGACACGAATGTCAATTGGTCTTGGAACCATTTCCCAAGAGTCATGAAGACGGTATTGGAAGTTCCTCTGCATTATTCATCCATCCGGGGTTACGCCATTGCCTCAGAATGTTCTTTGGCTCAGTATTGCTAATGGAGCAAAGGTAAATGCACAAGTCGCAATCGGTGGCAAGTTGGCGTCTCGTCTGAATTGGCCTTGAAGGTTCACCAATAACTTGTTGTCGGATGGTCTTTGTCCACTTTGAGTAGAAGGATACCGTTGATTATCATTATGCGGTTAGATGGTTCTGTAAGCATGAAGATGATTCAATTTGATTCCATAGCAGGTTTCAAATAAGTCATCATCTAACGTTGCATCGTTGTGATTTTGGTTTTGCTCATCAAGCTGGCGGTAGAGCGGTGTAGCATTTGAGTAGATGTAGATGATTTTGATGGGTTGGTGCATTGGTTTCGGCCGTGGTAGTGCATCTTCTGTTGGTAGTGGAGGATGATTTTGAGCGGGTGCAGCGGAATGATGGTTTGATGCATTTGTCGAAGTTCCACCATAGTATTCATCGAACATTAACTCGAAGAAATTCTCCCATTCTTGTTCTTTAGGATTGTCAAGCAAAGTTGATTGAGCTCTTTGAGGTACGAGTCCTGAATGTTCTTTGGCTCTATATTGCTAATGGAGCAAAGGTAAATGCACAAGAGCATGTCGGTGGCAAGTTGGCGTCTCGTCTGAATTGGCCTTGAAGGTTCTATGCTTGTTCAATCGGATGGTCTTTAGTCCACCGTAGAAGGATACCGTTGGTTATCATTATGCGGGTTAGATGGTTCTCGTAAGCATGAAGATGATCGGTGATTCCGTAGCAAGCGGGTTTCAAATAAGTCTTCATCTAACGTTGCATCGTTGTGATTTTGGTTTTGCTCATCAGCTGGCGGTAGAACGATTGTAATAATGGAGTAGATGTAGATGATGTTGATGGAGTTGGTGCATTGGTTTCGATCGTAGTAGATGCATCTTCTGTTGGTGGTGGAGGATGATTTTGAGCGGGTGCAGCGGAATGATGGTTTGATGCATTTGTCGAAGTTCCACCATAGTATTCATCGAACATTAACTCGAAGAAATTCTCCCATTCTTGTTCTTTAGGATTGTCAAACGAAGTTGATTGAGCTCTTTGAGTCGAGTCTGGCCGATGTGTCGAGAAGTGGCTGGTTTAGTCGGGTTCTAAGCGAGTCTCTCGGAAGCCATATGTGAAAGTTCGTCAAACTTCACATTCATCGTCTCCATGATCCTCCTAGTTCTCATTATACCACTGAATGCCCTGAGTTATCTGAATATCCAATGAAGATTCCAATATCACCTTTTGCTTTCAATTTTCCAAGATCTTCTCTGTCATTCAGGATAACAAAGCGCCAAATACATGAAAGTAAGAGATATCGGGTTTTCATTATTCACAAGCTCATATGGGTTTTATTGAATCTTGGATGGATAGAGATCGGTTACGAGTGAAACAAGCGTTAGCAAACATCATTATAGAAATAACGGTGCACTAGAATAGATTAGCATTGTGCGAGCGGCTTCCACAAGAGTTCTATTTCTTCTTTCAACTACCCCATTCTGCTGTGGAGTTCTAACAATTGATGTCTGATGTGTGATTCCAACATCTTCAAAATAAGCTCTTAACTCTTGATTAGTGAATTACGTGCGTTGTCACTTCTTACAACCCTTACTAGAGTTTGAAGAAGTACTTGAATTCGTTTGAGAAAGTTGATGATGATGCTTGGTTTAGCCGTCTTTTGATCTCGAAACTTAACCCATGTATATCTTGAATAATCATCGACAATGACAAGAATATACTTTTTCCCATTAATGCTTTCAACTCTCATTGGGCCACATAAGTCCATGTGCAACATATGCAACTTTGCTTCGAACTAGGTGCGGTTTTGGGTTTATATGATGCTCTTTTGCTTTTTCCTTGTTCGCATGATGGACATAAGTGATCCTTGGTGTATTTGAACTTTGGAAGTCCGTTGGCGATGTTGTCTTTGGCAAGATTGTTGATGGTGTCAAAATTGAGATGGGATAACGTCATGCCACAACCAGGCGTGTTCGGATGCTGTGTCATAAGACATATAGGAGATGAAGAGGCCATTTGATTGATGTCGATAGCATACAAGTTTGTATCACGATTCCCATTTAGAGATCGAGTGCCATCCAAGTTTCTAACGAAGCAATTTTCCTAAAAGCAACCTCTAAATCTGCATCCAGAAGCGCGGTGAAAACAAATTGTGTCCCAACCCATCGACATAGTAAACCCGAGTGATCAAATAATTTCCAAAAGGTAGATCTCCATAACCCATGATAGCTGCTACATGATCATTTCAGCGTCACGGTTCCCATGAATTTCGGACGAAATTGATCAGCAGCTTGATTTGGGTCATGTGCTTGGAGCAACCCGGTCGGCGATCCAAGACAAATTTCGATAACACGCCATGCTGAAAAATATTGTGGAAACCGTTTTGATTTTGGTTCCTTTGGGTTAGAGGTAAAATCCTTATCACACTTGAGAGAGGTTTTCTCTGAGGGAATTCGGTTTATCACTCATTGTACCATTCAGGTGTGAAAGTTCTACTGTGGGTTTCAAATATCATCCCTATAGTATACACTATAGTTCCTGTCATAGTGTAAAGCCTAAGTTTTGCAACTAGTCTTCCTACTCGTTTAGCGTAAGATCTTTTTGGGACGTTCTTCTTAACATGCTTATCATTCACATTCTTAGAAACATAATCATCTTGAACATTAATTAAAGATTTCTTGCAAGTTAAACAAAGAGATTCAACACATTCATTAGACTTAGCAAGTTTCATAGGGTTCATACATTCAGATGAAATGTCTTTCTTATTCAAAGCGGTAAATTCCTAGGGTGTTCTTCTACTTTCTTCTCTTTATTCAAGCTACTACTCCTAGAGGCATTTGAGACTCTCTTGTTCCTTGTATTGCTCTTAGGCTTTAGCTGCTCCTAGAGGTGCTTTCTAGTCCTGTAGAAGGTAAGGCACACGCATTAGGATTCACATTTTTATGAAGGGAGGTGGTTTCAGCTTTCCTAGTCTCTTTAGAGTGCTTTTCTAAACTTATGTCGTTTGTTCCATATGTTTTAGATGTGGAGGCGGACGCATTAGTGGTACTCATCTTAAAAGGCCAGGTGCTAAAACTTTTGGTTTCTCGATAACCGCTTTTCCTTTATCAACATTTTGTTTAGGTAGAGGCGGTGGAGTGACTGGTTTTTGATGAAACATTTTCTCATTGACTTTTGGAGGCATAGAAGCAGACATTTTTGGTTTGGAAACGGTTTGGGAACATTTGCTTTCTCCTAGTCAATGGTTTTTAATCACAGTATCCTTGCCTTTCCTTTTGACTTTCAGTGAGCCCTCAAAAGATCATTTTCGCTTTCATGTCATTGTAGGCACGCTCATACGACAATTTGTCATACTTGCATTCCTCTTTTTTTCGATCAAGTTGTTTAAAATATGAGACATTTTCTTTTCAAGTTTTTCAAGAGCTTTTTCATATTTTGAAACAATTTTGGAGGTCTCATCACGAGTCTTTCATGATCTTCAACAGAATATGTTTGCAAAATGATGGACATAATATCATTAGTCAGAACATCTTCGAAGAGAGAATCATTTAAATTTTCCAAAACTTTGATGTGTTCAACACAGTCATTAGCTTGCTTTACCAAGGATTTATGGTCCTTGACAAAGTCAGCATTTCTTTCAAAAAGCTTGTTCAAAATGAATTACCCTTGAGTTGATGCTAGTTAACGGAGGGCAATTTGAGTTTCAAAAACTTTTTCTTCATTATCAAAACTAGTGAACCGGATGTTTGTAATATTGGTTTTAGTTTTAACGATGTCTTGAAGATACCTAATTCTAGTTTTACATCATCTCTAAAATACTTCTCGTGCATCACTTGTGTTAAAAGGATTGTTTGAAGACATTTGTTCAATGTTTGAAAGAGATTTGGAAACAACAACTGGTTTTGAAACTGATTTTGGCAGTGTTGACACTTTGTTTGAAACACTTGGTTTGGTGGAAAACGTTGATTGAGAAACAAACGAAATACCATTAATTTTGTTCCATTTGTTATAATCAATTGGTTTGATTTCGGGATGTTTTTGTTTCATTTTTGATCTACTCTCCTGAGATAGTTCCAACGTTTCAAGAGAATCATGCACAATTATGGGTTCATGCAAGGGTTTTCCATTGTTCAACACATTCGATTCTTCGAGCTTTCTTGAAACGGGAGGTGAGTTACCAAGGGCCATTTTATGTGAAGTATGAAAAATCGGATTTACTTGATTAGAAAGCATCTTGTTTGTTTTAGCGAATGACCCATTGTAAGAAGCAAATTATCCAATTTTTTGATTGTTTCATTTTTATCCAGAATTTCATCAAGAAGAGAATCTTCTCGTTTGAAAAATCACAATCAACTTGTTTCTTCTCTTTTTCAAGATTAGAGAACAGTGCTTTTTGTTTAGAAAGTTGGTCATTTAGATCAGAAATTTCCTTGTTTAAAGATTTTATTTTCAAGTTGATTCATCAAGTGTATCATACTTGATTTGCAATTGTTTTCTCTTAAAACAAAATCTCATAACCAATTTCTAATGATATTTTGTTTGTATGAAATTCAAAGGCTTTTGCGTTCTCTTTGTAACTCTCAAGCTCAATGGTCAATTTAACATTCGCGGCCTTAACTTCGCGATTGACCTTACTCACTTTCTCAATTTCAATGCCACGGTTATTGATTAATGATTCAAAATAAGCACGTGTTTCCTCATCAGTCTCAGTATTTTGTGCCACCAGACCCCTCTAGGATCCACATATGGAGTTTGAGTTAGTATTGCTTCGGATTGTCCATATATGTATCATAAGTAGGTGTGATGTCCGCGAATCTTTGTTTATCATGAGTAAACACATCACATATGACATTGTTATAGCATGGATCAATGATTGGTACCTCGGAATCTGCGTTGGCATCATAGGCGGGAAGTCGTCGAGGCGATTAATGCGTACTTAGTCTCTCGAAGATTTGCCATGAAGATGCAGTTCGCATTGAGTTCCTCGAGGTCTTCCAAATCATCCATAATAGCCATAAAGTCATGTTCCTCGGCAGCACTCAATTGAAGGCCAGCTTTTCCTTTTGTACCAACAAGATAGCTTTCGAAGATCATAAGATCCTTCTTGTGCGGCTTAGTGGGACAGTTTCGTGCCATGTGACCCATTCCTTGACAGTTATAACACTTAACACGATTCCCGATTCACATTTCCATAATTCCCAACTTGGGCTGCAACATTCCCATTTTGATTACCCTGCTCTATTCCCAACATTCGTCCCATCGATTTCCAACATTGACCCAACGATTACCACGATCTGAACCGCTGATTACCCATCGAAATCCAGTAGCATATCCTGCTGATTCCAATAACTCCAACCATTTGTCCTTGATTACCCATATTCACACCGGCTGCTCAATTTGCCATTCTTGAGTGTTTGATGAAATCCGTTGGTTATTGTTAGTTGGTGTGGAATAGCGACCTCTGAATGCTTTTCCAACAAAGAAATACTTGAGACAAAGCTTCTTCGGTTCCATTTCAAGATCGGTGATTCCTTGTTCACGGTATTGTGGATCTGTTGTTGAATGACTTATTACGGTGGATAGAATTGTTGTTGTGGTTGTGGAATATTCTTTTAAGTTGTTGTTGGAAGATGATGAAGCTTGTTGTTGTGTATTCACTGAATGTTGAGTCTTTGCAATAAGTGCCAATGGATCATGATTCTTTGCCAATCTTTCTTTCATGACTTCATTGACTTCAGCTTGGTTTTGTTTCAGAAAATCATTCAGTTGATCAAAGTTCACCTGATGAAGTCTTTTGTTTGGTTGACAATAGTTACATATCGTCCCATTCCTCTGGAAGATTGTTGAAGTTGATGTTTTGAGCGATAGTTCGGGTGTCAACTTGTTTTCGATAAGCTCATTCATCAAAGTGCAAAACCTTCCATAGTAGGATTTAATGGATTCTCACGGAGTTGAAGTAAACTTTCCCATGATTAGCAACTTGTTCTCCATGTCTTGTTGACCAATTTCGTTCCATGACAAAGCCATATAACCGTTCCGCATATCGGCAGTTTCACAACGTCTCTGGCAGCAAAAATTTCTATTGGTAAACCCGGTTGGACAATATGAATTGCCATGTCATCGCATCGACTTGTTTCTGATCCTCTTGATGTATTCGATTCATTTTAAAGACGAGAGGATGGTGGGGCGGGAGGTGTTGCGTTAGGATTTCCAGGGGATATGGACTTGTCGAGGCTTGAAGGGTCCATTCGAATGGATTGAATCATGATTTTCCATTGGTTTTGGTCTTGATTTACGAAGCATCTGACTTGTCCATTGAAGATAACCACCTTTTGCTAACATAGGAGGGCGGTTTGGCACGGATGCATGAATGTCTTGTTGAGTTGCCATTGATGAAGGTATGATACGATAAAGTTGATGTAGGATCGATTCAACGATAAAGGAGTTGTGTTTGATGAAGATTAAGCCGGTTGAGGTGTTTACGAAAGTCGTACTTTCGTAACCTTGGTTCTAAAAAGTTTAAGCCCAAAATTTGAAATTCACTATAAAATCAATTCTAAGATTAGTATGAAAAATTTTGAGTTATGACAATTTTGCCTTAAATTTGACGAAAAATTTGAATTTAAGCCCAAAATTTGAATTTTTGACCAAAATTTTCACAGTTAAACCAAAATTTGAATTTCGCGTAAAAATTGAGCGTTTAGTCTCCTCAAAAATTAAATTTGATTTTTAACCTTTATGCATTAGAAGAGCTTGGTAGACAGCGAAGTTCAGTAGGATATGGGTTGCAGTAGGATGGCTTAAGTAGGATTTCCTTAGGTAGGAAATGCTTATGCGTAAAGTTTAAAGTTAAGTGATGAGAAAAAGTTATGCGTAAGATTTAGCTTATGCGTAATGTCACACCCCCAAATTACCTGTTTTGCGTGAATGGAATTCACGCGGGATTGTTGTATCATAGCATCACAATCACGTTATATTGAGCATTACTAAAGTGTCGTTTGAAAAAAATACATCGTTTGATTTAATAAAACAATCAGAGTTTACAAAGATAGGTCCCAATTGAAAATCATCTTGTGCGAAAATAAGTTGTTACAATTCAAACGATGTTTTAAAAGTATGTAAAAACCCAAGTGAGGCGCGTCGTCATCGACTACTCCATGAGGTGTCCAAATGCATGCCATGAAGTGTATGCCTTAGATACATGAGATAAAACATGCTAAAAGTGTCAACACAAAGGTTGAGTGAGTTCATAGAGTTTGTGTTGAAATGTAAAGCCTTTCAAAATCGTTTATGCGGCAAAGGCATTGTGAATCCCTCAGTTCAAGTTCCTACCACAAAACTTGCAACACCGTGTTCACAACCACTTACCGAGAATAATGTATAGTTTATGTTCAAGCCCACATCGTCAAATGAATTCACAATAGTACCTAACTCGACGTAGAACAATAGCACATAATCAATAGTACTTAACTCGACGTAGAACAATAGCACATAATCAATAGCACCTAACTCAATGTATCGAAATCGTTTATGCAGCAAAGGCATTGTAAATCCACTCAGTTCCAAGTCCCGCCCATACAAAACTTGCAACCTGTGTATTCACAACCCATTGCCAAAATGTATATAGTGTATGTTCAAATCGTTCCAAGACCATTAGTCCATGAATATACCAAGACCGTTAGCTCAATGAATATACCAAGACCGTTGACCAATGTTACCAAGTCCGTTACCAATGAATATACCATGACCGTTAGACCAATGAATATACCAAGACCGTTAGACCAATGAATATACCAAGACCGTTAGACCAATGAATATACCAAGACCGTTAGACCAATGAATATATGAAATAGAAATTCTAAGTATGGCAATAATGTTGCTTCGCCTGACTAGCATTTAGTTCGGGTAAACATATAATTTGCAAATAGTCATGAATGTAATAAAAATAGTCGAGCATGTATCTCCCCCAAAACAGTTATGAAAGCATTAAAACAAGAAAAGTGGGGCTATGGAACTCACGGTAATTCATATAAGTTAAAGTACTTGTGAAAGTAAATGAAAACAGTTTGAGCATGTATCTCCCCCAAAAGTAGTATAAAACAATTAAAAGTGGGGCTATGAAAACTCACTTGGTGGAATGATGCAAAGACAAAAGTGAGGTACGAGATGTAATGTGATACGTAAATCTTGACCTATGATGAATGATATGACATGTAATGAGTTGCAATGTAATGTTATGCATGCATTTATTTGATGTTATTTATACCATTTACGAGTTTTGAAAATATTACTTGTCGTCGAAAAATACTCGGTTTGGCCCTTGACCCTTCAAAAATGACTTTACAAGTTTTACGTCAAAATGTCATCCTACAATGGTTTTGAAATGATTTATGGTGAAATTATCACTTTTAGTTAAAAACAATGTCGGAATTTTCATGAAATTAACAAAAATGGCTTGAAAAACTAATGTAAAAGCGGTGTAATGCGTCGATCGTTAGAGACCGAACTCGACGGTTTTGGAAAGTTTGTATCGAAATCTAGAAGTTTCAGTTCAGGAGTTTTCGTCCAAATGGTCTCGAACATAAAGATAATAAGGGTTAAAGATAGTGATTTTGTTGAATTGTTGTGCAGAAAATGAGTTTCGGCCAAGTTTATGAAAACGTGCATATCTTTGTCGTTTCAAATCCGTTTTCTACGTTTTATATGTCCTTAGCTTCGTATCGAAGTAAACTAATATATTTTTGATAAGTCGAAATAATTTGTGAAGCTTAAGGCTCGTTTTTGACTCAAACAATGTAAAAACAGCTTGCTGAAATTTCTGAAAATAATATATTTCGTCGTCAAACTTGTAAAATCCATAACTTCTTCGTTATAAGTCCGTTTTATCCGTTCAAGCGGCCACGGATTCGTTTTAAAGTATATTTTCTAATTATCTAGGCCAAAAACTCATGTCAACTGTCGGATTTTCCAGAAAAACAAAATAAGGACAGAACACTTTTTATACTTGTCGAAAATAGTTTTTCTCGTACTAAACCTATTCCAATCCCTTCAAATCAACTCCAAAGCTATTCTAATCCTACCATACACCTTCTTAGGGTGTCATGGGTTCCTAAACATCATCAAGACCAATATATAACAAGGGGATAATTATAGGATGACTTTTATATATATAACTCTAAAAATCATGTAAAATGGTATAAATCAACATATGTCTTGCATGTTTGTACCAAAAATGAAGAGATAACAATGAAATGATAAGGAAATATGAAAAATGAAAGAAACATGCTTACAAGTAAATATGATGAGGTGCAAAGAACAAGGTTAAACCTAAACACTCTTGGTTTTTATTTCAAAACCTTAATAAGAGTGTGATCTAGATTGTTTTAACACTTGAGCTTGAGAAAATTTGTGATGATCCCTTGAAAACCTTATGAAGAACCGGTTATGGAGATGAAACAAAGAGAAGAGGACTTTTGTTAGTGTGTGAATTAATTTTTGATTGAAATGAATGTGTAAGACTTTGAGTATAAGTCTAGTTTTGTAGAAAAAATATACCCACTTGACTATTCTCCCCCCCTTGGACCGGATTTTAGGGGTCTTGTTCCTCAAAGATATACATTTTTTTTTTATAATGTAATGTATAATTTGTTAAAAGATTTAAGTGAAAGGTGTAAGTAAAAAGGTAACTTGTAGGTTTTATATACATTAGTGTATTTAAGAAAATTTTAGGTGAAAGTAACTTTTAATAGATCAAAATAGAGTATAATGATGTTATAAAAATTGTAAAAATACGTTCCTTGTGAAATTTGAGTGATAAAATAATTATCGAGTAGTTTTTAAGAAAAACGTCGTAATAGTATAACTTTAACGATTTATGCACCAAATAAATTTAAAACACTAGGAAAACTCAAAATATAGTTTATATAACTAAATGTAAGTAATAAAATATGTCGGGATCATTTTTGAAAGTAACGGATTAAATATTTAAAATAATAACTCACGCGAGAACGTGAAATAAAGTGCCATGAATGAACTAATGAGATGCAAATGATGTCAATGAAATGTAGACTAATCATAGTCCATATGAAATGTACGTGATGTTATGATCATGAATTAAGCCGCTAAACCTTTAAGGTGCTGAATTTGAAACAAGTAAAACCAAGTTTACTATAAATGTTGAAATAGTGAGGCATAAATTGTGTGACGAATGACCTGAAGTCGGGTTGTCACATTCATCAAAAAGGAATTCAGTCCACGAATTGATTCGTGTTGGTCTCTCCGGTTAGGGTTTGATGAGGCAAACTTTCCCATTCTCGAGCAAAACCCTCAAAAGACTTTTTGGTAACCGATTTTACTTAATCCCACACTCATCAAACAAGAACTGTCATACGATTAGGCTTAATCGGTTTAGGTAACAACTTGTTTCTAGCTCGATCTTTGCAACTCATCAAACAAGAACATCCTGTGGATCAAGCGGAAACAAGTGGTTTGAAGAAAATCTTTTGAAAATTTGGCTCGATTACAGAATTGCTTACACATATAAGCCTACTATACCTTCATTGCATGATTCTTCCTGAATTAGACATAGGTGATCGGGCTATGTATAATTTAGGAGTAACTATGCAATGCTTGGACTAATCGACTCATATGATGTTTGGTGTTAAGTCAATGATGTAAAATTGTGATAGGAAATGACAGGGCATCCATGTGACAATCGTTATGAAATGAAAGTAAATAACTTCGAAAAATGTGCGTATAAATGCATAGTGAACATGCATATGATGAAATGATAAAATGCTATGATGATGTAGTTATAGTCTAGGGTCAATGATGCAACCTAGTTCTCTATAAGCAAGCTCGATGCCAATCATACACCCCAAATTACCGCTTTGCGGTGGAATGGAATTCGGGATTGGTCATAGCATCACAATCACAGTTATATTGAGCGACCTAAAGTGTCGTTTGGAAAATACATCGTTTGATTTAATAAAACAATCGGAGTTTACAAAGATAGGTCCCAATTGAAAATCATCTTGTGCGGAAATAAGTTGTTACAATTCAAACGATGTTTTAAAGTATGTAAAACCCAGTGAGCAGCGTCGTCACCGACTCCATAGAAATGTCCATGATGCCTTAGATACCTGAAATAAAACATGCTAAAAGTGTCAACACAAAGGTTGAGTGAGTTCATAGAGTTTGTGTTGAAATGTAAAGCCTTTCAAAATCGTTATGCTGCAAAGGCATTGTGAATCCACTCGGTTCCAAGTTCGCCCATACAAAACTTGCACCTTTTGTTCACAACCCAGAATGTATAGTTTATGTTCAAGCCCACATCGTCAAATGAATTCACAATAGTACCTAACTCGACGTAGAACAATAGCACATAATCAATAGTACTTAACTTGACGTAGAACAATAGCACATAATCAATAGCACCTAACTCAATGTATCGAAATCGTTTATGCAGCAAAGGCATTGTAAATCCACTCAGTTCCAAGTCCCGCCCATACAAAACTTGCAACCTGTGTATTCACAACCCATTGCCAAAATGTATATAGTGTATGTTCAAATCGTCCAAGACCAAGAATTAGTCCATCCAAGACCAAGTTAGCTCAATGAATATACCAAGGTTAGATTGACGAATATAAGTCCGTTAGACCAAATAATATACCAAGACCGTTAGACCAATGAATATACCAAGACCGTTAGACCAATGAATATACCAAGACCGTTAGACCAATGAATATATGAAATAGAAATTCTAAGTATGGCAATAATGTTGCTTAGACTAGCATTTAGTTCGGTAAACATATAATTTGCAAATAGTCATGAATGTAATAAAAATAGTCGAGCATGTATCTCCCCTAAAACAGTTATGAAAGCATTAAAACAAGAAAAGTGGGGCTATGGAACTCCGGTAATTCATATAATTTAAAGTACTTGTGAAAGTAAATGAAAACAGTTTGAGCATGTATCTCCCCAAAAAGTAGTATAAAAACAATTAAAAGTGGGGCTATGAAAACTCACTTGGTGGAATGATCAAAACAAAAGTGAGTACATCGAGATGTAATGTGATACGCAAATCTTGACCTATGATGAATGATATGACATGTAATGAGTTGCTGTAATGTAATGCATGCATTTAGATGTTATTTATACCATTTACGAAGTTTTGAAAAATATTACTTGTCGTCGAAAAATACTGCGTTTGGACGTCTTGACCCTTCAAAAATGACTTTACAAGTATTTACGTCAAAATGTCATCCTACAATAGTTTTGTAATGATTTATAGTGAAATTATCACTTTTCGTCGCAAAACAATGTCGTCGAAATTTTCATGAAATTAACAAAAATGGCTTCTAGCTATAAAAGCGGTGTACGCCGATCGTTAGAGACGAACTTCGACGGTTTTGGAAAGTTTGTATCGAAATCTAGAAGTTTCAGTTCAGGAGTTTTCGTCCAAATGGTCTCGAACATAAAGATAATAAGGGTTAAAGATAGTGATTTTGTTGAATTGTTGTGCAGAAAATGAGTTTCGGCCAAGTTTATGAAAACGTGCATATCTTTGTCGTTTCAAATCCGTTTTCTACGTTTTATATGTCCTTAGCTTCAGTATGGTAAGTAAACTAATATATTTTTGATAAGTGAAATAATTTGTGAAGCTTAAGGCTCGTTTTGACTCAAACAATGTAAAACAGCGCTGCGAATTTCTGAAAATAATATATTTTGTCGTCAAACTTGTAAAATCCATAACTTCTTCGTTATAAGTCCGTTTTTATCCGTTCAAGACCGGATTCGTTTTAAAGTATATTTTCTAATTATCTAGGCCAAAAACTCATGTCAACTGTCGGATTTTCCAGAAAAACAAAATAAGGACAGAACACTTTTTATACTTGCCGAAAATAGTTTTTCTCGTACTAAACCTATTCCAATCCCTTCAAATCAACTCCAAAGCTATTCTAATCCTACCATACACCTTCTTAGGGTGTCATGGGTTCCTAAACATCATCAAGACCAATATATAACAAGGGGATAATTATAGGATGACTTTTATATATATAACTCTAAAAATCATGTAAAATGGTATAAATCAACATATGTCTTGCATGTTTGTACCAAAAATGAAGAGATAACAATGAAATCATAAGGAAATATGAAAAATGAAAGAAACATGCTTACAAGTAAATATGATGAGGTGCAAAGAACAAGGTTAAACCTAAACACTCTTGGTTTTTATTTCAAAACCTTAATAAGAGTGTGATCTAGATTGTTTTAACACTTGAGCTTGAGAAAATTTGTGATGATCCCTTGAAAACCTTATGAAGAACCGGTTATGGAGATGAAACAAAGAGAAGAGGACTTTTGTTAGTGTGTGAATTAATTTTTGATTGAAATGAATGTGTAAGACTTTGAGTATAAGTCTAGTTTTGTAGAAAAAATATACCCACTTGACTATTCTCCCCCCCTTGGACCGGATTTTAGGGGTCTTGTTCCTCAAAGATATACATTTTTTTTTTATAATGTAATGTATAATTTGTTAAAAGATTTAAGTGAAAGGTGTAAGTAAAAAGGTAACTTGTAGGTTTTATATACATTAGTGTATTTAAGAAAATTTTAGGTGAAAGTAACTTTTAATAGATCAAAATAGAGTATAATGATGTTATAAAAATTGTAAAAATACGTTCCTTGTGAAATTTGAGTGATAAAATAATTATCGAGTAGTTTTTAAGAAAAACCGTAAATATATAACTTTAACGATTTATGCACCAAATAAATTTAAAACACTAGGAAAACTCAATGTATAGTTTATATAACTAAATGTAAGTAATAAAATATGTCGGGATCATTTTTGAAAGTAACGGATTAAATATTTAAAATAATAACTCTCGAGAACGTTTATTTACTATAAAAATTACGCGTTAAATGTGAAATGAAATGTCATGAATGAACTAATGAGATGCAAATGATGTCAATGGAATGTAGACTAATCTTAGTCCATATGAAATGTAATGATGTTATGATCATGAATTAGCAGCTAAACCTTTAAGGTTACTGTATTTGAAACAAGTAAACCAAGTTTACTATAAATGTTGAAATAGTGAGGCATAAATAAATGTGTGAAATGACAGTGCGGGTTGTCACACGTAAGACAAATGCTTATGCGTTAGAAAATACTTAAAGCTGCAAAGTGTTCTACGGCGTAAGTCTAAGCTTATGCGTGATTAGGTTTTGCCCAAAAATCCTTTACACTATCATTGCAGGGATATCCAAAAGTTGAAGTGTTCCACAAACTTATCCAAGTGAGGGAAGCGGTAATCGTTAAATCTCGAAGAATCTGCACCAAAAGTTATGCTTAGAACCTTATGCGTAGAAACGAGCGTTGACTTTCTTACGCGTAGAACTAGGGTTTTGACCTACACGTAAAAAATTTCCAGTGATTCAACCAATTTCTCTTGCACAGATAGCCTTAAAAACACTCGAATAACCCAAATATGTTGACCTTTTTCACCCAAAGTGCTTAGATAAGTTACGAGTAGAAATGACCAATAAACCAAAAGCGAGCTTAAAATGATTTAAAACCATTAAGCTTGAACTTTTGCAAAAACTGAAACTTTAGCATCAAATAAACCTTAAACCACAAGAATCTTGAATTTTTAAGTGCAAAAATTAAAGCTTTAAGCGTGACCACTTTGATAACGAAGCTACGCGTAACACTACAAAAAAAACTTCAACCAAAACACTCCTAAACCATTGTTAGGCGATTGATACCAATTGTAGGACCTTACTATTATCAACCTTATCACAAACCCAACACGTATACAAGTATAACCACGTGAAACCAAACACAAACGTTATGCTTAGAAAGAATAAGAAGAAAGGAAAGATGGTGACTTGAATGATATGAAATCCGTGTATGTGAGAGGATAAAGATAAACACAATAAGTTGTATATTCCAAAGAAAAAACACACACACACACACTCAAGCACACACCTCAAATGACACATTTGAGGTGTATTTATACACTAAATACAAGATGCCCTAATGGGCTTTCCATGGGCTTGGATTGGGTTGGATTGGATTATATCTTTCATGAGGCTAGCTTAACTTGACTAATAGCCATTTAGCTTAGTCTAATCCACGAGCCCGATGACTATTCTATTACAATATCTAATACACGTTACAAAGTTCCTAAACTTGAATGACCATCACTTCTAATAAAAATGTTACGCTAAACAATCAGTAGGGTTTAATTGCCTGATCTTTGGTTTTCTAGACAGTCATTAGTCTAAATGTCATTTGTTTTGGCTTATTAAGTCCTTTAGAAGCTTTTTAGATAGCTTATTTTAACTGCATTTTCCCCCTTCCTGCCTTTAGATTCTGCTGCAACAGCAGACGGTTTAGATCTATTTCCCTTTTGTCTTAGCTTATTGCTCAGCTTATATGCTAACTTAGGTCTCACTTAGATTGCATCTTTGCCTCTTTAGCTTTCTTAGGACTCCTTGTAGCTTATTGGGAGCTTAGGATCTGTACAAATCTGCTGCCCCTTTTGATTATTTATCATGTGAGGTCTTGCTTATTTTACTTATTCATCTGCTTATTTCCTAGTTAGTTCAACTTAATCCGTTTTCCCTAGCTTAATTTCCTCTATAGCTTATTCCCTTATTGTTCTTCCCTTAGCTTATTGTAGGTAGCTTTTCCCTCTTTAGATTTTCAGCTTATTTAGTTTCATTTAGGAGTATTTAGCTTATTTCAAAACTGTTTTGCTTCTCTCTACTGTTTCAGCTTATTAATTTGCTTTTAGTGTTTTCCAAATAATTAGTTTTCAAACAAAAATCTTGTACTTGGCTATTTTTAAGATAGTTTTAGAAAAAAAAAAGGAAAAAAAAATAGTTTTGCTTATTAACTACTTAATCTAAACTTCTTTTTCAGTTTTTATATTTTTATTAGGTTTAGATTTAGTCAAAGTATTTTCCATAAATTTTTCATATTTTTCAAAATAGTTTTAGTATTTTTAATAATTAATTTTTACGTTTTTAGTTTTTAATTCATAATAAATAAATAAAAACTCAAAAAAATATTTCGCTTTTTCTAAAAATCATTTTTTATCGTATTCTTCGTAGGAAAAATAAATTTACATTTCTAGGGTCGTTATTTCAAATACTTTACGTTTTAGGCTCGGGTTTTACCCGAGCACGCTCATTTTTACGTTTTTCTCATGTTTTGAGTTTTAAAAGTTTCGTTTTGTCAAAATTACATTTCTTATGAGTCAAAATTAGTTTACGTTTCATAAAATTAGCTTAAATCCCCGTTATTTAGTTTAAATTCACGTTTTTTAAATTCCCGTAGTTGCGTTTTAAGCTTAGATTGCGTTTTAGGATTATTGTGCTTTTCATTATTGTTTTATATGCTTAATTAGTTCGTTTTAGTTTATGTTTCATTATCGTAGTGTAGAAACCCATAATGCGCTTGCAATTAGTGGCTGGTGGTATTCGTTGTCATGGGTGGGGATGCCTTTGAAGAAGATGAGGTTCTCTGCATGTTGGCGGGCCAACCCATCATGGTTGCGGCCACGGTTGATGCACTCTTTTTCTTAACATGTTACTTTTGTATATGTTTGAGGTTGCAGATGCTATAACTATAACCATTTTTTTCAGACTGTCGTTGCACCTATGTTTGGATCAATATATTGTCGAATAATTTTCCGGGGATATACCTGGTTGGACCTAAAAGGTAAACGACCAGTGTGAGCAATGGCTCAGGCACCCTAAACAAATTTGGCATACTGGTGCTTTTATGACAGTAATGTTGTGCCAATGAAGTATGAGCATAATATAAATTATGTTTCCTATTTTAGTTTCTATTAGTTTGCCTTTTATGTTGATGTTGGTGAAATTTCATTGTCTAAAACTTTGATTTCATTATTGCGGATTACAGATAGAAACAAGGCTCCGATGAATGTTGGTTTATGTGATTCCACTTTTTGGCGTTCCTGCAATGCTAAATGGTCGACCTTTGTATTCCTTTTACGAGGCTGTGATGAATTGGGGTTTATTCGATAAATGTGAGATGGAACGTATCTTGGCAGGGTGACAGGCAGTTGTTGCAGCCATGGCGGGTGTATCCTCTTTGCTTGAATATTCGCCCATCTGAGCCGTATGTCCGGCAAAATTCTCACAACTGGCTGAAGAAGCGTCCCCAAAAAATGTAAAAGTGTATAATATACAAGTAATATTTAGCATGTCATAAGGTTACTGATGCAATGATGATAGCTTTATGCATTGATCTAGTTCATTAGCTTAGTTTAGCATCTCCTGTCTGTTGGCATGGCACCCACATCCGCATTGTGGTTGTAGCCATGACAGGCTTCTGGTGCCGCTTCGATACTCGCAGGCCTGAGCGTCTCTATACCTTAGGAACAATGTTTTTTTGGGAATTTTTTGCCCACCATGTTTGGGTGGAGGCCCATTAGGTTAACCAACCCGTTCTATTCATCCCTACTCACATCGCCTATTTTTCTTTAGATCCGCCTGGGTATATCTCCGGGGGAAAAACCCGGCATGCTTTGATCGAAAAAAACGCCCTTTTGTTGTTGTTATACCGGTTTGTGGGAGGGATACAGTGATTTGTACTATGAAAACAATATTTTTTTCATGTTTGTGCATCTCGCGTTAGCCACATGGTTAGCGCTACAGGGGTATCTCTCTTTTGGTCCATATATTTTGTGTGTTTGGTGAATCTCAGATTAAGGTTAGGTATTTCAATCATTGATTATCAAAAAAACCAACTACAAATTTGCTATTTTCAAGAATCGATTACAAGTTTCACGCCGAAACATTGGTATTCTTTTGTGTCAAACTTAGACAGAAGGTGTAGCATGTTTGCATACCAAGATACTCCTATTTTGTGTCGCGCTTGCAGCCTGGCTACAAAAGTATGCAATAGCATACAAAACTGCTACTCTTATATGGCAAACTTGCACTATAACTATAAAACTATGCAAAGGCTGGATGCAACATATTTTGCACACCATTCCATCAGTTACTACATATGAAGCTAATGTATGTTTTAGAAGGTTTGGCCAGTTTTTTATGCTACACATTCTTGCATCACTTATCCTTGCAATCTTATGACTCTTGCCATTGCTACCTTCGACAAACTGGTTCATCCATATTTTAGGTGTTAGAGTAATTAGACGTTGCTTATGGTTGTTGAAATGTTACTTATGGTTAGATGTTGGGGTCAATAAATGAGCTTCATAGTTTGGTTTGGGGTTTAATGTTAAAGTAAGATGCAATTGGATGTTCTTCATGTTGTGACGACTATGCATGTATTGTAAGGTAAGTACGCCGATGACGATAGTTTCCTGCATTCATGTATTTGGTCAGCGTACTTTATCGACTCCCATGTGTTGGCAAGGTACCCAAATCCAGATTGTGGTTGCAGCCATACTGAGTCTCTAGTACTGCTTCCATATTCGCAGGGCTAAGGCTATATAGATATTAAAAAGCATGATAAACGCTGTCGTTTTCAGGTAATGGCATGTCAGTGAACAATTTTTAAAACACACAATAAATGAAATAGTATTTTCATTTTTAAAAGCCACTTCTCCACAGATGAAGCCAGCGTTGCTAGCATGTGGTGCTCTGAATATATGCACTTTTCTTATGCAATATTTCACCTTATCATTCAAAACTAAATATTGATTTTTTTTTTCAATTTGGATATGTCCTTTCAGTTCACTACAGGCACTGCACTGTCTTTCAATGTATTATTGCACATGTTAATTTTTTGTTTCTTATTACTATTGCACATACTCAAACACCCAGACGTGTGTCATTGTAGTTTTTTCCTACTTTGTTCCTTGGATCCAATGGAAAAGGCATCGTTGGTCAACCGATAAGCACTAATACGATGGAAAGTCACTTTTGCTTTTCTGTTTTCAAATTCAGTTTGTAAAATTTTATTGGTCTGTTTTTTTTGCGCAACACTTTGGGATGACTGAATCACATTCTCATGCTATTTTTTTTATTGGAATAGGAAGACCTATACATGATAACACATCTTCACGGCAGCCTAGAAGAAGAGGCAGGCCGCAAAAACAGATGCCTAGGAACTCAGTTCACCTGTGCCACCCATCTGGTTATGTGCACACGATTGGTCAACCAATGATTCCTAATACGATGGAAGGTGACTTCTGCTCTTTGCTTTTCATATTCATTTTGTCAAATTTTATTGTTTCCTATACAATACTTAATCAGTCTTTCATGGTATTCTTTACTATAAATAGGATTGGCTGCAGACAATGCTGTTACTTCAAAAAAAAGTGCAAAAACAAAAAACTCGGCCAACGGCGTTACCAGAACCCGTGTACAAGCCCCTAATTCACGTGATGCTGTGCAAAACGTTGTTCGCTTAGTGCCTTTACATGTGCTTGAAGGTCAGCGACAGTCTTTTCTTTTTTGACAAATTTTTTTGAATCCCGCCTGTTTCCATGCGATATTGATTTTTACTTTTATGCGTTTGTCTTCCAATAGTGACAACATCTGTCCATGGTAATGTTGACACTGATGTTACATCTGATGATCGTCATCTGTCAAACGCTCAGGAAAGAAAAAGCCGCGCAACTCAGGCCTGCACAAGATGCATGCATCAGCCGAATTCAAAAAAACATCGTCACACCATTGGCAACCTATCCACTCCTCATGCAACTGAAAGTGAGCATTTTTTTTTACCTTTTACAACACATTGTTTGCATCCAATATTACTTTTAGCTTTTATGGTGCTTCCTTTTGTGAGCAGCGATAACATAGGAAGATTAGTCAAAGAATATAACCCGTACACATTTACTTATCATGACAGTAGTACACAATAAATATATGCACTTCTAGAGCATGCCCATGCATCTACGCTTTACCAACATAAGATACTCAGTTTATAAAAAAATTGTCGATAATATGATTTACAGTGATCCTAAAATTGCTTTAGAAATTTCAAATTGTTACACAACTATGTATAATACTTTCTTTTTTTTTATCTACTATCACCTACTAATGGAAGCATTTTTTTTGGCCACGCATACCTGAGCATCAAAAGTTATCATTTCAATCATCCTTTACATTTAAGATAGAATTTCAAATATCATGGTTCTGAAGCCTCTGAGATATACTTTTACCCTATATACAGTAACAATAACTTATTGTAACAGGTTGTGCATGGCGCTGCAAGTTGAGTCAACTACTTATGGAACAAGCCAATGGCCCCTGAGATCAATTTAACACAACATGACTACAACACCATCATAGCAACATAGCAAGCTACAACATGTATAAAAAATAGGTATGTTCTAGCAAAATTAATATGGCACCATAAGAGTTAAATTCATTGGCCACTAAAACATAAAAAAAAATCTTCAAAGATATAAAACCATGAACATTAACAGGCCTTAGTTAGCATATCCCGATAAACCTGCTCATTGGCAACATTGCTTAAACTCAAAATACATTTCAGACACACCAAAATAAACCACATCAATACACCATGCCCTTCAGCTTCTCGATGAATGACAGAAGCTCATGTGCTCGCTCCTGCTTCTTTGTGACATTCACCAGAATCGCTTCGGCTTCAGTCAAATCCTCAGTTTGCAGCTTAGTCAGTTCCGAAATACTCTGCACACAAGAATCAAATGGATAAAAAATCTCCAACTCTCCGATCACATAGTCCCTCTGAGCCATACGAGCCCTAATGTCTTGGACTTTTTTCATCAATTCTCCTTCATCCGCCATAGTCACAACCACCTCTCTCTGGAATTGAACAACCATCATATCCCTCACAAGGCTAGAGCCAGAAACTGCAGCAAGCTCTTCACAAAAAAGGCATTCGTGTATTCATCCTTTTTTTTTCTTGGTTTTTTTTTCCTTTTTTTTATATTCTAAAATAGATTTTCTTTGCTCTTTGTGTGTTTTAAAGGATAGATTTGCTTTAAATTATGATTGCTATAGTGTGATGGTACATGACTTATAAAGGTCTTTGATTTGACTGCATTAGGAAGCCTTTCACATGGTTAGCCTTTGTTTTCAAATGAACTTCCATAAAAAGCTAATCTACTATTATTAAAAAAAACATCAAACCAGATAAAAAAAATATAGAATTATATATCTGAAACAAAGAAAAAAGAAAAGAAAAAAAAAGGAAAAAAAATAAAAAAAAAAGGGGTGTGGGTACTAAAAACTAGAAACATGATAGTTAAAGAATTTAACTATTGTAGATAGAGAATGCAAGCTGATATATCTTAATGCATGTCAACAGAACCAGCACAAATCATTTCTTTACTTACAATCCAGCTTTGTTGATTGAATGGCATGTCAAACATAGGATCGTTTGTGCAATTTATAGATCATCCTAGATCTGACATGCCATTGAATCAAAAAACCTGAATTGCAACTGAAGAAACAATATGCGGCGAGCTGCTTGGTGTGTGTCGTTGTATCTCAACCTGCAGGTACGACTACATAGTACCGTTTTAATTCCTGAAATCTAAAGTCGCCTTTTGATTACTAAAATAGAATTTCTTATCATGTGAATGATCGTTTATATTCAATTTTTCAGTGCAGAAAGATGGTGAAAAGAAAGCAAAGGTGATTTTTGCGCATATATATATTGGATCAACAATCTGGCATGGTGAGTGAATTATCATACATACTGTTATCCTATAGTTTACAGAATTTGCGACAATCTACTGTTAATGAGAATACAGTTGCTTTATCATCACATGTTAATCTATTTGTTCTCATTTCAGTCGGTTTTATGCTCCTTTTTTGTAGATTCATAAACACATCATCCATAGCACTATGAATATGAATGGATGCTTATCAATTAAAGCCACTCACATTCGTTATGAAACTGGACTTTCTTAAACTCTTGAGATACTTGTGGATGGTCACGTTGGAAGACCTCCTGCACATAAGCAGCCTTATCGTGAGCCAATGTTTTAGCTTACTACGGTGAGTGACCTTTATCTATAATCTGTTCACACTGCTAGCGATAATCGATGAATGCATTTTTAGACTTCCTTTTGGTATATTTCTATGTCCAAAATTCATCAAATTTTGTCATACTTACTTATGGATTTCAATAAATGTTTCTCTAAGTATACTTATAATCTTTGTATGCCATGACGAACAACGTATGTTCTACTGCATCAAGAATAAGCTCTGTTCTTTGTTGCATACTTCTTGATATTTCATTTTTATAGAGCATTTAAGTAAAATTAGTGTTTGAGAATAGCGGTGTTTATGTGGCAGCATGGGCATAAATCTATCCCGGTTTGTCAACATCGCTTGCTGATTCATTAGCATGAATGTAAAAGTTGAAATGAACAAAAAAAGGAAGGCCAAAGAGATGCGAAAGTAGGATGTTGCAGTTTGCAGCAATAGCAAATACACCTAGTAATTACAAGTTTCTGCAACCGTCTTAATATTGGTATTCCAGTTATATTTTTGGCCTGTAAGTAACACCATTATGGTTGGAAAATCTAATTTGCAATTCTAAATTTGTGTTCAGATTTTGGTTTGTTTTCGGGCCAACTTCATACAACAAACGGAGATCATCTAGGAGAGGCTAACGTCGCTCAGGCTGCAATTCAGGTAATCATAATAGTTGTAGGGATGAAACTGCAAAATTTTCTATGCTACCACCATTCATATGTGGTAACTGTGATTGAAAATATGCGCATGCGATATGCAATGCATAATGCGTCATGACACATTCAATGTTCTCAAGCCTGCATTGCAGAAATTGGGTTTACTCTTTCTTTCACTGCATACTACATTCACCGCTTATTTTAATGAAATAAGAATCTTTGGTTCCTGTTTTTTCTTCAAACATAGACGCACATCACATGCATATTCCAGTATTAAAATCTGATCATACAAAAACTCAAATGAAAGCTGTATATTCTCTAGTTTAATGACATCAACAGTGTATGCATTGACTGCTTTAATAAACTATTCATTTTTTCAAAGCTGCATATTGCCTGCACATATTCCATTCATAAACCACATGTTCATTTGAAATTTCATCTATAAAAAGCATCTCCACCAAACGTTGATTCACCAAACAATAAACTAAAACAAACCACAGCATGGATTCCAACAAGAAAAAAGGTTTATCTTTTTCATGTCAATCTTGATATCAGAAAGACACAACATTACCACACAAACTCACTTTTCATTTTTTTTTATGTGCAGGGACCATGTACATTTTAAGCACTGAATCAAGCTCAGAAGCTGACGACCTTCCTATGGCATGGAACATCTACTTTCCACCTGGTTATTGCTGCTCAGGCTCTAAAAAAGAATATGCTAGGAGGGTTAAACCTCCAAAATAGGTTGCCCAAAGAAATGATGATACCGTGGCCAAAACTGCAAAACAGATTGCGAAAGAAGCTTTTAAATCCAGGCTCAAGGTTCTTAGCCTTCCCAATGCTCATTTTTGTCAAGAGATAGGTATGAAACCATTTGCCAAAGATGGGTCAAAAGGGAAAGGGAAAAAAATTAGCCGTTAGTCAAATATGATGTATGGTGGTCGTTTCTCTGTGGCTTAAATGCCTTTCAATAAAACTGTGGGAAGCTGGAGTGTAACACCCCAACCGGCAAGGGTAGAAGCGTCACATTCTGGTGTCATATCAGAACATACAATAAAATTTAAACAAGCGGAAACCATATAGAACAAAATACCAAGTCATATAATTGGATGACTTACAAAGAAGATTACAAAATCCAAAATGAAAAGAAATCTCAAAACAATAGCTCTTCAAATTAAGTCCAAAATAATAAGGTAACTAGGGTCGGTCCACTAAGATAATCCAACTCTCAGCCCATCAAAGCCCATCTTCCAACCTAAAACCTGCCGCAGGAAAAGAAATGTGGCTGAGCTTAAAAAGCCCAGTGAACAGATATAACAAAATGAAAGCTAAATAAAATCAAAAATACGAAATGAAACAAAAGAAACAATAACAATGGTTGCAACGGAAAAGAAACAACGAGTCAATGAAGAACCTGCAGAATACAATAGTAACAAATATCCAGAAAGTACAGATAACAAGGAGAACGAAGCAAAGCAAAGCATCAATGACACATACATATAAGCACATACAAACCAGACATACAATTAATCATAAAATCAGAACACATTTAAGCCAAACAGAAATCTAAAAGCTAGCGGAAGCAACAAATTAGAAAGTGAGCATAGCAATCACACAAGTCAAGTAACCCATAGTTAATAACATAACAAGTATCATAACAGCAGAAATACTATCAGCAGTCAAAACATGGTAGCCACACGTATCAAGTAGGAATACAACATGAACGTTATATTTGAATGAATTAAGGACATAACATGGCAACTAAACAAGTTAACAAGCCAGAAAACATAAGTTGAACCATCTACCCAATCATACAGTAGCATAAGCAGAAATGTAAACATGGCAGGTCAATAATAAGCAGATAAGGATACTAACGGATAATCATAGTCCACGAGATTAACCGAACGAAGTATACATGATAAACAGATCAAACAATCGATTGCACACTAGGATGGTCACTAGACAAATCAAAGGGTCACATAACAGTAGGATAACATATAATCAGATGACAACAGGTGAATCATATAATCGCATATTAATCATATCATAGCAGGGTAAACAGTAGTCAATAGCATAATCAAATTCAATAATCATATAATAACCCGGTACGTGAATGGAATGATAGCCTGAGGTAACGGAATAAGAGCATGACAGATCAATGTAATGGAATATAGCATGGTAGTAGAGTGAGTCACATAAGGGTACTGAGTAATGGACAATCAATACCAATATGATGCGTTGGGGAATACAGAAGGTACAATATAGGCATATCAACAGTGTAAGGGTTGTCAGAAATCTATCCCGAGCCAACAATACAATACAGTAATATCAGTAGTGGCAATAGCAGCCTAGTATCCAGTAGTAGCCATTGTATTCGGAGGGGTAACCTCGAAATACCAGATCAATAGGAGGGGAGACCTCAGTAACCAATGGAGTAGCTAGCTCCCAGACTGTGAGGGGGTGTATTGCACACACGCACCACATCACCAGAACAGACCAATCAATATCAATAATAGTACAGTAAAAATCTGATGCATCCATACGCCCTTGCAGAACAATAGTGGCCATAACAATAACAATGAAGCGCGCATAATTAATACAGTATAGGGACGGTGTAGAACATCACTCAACCACACTAGAGTCATGCCATTGGTGCATCAATGACACGATCATGTTACCTTCATGGCTAGGAGAACAATATTTGGCTCGGGTATCAATCTGAAGGGTCAGACAAAGGTCCACAGTGTAGCAATATATCAGTCATAATAATCAGAGGTTCGATATCAGTTATCCACAATTCAAAGGTTCATAGCAATAGTCCAATATCAAAAGTTCAGTATTAAAGGTTCAATAATAGTGGTTCAATAACAGAGGTTCAATATCAAAGGTTCAATAATAGTGGTTCAATAACAGTGGGGTCAATAGCAATTGTTCAATATCAAAAGGGGTCAACAGTAAAGAAAAAGTTCAATATCAAAATGGCAAGAGGTCAAAGATGCAAAGAGATCGTGAGAAACCTTATGAGAAAGGTCAGAATATCTGTACCTCATTCGAAGCAAGCCAAAATATGAAAGTAAAGTCGCAAGATGAATTAAACCCGCCGTCTGGAACCTATATGAATTAGATAATGCTTATCAAGATCAGATTACTCATTTTAGACGGCTTTCCATTTTTAGCAGGTTTCCATTTTTAGTAACTTTCCATTTTAGGTAACTTTCTATTTTAGGCAGGTTTCCATAATTAGTAACTTTAGCCATTTATGATGCATTTAATGTCATATTAGGTTAAATGATGCAAAATGAGTGTTATTATAATTTAAGGGTCATTTATGCCAAGTTACGCAAGTTTAGGGTCTAAAGTGTAAATATTACAAAGTATAGGGTTCTTAGTGTAAATATATCAAGTTTACCCAATTTACTCATTTTAGCCCTATAGTTATCAAGTTAACATAGCACACCTTTAAGTTTCATTAATTATAAATCACCTTTTTAATTCATGTAAGTCGTATGCATATATATATCAAGAAGCCCTAGATTTAGATCATGCTTTCTACTTACGTTAACCATATGTTAGCCTCGTTTAGTACACTTTTACATGACTCTATGTGGTTATCTATTTGCTGTCGAGACATACACATTCCAACAATACCATACGACACAATTAAATAAACCAACGAAATCCTAGTTTGTTGTTATGATTTCCATTCACGTTAGTAGCCAATTAGACTCGATAAAAACCATGTTACACAACCTTTGCGATTACCCTTTTTGTGCCGACCCATACCTCCCCCAAAACAGAATTTAGGCGCCTCTTTCAACATCAAAATGAGCCCTAGACCTCATGCAATTCGACCCCAAATAATACCAAGTGTATACTCGTGTTTTAATTCCATTTAATCTATTCATTTAAGCTTGATATCAACAAAGAAACATGCATATTATGGGGTTCAAAAATCAGATTCAAAGACCACTCCATGTACCTCTTTTATATTCGGCATATACATATACACATCATTAATTTACGTGACTTATTATTATTGTGAAAAGGTTTTAGCATATCATTAGTGTATGATGTTTTTAACTCGTATAAAACCATGTGCATAAAGGACATGACTCACGACCAAAGTCAGAAAACAAAAAGGAAAGGTGAGGTGATGTAGGATTATGTTAGGAATTGGAAATTTCATGTTAAAGTGTCGGTCACCCCAATTATGGTCTAGCATATGTTAGCTCGTAGACGTGTCGTTATTTACGTTATCTAGTAGTTAATTAGTTAGTTTGTAGCGTAGTTTAGTTTAGTGTAACACCATGGAGGAAGGACGGGTCTTTACCCACTGTATACCTGATCTATAGCCCGTCAGGTGGGCGTATTATGTAAAACTATAAATACCCTCTACCTCCCAAGGTAGAGGGTTGGACCTTTCATTCTAATCTAACCTTTTCTCTTTTGTTTACTTTCTCTCTCTAGAAAGGCTCCCATCTTCTATTTTCTCTCTCTAAACTCTTCATTCATACGCCCATGTTTGTTATGGTTTGATGTGTTTATGAAATCCAATATGTTACAAATGGTATCAGAGCCATGGTTTGACCACTCATCTTTCATGTTCTTGGATTTCTAGTGGTTTTCATAAGGTTTTTGGGTTTTAATGAGTTTAGAGTGGTTTGCATCATTTGGATCATTTCTAGTGTTAAAGTTTGGATTTTGATCGTACTTTTGTGTTTATAATCATTATAAGTGCTTAGGTTTTGAATTGGAAGGCTTAAATCATCGTGGTTTGGTTGTTTTTGGATTGAAAAGTTGTGTTTTTTGAAGTTTTCTAGGCAGCGATTTGTGTCACGGAATAAAACTTCATCTAAGCGATTTGTCCTGGTTTGGATCGTTTTTACTAGCGACTTGTCCTGTTCTTGAAGCGACTTGTCTTAGTCTTGTAGCGATTTGTCATTATTTTTGGTTAAGCGATTTGTCTATTGAGACAAAACGACAAAAAGGACGAAAAGGACGAGGTAGTGGATGTACTTGTGTTCTTTAAGCGATTTGTCCCTTAAGCGATTTGTCATCAGAAGCGATTTGTCAAGGACTGAGATTTGTCAATTCCTGCGATTTGTCTCCAAACCTAACATACAAAACCCTTGTTTTCAAACCCTAATTTTCCGAAAGGAACAGGGGGTATATATAAAGAATTAGAGAATATCACAAACTCAACCATTACACCATATTTATCTTTACCACCAAATCATCTCCTAGTTCCCTTACTACATCATATTTCTCACTTTCTCACGGTTTGGTCTTGATTTTAGTAAAATCCCGCGAAAGATTCTATTTCTCGGTTTAAATCACAGACTTGTAAAATCCCGTGGATTCATCAACATCATGCCTTACACTCCTGATTCAGTGATTTCAGAAGTACTCAAACTGTATGATGTTGTTGACAACCATGAGAATATTAGCTATACTGAACAGTTACAGATGATGGGATCAATCAAGCACTTTCTGTATGTGATTTTGTATAAAGTCTTCCAGCTTCCAAATCTTTTGCGTGTTCATTCGCAGGCGCATGTTGCCTTGGTTCTAGCATATATGTGGTGGATATGATTCCAAAAGTCTTTTACAATTTATGAAGTTAAATCTAATTGTATACTATGAATTTATGTAGTACATGAAAAATTCAGTGATAAATATATTTTCAGGTTTCTTAGCTATGTATATGTATTTACGTAGTTTATTAGGATGATCATGATCACGAATTGTCCGACCCTTCTCCTCTTGAATGAGTATCAAGCATCTATAGGGATCAAGAACACTAACCCATAATCTGTTTTTATTACAGATTCGTTTTACTTTTCAGTTCTACATTAGTAATTACTTACATTGTGAGTTTGTAATGTTACAAATTTTAAGCTCTTTTACTTTTGTGTAGAAACAACGGATGCTTCAAGTAATGGTACAGTTGTTCCTGATTTTGAATCGGTTAAATCAAGGATCGAATACCACGTAGAGTTCACACCATCATTCTCTCCTAACAAATCTGAGCCTCTAAAGGCATACAACGCGACCGCTGAAACTGTTTGTGATGAGCTCATCATTTATTGGAATGCGACACATGCCCATGAAAAGATGATTGTGAAACAGGCATATTTTTTATCTATGGAGTTTCAGCAGGTTTGTTTTTTTAGTCTTTTATTATGCATTTATGCTATTATTATTATGTTAACTAGTGGAATAAGATATAGAATTATGGCTAAAAAGATTTTTTTCATGTTCGCATTTTTTGTCCTAGCAGAATCAAGAATTTGGAATGAGTGGTTATCCTGTACCACCAGCACAATTCAATCCATTGGACGAACCGAGTCCTTTGGGGTTGCAGCTCCGGAAGACTCCATCTTTACTTGACTTGATTCAGATGAGGCTCTCTGAAGGAAATGCATCTAAAACTGGAGCCGATGCTAAGAAAGTGAAAAAACTACTGTTTCTTCAGCCCCTACTGATAAGCTAAAGGCTTCCAATTTTCCGGCATCACTTCTTAAGATTGGTACCTGGGAGGTATACTCGCACCTTATATGTTCGAATACATTTAGTTTTAGGTTGTACCTCATACTAGCTTGAGAGTGACCAACATTTCATTGTTTTGTAGTATAAATCGAGATATAAAGGAGATTTGGTGGCTAAGTGTTACTTTGCCAAGCATAAGCTCGTGTGGGAAGTTCTTGATGGTGGGCTTAAGAATAAGCTTGAAATTCAGTGGTCTGACATTATGGCTATTAAGGCAACTTACCCAGATGATGGCCCCGGAACTCTCGATGTAGTGGTAATTTCCGTTCTTTAGTGCATCGATTTTTCTTTCGTTCATCGTGTATTTTCAGAAGCGATACTTATGAAGTGGATGTTGTGTCTTCTCTTGTGTAGCTATCAAGGCAGCCTCTGTTCTTCGGGGAGACGAATTCCCAACCCAGAAAGCATACGCTATGGCAAGCAACCTTAGATTTTACTGGTGGACATGCTAGCCTACATAGGAATAATCTCTTCTCGATATTTATCATTCATTATACATCTCTGTTGATTTTGTGGTGATATTAAGTATACGGCCTTTATCCTTTTTTTATTGCTAATTGTCTACCAAAAAAATTACTTGTTTAAACAAAAAGTGTTCCAGGCCAACCTGTCCCATTTCAACCAGTACTGAAAATACGTATGTGATCCATTTGCTCAACCAACCCATTTTGCAACCTCCAATTGCATGGGTTCCTTGACTGTATAAGAGATTGTTTTATGTGACATACAGGATGCTTCTAATTTTGATGTATTGCTTCATTTCTACAGGCGTCATTATCTACAGTGCCCACAAGGGTTATTAGGCAAGCACTTTGAGAAACTGATCCAGTGTGACCCTCGTCTTAATTTCCTTAGTTAGCAAGCAGAGGTAGAATTGGAGTCTCCATACTTCGAACCCAGGACATCAGTGTTTGATGAGTCAAATGAGACCAATGAATATGAGTTAAGCAGGGAAGCACGGCCTGGCATCTTTGATTTACACAGAACAGCTTCACCATCCACTTCATCTAGGAGTGAGTTGCATGATCCTGCTGGTCGACCGGCTGAGTTCTCTCGTGAAGCACCTTCACCCAGCTCAGGTAACCTTCCACCTAGATATGGAAAAATGGGTGGGACATCTTTTAGCCAGTGGTATGTGTTAGCTGCACGCTGTCAGGTTGGGTAACGGGTCAAAGTGGGTAATTTTCAATGGGTCGGTTTGAGTTGTTTAACCTAACCACTTTTTCTCAAAAATTATTAATTGCTTTAAAAAGGGTAGATTGCACAAGAAATAACAACTTTGGGCTGATTTCTGATTTGAGTAACCATGACAGGTATCGCCGTTGTCCTGCAGTTTATGTTTAACAGTTAAAAAGAATTATGAACCTTTGTTTATAAATAACCATTTGTGAATTGTCCGTAATTCATTAACCGTTACTTAATTACTATATATATATGCTCTTGAGAACATCCTTAGAAAAGATTAAATATCATATTACTATTTCGTTACATGTGTTTCATGAGTAACAGGTCAAAATGAGCAACTTTAATACGGGCTAGTTGGTTGACCTGTCAACACTTTGGCTACCTTTCTATGCTGATATGTATAGTAATTAATATGCCGAAAACTATATTGTTAAAACAATAATCAAGTTATTTTAATAAGAAAACAGATACATGAGGTTTCAAAGCATTTGAAAATTGTGTGACTTTGGACCTGGGTTGACCCGTTTTTAACCAGTTTGCCACATTTGGCCTTTTTACATTACTCCTACATTTGTCAAGTTTAACTGTTTGATTTTCTTGAGATAGAGTACAAACCAAATAGACCATTTATATTATTTTAATCATGCATGAAATTAAAGCTTGCACATACTACCTTTTGACATCTTGATGTCGTTGGCCTATGTGCAAGTCACTCTCTTTAATGCTAGAGGAGAAACAAGCCCTTTCTATCCATTCTATGTGGTGACTAAAGAGCTGAAAGCTTTTCCAAGAGACGTCTCAAAGGCCACTCTTCATGTATTACATATATCTAAAATTTGACAAGCATCATCCTTAATCTACTAAGGGTCTAATATATGTTTTACTAATTATATATATTTTCAACTTGCGTGCAGAAGGGTAGTAAGATTTAAGCCGCAGGTCGCTGCTCATATGTCAAATCTATCTGGATGCAATGCTCTAATCTGGAATTAATGGGGAGCCTATGTAAAGGTAAACATGACATAACCAAACCCGTCCTATTTTCACAGATCTTGAATAATGTCTTGACCCGTCACCCAAACCACCCAGCATGTCCCCTAGCAACTTTAACCAGAACAATGATCTATTGTTCCAGCATACCACCATTTCCGTTTCTTCTACAACTTAACATGTTATGCTGATTATATTAGAAATAAAACATGCCCGGAACAACCCATTATTGGTGAATGTATGGTGCTACTACAAAGTTTAATATAGCTTCCCTTTTTTGAGGACAAGGAAAAAAAATCCATCACTCCTATGATATGATCAAGACATGTGAATTCAAAAGTCAAATAAGTTTAGTTTGTATTCTAAAGATAAATAAGATTAATAAAATTTTGATATTTGATTAAAGTAATCAAATTTCAGGAGTGTAAAGTCTTTATTTGCCATTCTTGTGGACCATCCTAGACATCTAAAGTACATAGAGTGGCCAAGTTTCCAAAATACGGTTGGTGTTTATAATGTGCACACTTGCTTTTTCCGAAGCCATTGCGGCCTACAACCATTGTAGAAGCTTGCCCATGATATTGGTGTCATAGCATCTTTCATGTTTAATCACATAAGGTTGAACCTTGGTGAAGCTTTGTATATAGCACCAAATGAACTCCTTTTGCTCATTTGCTTAATAAACCATATGTAGGCTTAATAAAATATATCAAGCAGATCTATGATGAACCATTTTTATGACACGGGATTGATGGTGACCAATGACGTTGTCTATGAATAACTCCCCCGACTTCAAAGTCCTTGATTTATAATACCTAAATACGATATATGATGAACCATTTCTATTTACTTACTAACAAATTGAAGATGATATCTATATACTTACTAACAATTTATATGGTCCAATGGAGCTTTTAAGTGTTTATAATTGTTTGTGCTTTGATGATTAAGACCAAAAACCTACATATAGAGTCTCTCAACTTCTAAATTGATCAAAGCCCTATGTATTTTTTTTAAATAATTTTTTAGGGTCATCACTTACACTTATGGACTACATGTCTTAGCTTATTTGAAATAGGTTAATAGCTAATTTTGGGTTTTATATTGATTTGTCATTTGTTAATCTGTCACCTCTAAAATTAATATGGGTATGTTGCTTGGCCTCAACATGTTCTTAAGAAGTTACATATTCAACTTAACAATCTTCTCATTAGCTAAATATGTTATTTGATTAAATGTTGAGCATAGCTTTCTTTCATTACAATCAGTTACCTATAGTGTAATTATCAGTGACTTTTGAATGACATGCTAAAGCAACATTTTGAATGACTCTTAGGGCTAATGTTACTAATTTGCATATGATCTTATATATTCTGTGACCTCTTTGTAGTCACCGATAGGGTCCTCGCATGTTGACGTCCCGGGCCTCATGTTTACTCCAAGTGTGGTAAGGGGGCAACAACGACATACTAATGGAGTTGCATCACCATCAGAACAAGCACCCCCACTCCAGTGCCCTCTGATGTGCCACTGCACATTTATATTCAATTAGTACACGATTAATCAAACAATCATATATCATTCAAACCTAAATCCTTTGTAGGGTTAAATATTAAGATGGTAATCATATTTTGTCATTAATATTGTTGAGTCAGCACTAAATCATATGTTTATTTAAACAGTCCCATAGGGCTATAGACCTACAAAGATTGTGCTAAAATAGATCGTTTTTAGCACTATTTCTAAGATGGTCGTTTGCAACAGCATTCTAAAGTTCTAACTAATTATATCGTGTGAACATTAAAAAACCAAAACTTAAATGCACCTAATAGGGATACGACGTATGTGAGATTGAGGCCAACAACTTGAAACTTGAGGGTAATGTTACCAACCGACTCAATTGGTGCAGGTAACATTGAAGCCTTAGTATGCTTCAGTCACTCTTAGTTACGTTTTGCAGAATTATATACTCTATGAAGCCACAATTATAGGTCCAATATTACTTCTTTTCTAAAGCAACAAATTATAGACAAAATAGTTTGCACATAGTTCAGTTTGACAAGTGTAGGATGAAGTTTAGGCCTATAGTAAGATTTGTTTAGTAAGTCAAACCGACTAAAACCATCCATGTTCAAAGAAGAAAACTTTAAACAGAAAAAGAATGAAGAGCAATCGATTCAAGACCCTTTTCCTTAATCACCAATCTTGACTTTGATGACAAATTATATCCACGTCAAAAACCATCTAAAGAGCGGTCTAAGAGATTCAAACAATATGTCACGAATCTTCTTGCCTCTCAAGACCACATCAAGGTCGAAAAGTTCCACCTTAGTTGCACTCCTTCTTTACGATTACCCTCCTTCTTTCGCTATAGCAAATTATGTCAACGATAATTATAAGACATGCCTTCCCATTGGGCGGGTTTCGACCACTAGTATATATATATATATATATATATATATATATATATATATATATATATATATATATATATATATATATATATATATATATATATA
The DNA here is from genome assembly GCA_910596185.1 of Chrysanthemum makinoi. NCBI lineage: Eukaryota > Viridiplantae > Streptophyta > Magnoliopsida > Asterales > Asteraceae > Chrysanthemum > Chrysanthemum makinoi. The sequence goes on from OU343220.1 coordinate 217,658,685, forward strand.
TATATATATATGATACACTTCAAAATTCTAAAATTGTCTAGTAGAAAATAATCTAATATATATATATATATATATATATATATATACACTTTAAAATTACAAGATTGTTTAGTAAAAATTAATCTATTGTCACTTGTTTTTTGTTGAACTTCAAATCTATATTGAGTTCATGTTTAAATTCAATTAATTTGTGAATGTGAATTAATATAATGTTAAAACTTGTTTTTTTTGGTTTATTTTTCTTCTCTTACTAGTATACTAGTATATTGGAATTGTAAATTTAAAGGTCATATGTAAAACCTCTTTTAATTAATAAATTATTAATCTTTTATATGATAAAACAAAACCCCATAGTGGGGACTTTTGTATTTCAAAAAAAAAAAAAAAAAAACAAATCATTCCTTATTACGTAATAAATCTATTATTTAGTTTTTCTCTTAAAAAAATTTATTGAATAAAAAGTTTTTAGTATTTTTTAATTTAGCCCAAATCGTAAAAGTTCGTTATTTAGTTCAGATGAAAAAACCAAAGAATACACATATACTATAAAATCAATAGTTGATAGTTTGTGGTGCAAAGTGTAAAATTAAAATAAAGAAAACCGGAAGATCAAATTATTCTCAATTTACACAAAAAAACGCCATTCAACATAAAAACAACCTACCATAGTCACACCACAACAATTTTCTTCTTCTTCTTCTACGTATAATCATCTTTTAGTTTACCGCATTTTAATTCATCATAGTTAAACACAAATTAACTCAATTCACTTGATTCATGTTACCAAGTCTATATAAAAATTCATAATTGATTATCTTCCCTCAATTTATCAACCCTAACTTGATGAACTTTAGACAGGTAAATTAGTTTCATTCTAATATCTCTGTTAATTTATCCTTAAAGATATTACAAAGGTAACTTTGACCATATATACAAGTTTGTTAAAGTGGTGACTTTTTTCTACAATTTGTTTCTTTAGTATGTGAGATATTCATATGTTATTTAAAGGTTTGTTGCAAGCTATATGTGTTTTTCTTTAGTTTTCGTACAAGCATGCATGGGTCATCCATTTTTGTTTTCAATTTTTATATTTGGCTGTTTGGATAGTCATATATTACGTATCATTAGTATCACTTGTAAAGGATCTATATGATGTTATCCTTAAAAACAATAGTAGCGTAATCATCCCTAATCTTATTCATGTACACTACATAGTTTTTCTGACTTTGTTTTCCTTTAGAGGCAATCTTTTTATAACACAACTTCACTATAAAACACCTCCCAACCTTCACACAATATGCACACAACTCACTCACCCTTTAAACATACTCGCACATATGGTATCAGTGAGGAATCCACCGAGGTACGTGTGTGTTATTGGTGTTGGCTCATCAGGATTGGTAGCAGGCAAGGTAGCTCATCCTAAAGGTGAATATCAAGATCCTCATAGTAGCATCTATGAGTCCTTAAGGCTCACGTCGCCTAGAGATAATGGAGTTCACTGACTTTCCTTTTTAGATCAAGAAAGGTATGTATACAATGGGTATATTTATAACCAAATACATATGTATCAGTAATGAAGAGTAATAGTATATTAGCTAGCTACCTAGTTGGTGGTTGCCTGAATGACACCGATTTGTTAATATATTTTTTAATTTGATTATTAAACATGCGACTCCAAATTCAGGGTGTTGACACCAATTTGTCAAATATTAGTTACACTTATATTTTTTTATTCGTGTAGCATTGTCAATGATTAATTGTGGTGAAATTTATTCTATGTAGAAGTGTCTATCCTTAAAAAATAGTTGATATCCTACTAATGTTATTAGTTGTTATGCATAGAGATTTTTTATAGTGTCATAGGTTAGAAGGCTTGTGCACACCTACGCATCCGTGTTCATTTATCATAGAATATTAACAATAGTTGATATTAGAAGTTAAATAAAGATCATGGATCATTATTTAATAAAGATCCTACCATATTAACATGGGGATCTTTAACATTGCATAATTTGTGCTCAGTCTTATGACAGTTTAATGGTGCATAATTTGTGCTCTTTATTTTATTTTTTAATATGGGGTTATGATGACTCATGGAAATGTAGTATCAACTGTAGCTACGGTTATGATTGTAATACCGAACATTGGGCTCAATCATGTATACTTGGCATACTGCTCATATTTTTGTATTAGCTATTGAGGTAACTTCATGTATAAGTTCTAGAGGTAGCAACATGGGCAGTTCTTAATTTGGGTAATTCTTTAGTAATGGACTGGAATTGAAATGGGTTATTTTGTAGTACATGTCTCATAGATAGGGCGAAACACTTCTTTTTGCATTTGTTAGAAAATTTTATAGTTATATAATATGCAATGCTTCACCAGTACAAGTAACCAATTTATATGTGAACCAGGAATTGAATCAAGCCTTTGTGAAGGTGCGCCACAAGAACAACTCCAAGAAACCTGCAAAGGTCATTGCTTAAGGGAAGAAATTAAAAACACAATGTACCCCTTGCAAGGTATCAAGCATATCAACTTCAAGGCTCATTGCTTAATGATCAAGTTATGTTGTATGGGACTTCAAAGGAGTTGTAAATGTAAATGGATGCTATTTTTCTTTTAATGAAGACAATCCAAAACAACAATTCTCTTCTGTTATGCGTCTCTGATAATTTTATTTTGATAATAATAAACATTGTATCATAACTTAGGATACTAGGATTTCAAAGTTTCAACAATTTGTGTAAGCCCAATTTGGTTTGTGGGTGATAAACAATACCTGCATAACACAATTTCGGTCAAGTTATAAGATAGGTAAGTGAACTTTAGAGTTGGCAATGGGTCAGTTAATGGGTCAATATGGCTGGCCCTTTTTCTATAATCCTAAATAATTCATGTTAAAATGTTGCGTTCAAGATTTGGCCTTTGATGTTTTGCGGTTTGTTCAAAAAGGATGATCATTCACAATTTTTTACATGGTTATCACCTGTTTCAAATAGAAGAACAAATTTTGTAACAACAATAAACTCAACTAAGTTTTCTTATTGTAAACAGGATCATGGAGGAATGAACTTTGGAAGGACAGCTGGAGGCCCATTTATCACTACTAGCTACGACTAAGGGTGCTCACGGTCTAAAAACCGAATCGGAATGGCCAAGACCAGACCGAACCGAGACCGAGTTAGGCAAAAACCCTAGACCGAGATTGGACCAAATGTGGTCGGTCCGGTCGGTCTTTCGGTCGCTCTGGTCCAAATAGGCTAAATGTCCGGTTTGTATGCGGACCGGACTGAGACCGAAATAATGAAAAACCCCAGACTGAGACCGGACCATTGGTCCTTCGGTCCGGTCAGTTTTCGGTCGGTCCGGTCGAATTGCTCACCCTTAGCTACGACTATGATGCTCCAATAGATGAATATGGTAAGAAAAATTAACAGGAATCATTTTTAATATTTACATAAGAGACTTAAACACAATTAAACTATGAAAATATCATTTTGCGAGGCCCGTGTGATGTTAAGTACATATTTCACATAACATTTTGAAGTAATTACTTTTGCATGGACAGGTTTGCTAAGGCAACCGAAATATGATCACCTAAAGGAGCTTCATAAAGCTATTAAATCAAGCGAGCGAGCTATCCTTTCAACTCATCCCGATTTCCTTTCTTTAGGAACCTATGAACAAGTTTGTAAAATAAAAAATTAAATGATGCGCAAAACAAATAACTCAGTAATCGATTATATATCTTTTCAATGTATTACTTATAAAAGAGTCGAGTGGGTCTTGTTTTATCTCAAATGGGTCAAATATTAATGTTTATCTAGGACATTGTGTCACATGGATCGAACGGGTTGAAAGTCACCAAAAGATTATTCATAAGCATACAACATCGAATTAGTTTAACTCATCGACTTACATTTTTAGTGTGATAAGTTGTTTTATAGTTACAAGTTACACGCTTACCATTTATTAAAAAATTAAAGAAATGTTCTTTTGCGTAACTAAACATTTTGTTCAAAAATAATATTATCAAAGTAATAGTCTAATTCTTTGCATATATGACATCTAAATTATAGTTTAACGACTCAGTAGTAAAGAAGGTACTTTCAACTATGATTCGGTGTAAAGTGAGTGGTGAAAACAAACACAATATCAACGTATATCAAAATAACCGTAAAATTCGACAAATTAACCCTTTAGGAAAAAGGTTAACGTATCAAATCTTACGGGTGTGATAAAAGTGATACCGGAAAAGTGATTTCCCGGGTCGTGTCCCAACGAGGTGTGAATGAAAAGATTCGTTGAGTTTCGTGATTTGAACTTGAATTGGTTTTTAATGATTTGTTGATTTGAATTACGTTTTCTACAAATTAATTAACGGGAAAGTAATTAAGGCAAGGGAAACCTAATAAACTACAAATTAACTATTACTAAGCCTAAGGAATGATAAAACGAAGCTACACTAAGTCCTAGGGTGCAAAAACGTAAAAAACGTAAAAACCGGCAACCACCCGAGCCAGAAACGTAAAAGGTTTGCAATTTAAGGGCTACGGGTGTGAAATTAATTTTCCTACGTTCTAATTGTCTAAAAATAATTTTATAAAAAAGACGGGAATTTTTTCGACTTTTAAAATAATTACTACGAATTAAAAACTATTTTACTCTAATTAAATGATTAAAAATATTAAACTAATTTTGAAAAATCTGAAAAATTCACAGAAACTACTTTGATCTATGCTGGACCTAGGAAAAATAAGAAAACCTGGTATTGTTTGGGGAAATAAGCAGTGAATAAGCTCGAAAGAGCTTATAGGTAAATCTGACTTAAGGGTTAAATGGTTTGTTTGTGTAAAATCCAACGAGACAAGTCCCAAGGGAGCGTTGGTTGAGGTGTTGTGTGTGAGCTGGATGGCGTGGGTTCGAGTCCCAGCTATGCCAGTTTTTTGCAAAACATTTTTTTTTCTTTTTAGAACTACTTTGTGAGATTAAAATAAGGAAATTTTGTAAAAAACTTTTTGTGTGAAAAGTTTAGAATAAGAAGTTATGACTGCTTATTCCAAACAGTTTGGACAGAAAAGCAAAACAAACACCCCTTTATCAGTTTCTTAAGCATATTTAAAGCCAAATAAGCACTTGAAACACCAAAGGCAGAACGAATAAGCTACACTGACCTAACCTAAGTAGAAAATGATAAATTTAACTTAAAAAAAATTAAGGGAATGAGCAGATAAGCAGTTTGCTAAGGAGGTCCTAAATTAACTAAGGGAGAAATAAGCATACCAAAATAAGCACTAGGTGAGACTTAAATAAGCTAAATATGAACTAAACCTAACTAAGCTACCCAAATGACACTAAAGTAAACCTAATAAGCAGCAGATAAGCACTAATAAGCTCAAAAAATTGACATGTGGTGCAGCAGGCTGCAAACAGCCTTTGGGGGGGGGGGCTCTTTGGAGCTTATTTTCAAGCTGAAACAGGAGTTTCCTAGGTAAGCACAAGCTGCAATACCAAAGTTAGCATAGCAAAAATTTTTAAATTAGCTGATTTGGGGGGAAAATAAGCTTGAAATATCTTAGAAATAAGCTCAGTTCAGCAGAGTGGGGTTGTTTTGCAACTGAAGCAGAAAACAAAAATCGACTTGCAAAAGGCAGTTTTAAACTTTAAGTTAAACTATGCTGGGGTGGATTTAATTGCATACAACTGAAACTAGAGTGATGTGGGAATTCAAGGACTCAAGAGAAACCAAGTTCGTTGACTTGAAACATCAAACAAGCTGTGAAAAATGGTCCAAAATCAGCAGCCGTAGCTGCTGTTTCAGGTGCAATTCAAGGAAACAGGAACCCCTTTTTACTTCCCAACTCTTTCAAAAACTCTTGAAACACCTTCTTTCTATTAAATCTAACTAAAATTCTAGAGAGTACTCTGACCTTGAGGGTCAAAGTGGGTAAAAAGAGGTTTTGACCCAAAACTACTTTAAATCCAAACACCCCTTTAAGTGTGAAACAAACTCTAAAACAGAATTTTTGATGCTTGACCCCCTTTTTCTTTAAGATTAATTTGATGTTTAAATTAAAAACTCTTAACAATTAATAAGACTTAATAACCAAATAACTATAAAACATGAAACTGAAAGAGTTCTTTTCATTGATAAAAAAACAAATTACAACAGAAAATAAGAAGACTGATTTTAAAACTAAAACTAGGGGGTGCCTTATAACTTGGCATACATAAGCTATTTATACTAAAAACTACTTCTTGGTCTTCATGGTCTTCACTCTTTATTTCTTGTGTTTCTTTTGTGTGAGGTAAACAGCTAAGCAACCTTGTGCTTCATTGAGCTTAATCCCAGCCGTCCAACAAGTAGGTACAAGTGAGAAGTAATCAGAGCCGTTTATGAGGGCTTTTTGAGCTTGGATTGCCAGCTTGGATGGTCATGGAAAGAGGGAAAAAGTGATAGTGGGTTTGGGAAATGGGGTTATCTGGGTAATAGAGTGATGGTGAGGATGGAGTGTTTTGGGTGAAGAGAATTGGGTAAAGGTTTGTAACTGGTTCTAGGTTTCAGAGAAAGAAGAAGAAGGAGTTTATGGGGAGGGAAAAGAGAATGGGACGTTTTTATTATTGGTGAAGGGGGTCAAAAGGAAGGGGGGTTCAAATAGGAGAGTGGCAGGGGTCAAGACTGGTTTGGTGGGGGTTCAAGGGTGCTTAGTATACATAAGGACCAATATTGCAATTTATCAAAAACCAAGGGACCAAATCTGTCAATTTCTCAAAGTTAATCAAGAGGACCAATTTTGACAAGTTTAATTTTCCCAAGGACCAAAAATAATAATTTTCAAATAAAAAATGTCCAGGGGTAATTTCTGTCAATCTTTGAAACTTCAGGGACCAAAGCTGCCATTTTGCAAAACTGAACTTTGAAGGGTTTATTTTGACAACTTTTGAATCCCATGGACCTTAAATGATAATTTGTTTTATTTTGATTTACCAGGGACTATTTTTGACCACTTTTGAAACTTGGGGGACTAAAACTGCCAATTTTGCAAACTTGATATGTTTTTCATCTGATTTTGGTATTTTTGCATTTGAAACACATAAAACACTTATTTGTGATATTTTTATCATTTTGATGCATTTCTGAGTGTTTTTAAATGTTTTGCAGTTCAAATTTGACCAAAAATGATGAGTATTTACACACTCATCAAACTACGAAAGTTATAATTATTGAAATATCAAAACACATTTTGGTATCAACTCTTTTAAGTTTTCTTGGCTTACAAGGGTTATCTTATGGTCAACGATGATCTTCTATTAGAGGGTCTTAAAAAGTGTAAATCTCTTGGTGCGCTACCAATGGTTCATGCTGAAAACGGTGATGCTGTTTTTGAAGGAGAGAAAAGAATGATTGAGCTTGGTATAGTTGACTGGACATGCTTTGTCAAGACCTACTGTGGTAAGTGATACATTAGATAAAGCAAATGTATTTACTGAACCAACGTTTTATTTTTCATATATAAGTGTATATTGACTTCTGTGTCACAAGTCACAATTACACCCTATTTACTTAGGTTACCCTAAGGTACATGTTGCGAATAGTTTATTACCTGAGGATTGGGCATAATTTGTACAAAAATAAGGATATAGTGTCTAAGAAGAACAAAGACTTTCATGTCATTCAAGGGTTATACTAATAAACAATAATGCATAATTTGTTTTCTTTTATGATGACGATCCTCATTGAAAAACGATTAAAGGTCATTAGTAGGCTCAACAAGCTTCTTTGTTTGATGAAATGTTGATCAAGTACCAATTATGGCGTTATCCGGTTATTGCATAGACTTTATAGAACTTGTGATTAAGCTTCGACCATTATTAGATTATGTACCATAGTGGCTCTACATTTCATGTTTTAGTGAGTTCATATCTATTCTTTTCCAATATTTGATTAGACGAGTTTAAAGCTTTTATTGATTATTTTCATATCGTGAAACTATAATTTTTTATGCTAACAATAAATGATTCTCCCAAACCGATTATCTGACAATAACATTGCCGCCAATTACATTGCAAGGACAACATAGACCATGGAATTCCGACAATGTAGGTAAATAATTGCATAGGAATACACTATGTGTGCAATTTATGTTATGTTATTTTCATAATCTATATTGGTTTTTTTAATATATATGAGATACTTCAGGCTAGAGGTTGGTAATACTGAGTTATTAGATTGTTTGAGGGCCTAACTGTTGAACATGATAAAATTTATTATTGGTTAAGTAGTTTCAAGACTCTAACGAGGAAGATACATGTGAAAATTTGTATTTTAGAGTCCTTCAAGATGGATTCGTAAGTTTACGCGACTTATATCCTACAGGCATTGTATTATTGTCAATATCAGTATATAGCAGCGTTTCTACATATTTGTTGACATAATGTGCATGACATTTTTAGTGTCAAAGTTGAATACATTTTTAGTGTCAAAGTTGTTCCTGATGTATTGCATGACATTTCGTGTTGGTGAATAACGAAAATATTGAGTAGAATGCAATCGGTTTTATGAGGTTGTTGACATTTCATATTATAGTTAGTTTTGGTAATTCTTTGATAGTGAATGTGCTATGAGTGATACTTATCATCATTGATGTTTTCTTTGTAATTTAACACCCTAAAAGTATCGTTATTCAAGGTCATGACACCATGAGGTGAGTTGTTGAGTTTGTGAAACAAAGCTATCAAGTTGATCGAGTATAAGATTGAAACATTGTAATCAGTTCTCTTTAATATCAAAAGTAATATATATATATATATATATATATATATATATATAGAATCCGGATCGATTGAGAAGGTTTTTATTTTGAGAATATTGAGAAGGTTTTCAAAAACGATAGATTTTTAACTTTGATTCATGTTTTTAAAGCGTAAAACTCATTTAAATGTGATTAAAATTCAAAATGTGTAAAAAAAAATTTTGAATCAATGTTAAAAATCTCTTGATTTTGCGATATATGTAGAATACTGAATCATCTGTACAAATTTAATGAATCATCATCATAACTCGATTTTAACAACGATTTGTGAATCAAATTTGTGATTTATAGATTCGATTCACCATAAAATGATGTTTACTTGTGAATCAAATCAAAAACATGAATCAATTTGCTCGAACGAAGATTTCTCAATCTTCTCAAAATTAAAACCTTCTTAATGAAACCGGAGCATATATATATATATATATATATATATATATATATATATATATATATATATATATATATATATATATATATATATATATATGCTCGGTTTCATTAAGAATGTTTTAGTAGAACAAATATATACTAAAAAGTAATTAAAATTTAAATTAAACAATTTACAAATTTTAATTGATAGTTAAAAGTTTCTTAGCATATGTAAATGGTGAAACTAAATCTATTCATTAACAATAACAAAGACGAATCAAAGAGAACATACCACCATTTGATCTCGAGTAAAACCAGCATACTAAGTGTAACCCTAATAGCTATAAGCAGGATCAGATATAAGAAGAAGGATATATGTATTAAAAGTATGAACTAAAAATGATAGAATCAAAGATATCAAGACAAATTTTACCTTGCGACATAAGAAGAAGGATATATGTACTAAAAGTATGAACTAAAATGATAGAATCAAATATATCAAGACAAATTCCACCTTGAGACATCAAATACACCATTTTCCCGTGTAAACGACTTAATAGCACATCCAGTTGCAAAATCACAGCTTGATCCTTGGCCCGTCACAACTATAAAGCAATTCAATAAATGTAAAGAAAATTTTCCATCTAGTATGTGTGCACGTTTGTGCACACTTTAATTAAAAAAGTCTTGAACCATTTTTAGTCTTTTATGTTGCACCTCTTTCGATTAGGAGATTGAGACTTGTGTTTCCTTTTGTAGTCTTTAATGTCATGATGTAAAGTTGTATGCTTGGATGTTGGTACTTGATGTCCATCTATTGAATATATGTATAATAATTAGTAAACCATCTTCATTTTCTTAAAGATGATGAACATTTAAAAAAGTCATTGTAGCTGGAAAATCTACCTTTGATCTGGTTTATGTTTTCACCTCAAAATGCTTCTTCCATAACTCAATCATTTGTTCATGAACATTTGTTGAATGAATTTCATGACCAATCAACAACCAAAGGAAAATTAATGTGTGAGCACAATATTATATGAGAGAGTGATTTAATGTTCTTGAATACTTACCAAAATTGTTGTTCTGTGTCCGGATAATGCAAGCATTGTTTGCAGCAGTGGTTCCAAGAGATGCTCGACATAGAACTTGAAATAGAAAGATACGAATATTAAAACTGTCACATACTTTAATTTATAAGGAATGGAATGGTTAAAAATATGCACATAACTCGACAGTACTGGTTTTAGGTCAACATACAACATCAGTGCCGATAATGAAGTCAAAAGGCGGATTGATCATTGTTACCCCAGAAACATCCTTTTTCACGCATTTGTTGGAGATCATTCTCCAAATAATTCAGGAACTAAATCTGCAGCAAAACCCCGTTGGATACCTTTACTTAATTGTATCAAGGTGTCCTTCATTCTATAGTATGTCACCTACACATACATGCAAAAGGTTCTTAATACTTCATTATAACGAATGATCAATTATCAAAACGTGTTTTCCCTCGATGCGTGCACTACCCAACACATGGGATCCAGCGTGCCTGTTCAAGATATACATAAACTTGCATCTGAATATTCGCATGGCTTAGGTATAATTGCAGCAAAAATCTGACACTCACTTTTCTATGTTATTTGCAGCCACTTTCGGATGCACATAGCTTAGGTCATTTGGAAATATGCAAAAAACTTAAGGCGCATGGAGGAATTGATCAGGTAATTTACCAGGACAAAGTCGTTACCTAGTGAACTCTTGTCTGACCTTGTCGTTTCTACAACAACAAAACTCCAAATCTTTTGGGTAACATAAGCAGACCAACATACATTTATAATCAAGTACACCAAAATACTGTCATAGACAAAATCCCAAGTTGCTAGAGAAGCAATGTGATAAAGCATTAGAGAATTATAGAACACGTTTTTAAATCATTATATATTCTACATATCTATAATAATCTTTGATTACTTATGAATACAATATTTTTGTTTCTATATGCACTGGAACTATGGGAAATATTGCTGGTGAACTTATTTGTTTAAAGAGAAAATGTGAGCTTGATGTAAAGCTTTTCACAGCCAACAAACTTGGTTTTTATCTATAAAAACCATCAAAGTTTATAAATTAAATAGATATACGTCGATATTAAGTGATGTGAAATTAGACTTCTAACTCATTTTATATGCATATACTCCGTTTAAGATTGTTGAAAAATCTGAATAAAACTCAATTATCTTCCTTATTACTACGTGCATTAAAACAACCATATTACTCTACATTACAAAAAGAAGACGGCTAGACCTGGGTCAGTCACAAATCAACTGAACATTCCTAGTCAAGTATGTTTACTGAGAACAAAAGTTTCTTAAATTGGATTCTCAAATGTAAATATGCATACATGTTTTTTTCTGAAGATTTGGGAATTATAAGCAGGAGACATATAAATAAAGATGATGGTTTTGATCTACTGACATACGACCATATAATGCAAACAAACATTTTCACCTAATTTAAAAGATAGATATCATTTAGAAGTGTCGATAGAGAAAAAGGCGCTGGCAGAAAAGAAGCTAATGCAGACTAACAATACATAACATGAAACGTGGTTACAGAAAACATAAAAGTAAGCTTAGATTCACAAAGTCATTCAATTACACTCATGCTAAGTTGATAAGTTCCACGTATTGGGTAACATGTCAAAATGGGTTATGAAAAATATGTCACAGAGTTGTAGCATGTATAGTGATTTGACTCATTTGACCCGCTCGTGATCAACCATATATAACCCAAATCGCCAGATCTAGCATATAAGATTGAGCTGGCATACTCTAAAACTGATTATAAAGGTACCTTGCTTAGCATTAGGCAAGTATGGATCCCCTTCCCAATATCTAGGTCCAGATCCTCCACCTCTGAGGAGCATTGTCGTCCGTTAGCACCACCAACTATAAGTCCACCTGCTGCATGAGTTACTGCATCCCCTGTTGTGTGATTGAACAATATAAAGCAGATTAACATTACTTGAAAATTTGAAATAGTAGGGCAAATAAGAAAATAACAGTTCAATGTCTGTACACGATACAAAAAGAAAGCTAAAAATCGTATGTTGTTTCAGAGTGAAATTTCAAACACACCCCTTAAAACGGGCAAAAAGGTGTTGGTGGAATTCAACCTCTATTGGATTGTTTGATGTTGCGTAAAATACTACACATACCAAACCCATTATGAACCTGACGCATTGAGTTCGAGCTTATTGTAATACCAGTAATTGTACTATCGAGGGAGCCTCGTGATAAAACACTCATTTTCTCTATATCTTCTTTATGAACCTCGTCGTCTTTAGAAATTAGAGGAAGCCTTAGTCTTTCAGCAGCTTCTGCAACGACTAATCAAAGCTCAAGCGCTTCATATATCTGTAAAAAAACAGAAACACACAAAAAAATCAAAAGACATAGAGCTACAAGTCAAAAAAGGATCTGAAATCGATTGGGTTGGATAGGTTTCGGTTCGGTTCTCGGTCCATTTGCTCAGGGATATGTTCTACTATAGTTCGCTTAATAATCCGCCCGATGGGCGGGTTCGTTTCATAATAATATTAATAATGATAGTTGTACGTAAAGGAATAATAAAAATCACGTTAAATAAAAATATACAATTAGACAAATAATTATAATAACAAAACCGTCGGTTTTATTAAAAATAAAATGTTGCATATAGAAAACAATGTGATTCTTACATCATCCTTTTTTCGTCTTTCGTCCTACCAAGTACATTAGTGATAGTTAACTTGGGCCGACACCAGGGTGGGTATAGGATTTAATTATTAACGACTCAAACCATTACTCCTAACATAGGATGCAATTGACTGCCATCTTAGAAAAGAAATTACACAAACATGTTAGGATGAGGGATGATATCTATCAAGAAACTGTAAAAGATGGTAGCACTGATGAGGACTCAATGAGTCCATGCCACTTGCAAGAGGAACCATCCATATCAGATAATAAGGTCAGTGTTACCATCTTTTACATTTAGTCAAAATCCATCAAAATTTATTTATGAGTTATAAGAAGTCCATAAACTGGTTCAGCATTTCACCAGGCGGCCTCGTCTTTGTCACCTTCTATGGTGATACTTCTGTGATCACTGTAATCAACTTATGACTTTTCCCTACAAGCAATATTTTTATTAGTTCAGATAATTGGTTGATATTTTCTTCTGTCGAATAGGAATGAGTAAATTAATTACAGACCTTACATAAATGGTTGAATTCTAATAAGTACTTTGTAAAACTAATAAAATGATAAAAAGGTTAAAGTGTGAAACAAATGGACCTCTTCTCAAGTGAATAAGTCAATTCCTAATATCCACAATACATGCTCATCTATTCAGGATATAAAGAAAAAAAATATTTTATAAATCATCATTTTACCCGTATACCCATTTTTACCGGTATACCTATTTTTACCCGTATGCCCATTTTTCTTTAAGAATAAATAATACAACTAAATCATGTCCTGTTCCTTAACTATTATGTGTGTACTCAGGTGGAGTAAAGAAAATACCTTTTTGGTTTCACGTGCAGAGTTAGTAATTGAAGAGAAGTCGAAACCTGCAACCAACTACCAAAAAACTTCATTAATAATGGATTCATGATCAAGTATAAATAAAAGATTCAAATCAGAATAGAAACAACAAAATATTCCTATTCTAACCTCATCGATGGTCGGAATTAAGGATGAAAGGTGAATATTTGATAACTAATAACGTACCACAGCCAGTCACGTCAGAAAGATCCATACGCGTCGATCCATTAGTGCCTTCATTCAAAGAGGCAATATGAATGCCGATTCAAACCAAGAAGGTGTACATAAAGAATTTGTCTTCATATAAAAGAAATGTTGGAATCAATAAGATATAATAAAAATTGAGATACCTAAGTTTTAGAAAAAACATTTTCAAGATATAATTAGCATATGGATTCATGGTCTGCACCAATAGTAAACGCGGGAAAGCTCCGTTGTAGATGACCAAAAAATATAAATTAGTTGAAAGAATTAAAATATTGTGTACTGAGATATATAAACAAATAAAATTAACCATTAACTAATACATGTGTCAACTTGAACTGACATGTTATATCTCAATCTAGATAAGCGGGTAAAATTTGAAAAAGATTAGCCTAAAAGCCAGCGGGTTGAAGGTTGTTCAAAATATGTTAACAATATTACTGAAATTACAAGAACTACTGAGTATCATAAAGGGAAAAATTTACGTTTCTGGAAAAGGAAGTGCATCTTTGACCATATCAAATATTGTGGAAGCTTTTTTAGGATTTTCTTAAAAAACAACCCACAAAAGGTTAATAGGTTTTGATTGATTGCATTAATATTTTATTTCATATTTTCCCGTCGACTTCTATAGCACCCATCTCAACCACCAGAACCTGGAATACCTCATCTCTTGTCATGGTGATTCCAAGATCACCAACATAGATACTTTCAATGTCCTTCCCTAGTGTCTACAAATCAATAAATGTTTACTGAATCATTCAAAAATTGTAATTTCAGAAATAGGCTTAGAACACTTGTTTGAATGCTAATGTGAAAAGTTCTGAGAAATCTTCCTTAGGTTTACTACTTCTTGAGGTGAATTTGGAGCTAAGCCATGAAGTTGGTTTGAAAATTTTTCTGACATTGTGACACTAAGGGCACGATGTTTCTTCTGTTATTAATCACCAAGGATTAGTTTGTATATACTCGAGAAAATTTTAATTTATCATGATACTTATCATTGTGCTAAATGAACCAGCTAGATAACCTTCAAATTAGTTAAATGAAGTGATAAGCTAATGTCCATTCCCTGAGCACCTAATAATTTTAAATAATAATGAAAGTGTAAATAAAAGGAGTTTGTGATTTATAATACATGTAAATTTAAGAAATGGCATAAATGATGTCTTATGTATATTGTAGATACCTCTTGAATCTTGATCAAAGACCTTGAAACACAGGACTTTTGAAAGGATTTATTCATTAAGGAGTTACGTGTGTGAATAAATTAATAAACAACAATGGACGTAAATAGTATCTATTATTTTCTCAAAGGGATAATAACTAATATGTCAATGATTCGATAAACAATTTGGTTCTCCAACTGATAGATAGTCTTGATAAGCAAATGTATGCAGTCAACGTAAAACACTTGAGTAGTACATGTTCATTCCGTGAACACTTAAATACTAATAAAAACAAAAGGTAAACTAAAAGGAGGTTGTTGATAAGTATATATGTAAAAATAAAAAAACAATATAAAACATGTCATTTATATAGTTGTCATACCTATTAAACATTGATCATTCTTAATGTGAACATTGATAATGTTTAAAAAACTATTTATTTCATTAAACTAAAAAAAGAGAGTTACCAAATTGCTATATTTACTAAGAAAATGAGAAATAATAGAACACTTTTAATAAACATTACTCTTTCCGTCTCAAAATTTAAGTCCATTTTGACTTTTTAAATTTAACTTTGACCTTAAATATTCCATCATGTATTGTTTCCTCACGATCTTTAGCGGTAAACGTTTATCATACGAAGTAATTCTCTTTGTTTTGTATGATAACCTTATTTCCAAAATGTGTTATGTTAATTATTTGTGTTTGAACATAAGTTTTGTGTTGTATATGTTTAGGATGGAACAACGAAATAGACGGTGTAACTTTTAAACTCAACAACCAATAAGATTACAAACACGTCATTGTATTAATTGAATGGCTTGCTTCAAAGACTTGTAAAAAAAATCATGTAT
This sequence comes from Chrysanthemum makinoi, assembly GCA_910596185.1. Taxonomy (NCBI): domain Eukaryota; kingdom Viridiplantae; phylum Streptophyta; class Magnoliopsida; order Asterales; family Asteraceae; genus Chrysanthemum; species Chrysanthemum makinoi. Next base: position 217,674,695 of record OU343220.1, read on the forward strand.
ATTAGAATAGAATTTTCTCGTACAATATCTACATGTGTATGTAGTTGAATTGGTATTAAAAATAATTATTGATATAGTATGACAACAAAAAGATTGTTTAACTCACACCTAACATGTAACATGATTAAGAACTTAATGTTTATAAGTAAATTGTTCTTATGATATAAAACATATATGTACTACAGTTAACAAAAATGGCTTAAGTCTAGTCTCGACCATATGTATTTATTGAGTATCAAAGACATGTCCTTGTCGCACAACACCTCATCTGATGTGATCAAATATCGCCAAATCAAAATAAACTGCCGTGATATTCTTGTAGGCACATAGAAGCTTGCGTTGTTCCTCGTTAGTGACTTGTTATTTGCTGAGAAAGGACACCATGAACTAACCGTTGCATCGTAATCATTGGACTCTTTGTTAAGTTTCTCCATGTATACTTTACATTTCTCTTCATCATCTTTCAGTTGTTTCCTCTCGAGTTTGGTAAGTAGCGGTGCTTTTTCTTTTTTTCCCCTTGTACCTCCTTTACTTGCATTTTACTTTAACAAAACAAAGAGACCATTATAACTTTGATTTTCTTATTGTGAAGTATAGTTAACCTTGTTTGATGAGTAAGGGAATCTCCAATATATGACCAGAAGTAATCCCGGATATATTGTCTTATAAGTTAAGGTTTGAAAATTGGTATAAAAAGGGATCGGCAATTGCAGGTATCTTGATTTATACATTGCATGTTATCTTACTACTACAGCATAACGCATAACTAACAACACCTAATCCCACCGTAGTGGGTAGGTGGCGTAACATAATGAATTGTTGACCTGCACCAACTACTGTGTTTAGCACCAACAACCAATGAACCCATTTTCAGTGAGATAAGCTGCACCATAAAAGGATAAAAATTTATCAACACAAACTTGGGACTTATATGCTTATTGCCAGCAAATTGTAATTACCAGTAGTAAGGGGGTGTTTTGGTTAGCTTACTTTTTGCGACTTATATGCTTATTGCTTATTTTAAGCAATAAGCTCTACTTGATAAGCTCATAATCTAAAAAATGGACTTCTTAGCTTTTCCAATATCAAATAAGCTACAAATATAAACTAATCCAAACACCCCCCTACTTGAAGCAAAATCTCGAAAATGGCCAAGCACCAAAACGACGATTGTTAAAAAATATTAGCCTATTACTAACTCAGTCCAAAGTGTAAAAAAAAAATAAAAAATAAAAAAATAATAAAAAAATAAAAAAAATCTTAGTGATCGAAAGGTTCAGACTTTGTATATGTGGCCTATGTTTAATATATCAAGAATGAACTATAAAATTAGTAAACGAACTAAAAGAAATATAAGATACCTGATGAATAAAGGAAGGCTTATAAGACATGTGTCATGTGGTATAAGACGTTATGACTAATATCAACCATCGTTAAAGGAAGTTGGATAAAACTTAGATAGGAAGAAAAGTCTAGTGGTCGAGCTGCAATAGTAAAAGAAGTGAAGTTTATGGGAAGTGTAATTTATATAACTATGTTACTAAAACAGAAATAGAAAAGTTTTTTTTTTTATCAAAGATTATTCCTTGCCTGCCTTCAAAGATGAATGGATTCGATTCGACACGCCAGGTCATTCAGTCATTGTGCACTGCAAGATATAAAAAACACACTAAGAAAAGTTCACATGACAGCTTTTTCGCCAAAATCATACTCCAAAATGAACGTCATACTCAGCATGTGACGTAATATGCAAAGAATTATTCGTAAATGAAAAACAAAGAGACATTAATTGAGAGGGTCAGAGAAGGACAAACAGAGAACAATGGAGCTCATAATAAATTAATTGGCCATATCCAATTACTTTATATTAACTAAAACGTTTTAATGTGTTTTTAATTGATCAACCGTAGGATGCGATAATCAGATACCTTTACCATCACCAACTGGATAATAATTTTCTACAAATCTACAACTTTTGTTTTATAAGTACACATCTCTTATACCATATAAGTATAAACACGCTGCTTTATTTCATAACAATGTATATTTCACGGTTACTAATATTTTTGACTTTTTATTAGTGAAAGGTAAAATTCATGTAGACAATGGAGAAGGAGAATTCCTCCATGCCTTCTAAACAACAAAGTTTTATAATTAGAAGGAAGGTAAAATTCATGTAGAAAATGGAGAAGGACTACCTAGGCAGTAAAGCCCTAGAAGGCTGGAACTTTGCTTAATGCTTTTTTCAAAAACTTGCATGATAGAATGCAAAAAATGACTTACCGTTATATACTTATAAGGAAGGTTATTTGATCTTAGTGTCATATATAAATCGCAATTTCATTGTCAAATCATGTGGAAATTAAAGATGCAATTTCCTCCATGTATTCTAAAGTCAAATTGAAGGGTTCATACCGAGTCTCTATAAAAAAAAGACTATTATCAGATGCAATTTCTTCTGCTCCTTCTTTATAGCAATTGACATGTTCTTGATCTCATTAACATGATCCTTGTACTCTTTCGGCACCACTTCCAACACATTTTCTCCATACTGATCACACCATTTCCTAAAATTTCCATCAAAATTAGCCACAATTTGAGAAAAGCAACTACAATCATTGAAGAAAAATTTGACATTTTTCTTACTTGGCAAAGAACTTTTTCAGATCAGCTTTGTCGATTGGAAGCCTAGTTGAAATCACTTCAATTTGATCATCCCTAAAAACAAATTAACGATTCACGAATTTTATAAAACTTCATGAAAATTAAATATACTATTTTTAACAGATATATGCAAGGTACGTTTTATAACCATCAATGATATTACCAATTCTAACCTCAGAATCCAACTTGTTGCGTTAAAAGATTAGAAGCGTAAGTAGCATATATCCGTCTAGAAAGTATGTAAATGATACAGGTTTGAAACGGAATTTTCCTTAAATAAGTGTATCAAGATTGAGATTGCTTACGATAATGGAAGTTCTGCCTTGCTTTTCGTTAGCTCCTTCCTGATTTTATCCCCTAAAACCTAAGGCAAAAGATGGAATCAGCACAGGAAAACTAATGTAGATCACAAATTGAACAAAAATATTTCAGATTTAATCACCTTATCAACAAAGAAATCAGACGATGAACCATCCATATGTAGCTTTCGCTTGATTTTAGTATCTATCCCTTCCTTAGGATGTGCATAAGTTCCCTTAACCGAGTCGTTTAACGATAATGGAACAGTATCTTTCTCAGAATCATCACTCTTTTTTAAACCCGGAAAAAAACCATATCAGAATCTATATAAATCTTAATATTATCACATATTTCCAACATAAAGATGCAAATTTACCAAAAAAAAGTCACAAATTTATAAAATCTTGATTCTGTTGCAAATTTTCGCTAAAACCAACTTTTTGTAAAAATCCAACTCACAATTTGTTCAAATCCTATTGGCTAGAGCTCTCAAATCAACATCCTTTGCAACCGGAGACTTCCTCATTGCTGCCTTGAAGATTTGGTGACGTGAGTCCTCATCTGGTAATGGGATACAAATTAGTTGATCAAGACGCCCTGGACGAAGCAAAGCAGGGTCAATGATATCTGGTCTATTGGTGGCTCCAAACTCGAAATATAAGACTGGAATGAGAGTATGAGATGAGATATTTTTAGTACCTTTGTTGTCTTTGTCATAAAATTCATGGGGTCATCATCAGAAACTTTGTAAATCATGTCAACGCCTTTTCTAATAAGTTCCATCAGTTAACATATTCATCAATTTTTCAGCGTATTCAATTCTAATCTATAAAACACAAACTGATAAAAAAAACCTGATAAACTTGTTACACTTATAAGTCGATAAAAAAACCCTGATAAACTGATAAATAGATAAAAAAAATTAGGGATTATTAACCTGTAAAACTAAGAAGTCCATAAAACTTTTTAAGGATTCTTATGTTTAGGAATAATATAATAGGGTGTATTTATACATAAAAAAATAGGTTAAAAATATATATGGTATAATTATCTTGTAAGTAATATATATCATAATTTTTTTTAATTGTTATCTTCATAATATACATTTCTAAAATACAAATTGCAGGATTTTTTTATCATCTCCTTATTTGTATTGATTTGAAAGATATAAATCAAAAAACAATTTACTCTAGTGGTAAGTTGTTTACAAAAATCATGAATGACCCAAGTTCAACTCCAGCATATGTCTTCTTTTTAATAAAAGAATTTTAAAATTCAAAAATAACAAAAATAAAAACGAAATTTAAAATTAAATTAAAAAAAATTGTACATATATTAATTAAAATGCCACATGTCATTTAAAAAAATAAAAAAAAATGCCACATAAATATAATGATGACATGGAAATATGACTTGGCATTATGGGATGCCAAGTGACATTTTATGTGGCATGCCTCCTCTTATATATATATATATATATATATATATATAGTGTAAGGTTATTGTCAGAACCAAATAAATTGCGAGAACTGCGAGAACTACTTTTTTACTCTTAATAATGCATAATATACAACATATTTATGCACAATGGCATTTTTGAAATTATATGTAACTTCTTTTGGAAAAAAAAATAAATTAAGGGCAAAATGGGTATTTTAACCTTCCATAAAAATAGCATCCGTAACTCTCATCCCCTAAAACTGTTTCCCATAACTCATTTTTCATTTGTGCCTCTCAAACCCTAGCCACCATCTTTACCTCTGCCACCGGATCTAAAGATGATGATTTTTATTGTATTATATGGTGGGTCATCTTCTCCTAGCCACCATCCTTACAATTTGTCTTCTTCCCCAATTGAGAAAACACAAACCGATCTATTAAAGGACAGGGTAAATAAACTTTTGTTTAATCAATTCCATTCTCAAAGGACGGGACTGATTTGATCTTATAACGACACCCCCTAGCAACCCCACTTTTTCAATCGATTCCAAAGGCCGGGACTGATTTGATGATTGTTTTTCTCAAATACATCCACAAAGGTTAAGATAGCAGGTTAGGTTCTAAGTAATTTTCTATTTACTTATTGTTTTTAGTGCGTTGATTTTCGTTTGGGTAAACAAATTAAGGATCTAAAAGACCAATTAAAAGATATGATGAAAACTTAACAGCTGAAATCAAAAAATGCAGATTCGTTGGTCTGTACTTTGTTGAAACTAAAAAGTGTAAAGTTCTTAAACAAGGAAATTAATAATCAATTAAAAATATTTCGATCACCGTAATCGTTTAGAACATTGGTATGTAAAGGTTTGTTACTAGTACTCCATAATTATTTATTTAATGCTATGCTTGCTTTAATTTTCATATCTTAGTCATCTATTTAGAATGCGAAAAACGTAATATTAGGTTTTTTAGTGTCTTACGCAATTGATGGACCTAATGACTTATCTTTTTTATTTGCTCTTTTTTATTTATATATGTCTATTCATGTTAAGCTTAAGTTTTTTATTTGCTCTTTTCATTAGATATTGATGATGATGCGGAATGATTCATGTGTATGGTTCAAGATGAGTGTATATAATGCACATGTGTTTACGTCATGAACATAAAAATTTGAAACAAATGCACATGTGTTTTTAGGGTTATATAAAATCAAGACAAGAGTTATGCATTTATGTTTTAAATTATGCATCTATGTTTTTACTGTTGTATAAAATTAAGATAAGAGTTATACATATATGTACAAACTGGTTTATGGGGTGTTTGGGGTTACATGATCTTTTAACTTGACAATGACTTTTTAAGATATCTTTTTGAATAAAGGAAGCTTTAAAAAAATTGAAGGGTACATATGTGTTTTATAGTTGGTATATGTATGCACATGTGTTTTAAGTTATATATATATATAATCAATTGAATGGTGCATATGTGTTTTAGAGAGTGTTTTTATAGTTGGTATATGTGTGCATATGTGTTTTAAGTTTTGTGCATACATGTATATGATAATTGTTATTTTAACAAAAAATCACCTATAAGTAAGTGTGCATATGTGTTATTCTAGTTTATTTACCAAGTATAGATTATGAGTAAGTGGACATATGTGTTTTGTTAGATTATGCATATACTAAGACTACTTGTTCAACTAACCAAAACTTATAATTGATTACGGCAGGTTACTCGACGTTATGGATGCTGGCACAGACTTATATATGTTAAGATGAGCGATACGATAAAATTACATGTGCACAAGGATTAAAAACACATGTGCAGATTTTATGTGTGTTTGAACCAGTCGAGGAATACATGTGCACGCCAAAAAGAAGAACCAACTGTTAAAGACATTATATTATGAACATGTACATACTTCATATATTTGTAATAAAATTGAATACAAGTGTAAGCATAATGATGCTTGTACTAAAGTTGAATATCATATCAATAAAGTTTTATTTCTATTGTAAAATTGTTATTTCTTGTATATATATTTATGTAATATTTCTTAAAGATACATGTGCATATACAAAATACTTATGCATAAAGGAAAAAAAATTGTCATAATATAGTTAATAGCAAACCTTATTTTTTACAAAAACACATGCGCACATACTACATTTTTAAATATTTCTAAAAAAAAAAAAAAAAAAAAAAAACTGCAATTTAGGAGTTAAAAAACGTTTTTACTAAAAAAATTCAAAAAGAAAATAAAAAATGTAATTTTACCATTATACCCTTTTGAATTAAATAACTAAAATTTATATTCAAAAAAATCTGATTGGTTGATGCTGGTTCTCGCAGTTCTCGCATTTTATTTGGTTCTGAAAATAACCCTTCCCTATATATATATATATATATATATATATATATATATATATATATATATATATATATATATATATATATATATATATATATATATATTAGAGAAAAGTGTAATTAGATAGAAAAGTTAGAAAAAAAGGTATAGGGTCGAATTTGATAACAGTGGAAAGTTTAGGGTAAAAAATGAAAAATTAACATAAATTGCACCAAATGCGTGGTATCAACCAGATACATCTCATTTACTCACACCAAATACACACACACTCTCTCTCAAATCAAATACGTTCCTAGTTTCTGATAAAAAAAACATACACCACCATCAACTTCATCACCACCATCTCCATCACCACCATCAACTCCATCACCATCATCTCTATCTCCACCATTAAATGCAATAAAAATACTCGTGAATGCACTAATTTTGTAATCCAATCAATAATCCACCAAATATTTCTGAATCTTAAATCTTGAATCATCCGAAAACGAAGAAAAAACAAGATTTGACCTGTAACTGCACTAATTTTTTAATTGATTAAATTTAAATCAGTGATGTCATGATTTTGTAAGTTTTGTTGAAAGTTTATCATCATATCATTATGTTTTATACTAGAGATGGAACAAATTTGACGAAAAAAATGCATGAAAAATGTGCTTATTAAAGTTGCACACCAGGTGTTTGATAAAATGTATGAGTAAGATTTTATAACTGTGATGCACTAATTTGCAGCATATGTGTTTAATATTGAAGGATTATACATCTTGGGGCATCTGTGTGTAAATTTGCAGCAACAGATTATACGTTAGGGCACCAGGTTGTATTAGTGCATCGGTGTTTGTGATTGTTGCATCAGGTTGAAGGTTTGTATGTTTAGTGCATCGTTGAACATATTATAGCATCAGTGGGTATGATTAAAGCATCAATGAGTATGATTAGTTCATCTTTAGACTTATTAAGGCATCAATGTATGTGTTTAGTGTATCCGTCTGTATGTTTTAGTGTATCTGTATAAATAATATGTTCTAGCATTTATTGCTTGAGTAAGTGAATCAGTATAAAAATTTTAATTTACAACATATTTTTGTTAGATTCGAGCATCGCGATATAATTGATGCATCCATTATGTATTATTAAAGAATCTTGTGCTATGTTCGACATCTATTTGTTTATTAATACATTAGCCTTTAATGTTGTGATATATGTTAGAATTATTAAAGCATCACGTTAAAAAGTTAAGGCATCAGGAATGTATGCTTAGTGCATCAAGTGAAAATTTTAGGTCATAAAAGGTGTGTGATTAGAACATGAAAAGAAAAAGTAAGGGCATAGAGAGTTTATGATTAGGCCATCTCATGAACGTTAGCGCTTGATTCAGTGAAAGAGCAAACCAATCCCCGGCAGCGGCGCCAAAAATTGATTTCAGTGAAAGAACACACGTCAAAGCTTTGCTCACACAAGCTAGCCACTTGTGAATGACTAACCGTAAGAAGCTTAAAACGGCTCGGACACTGACCAATAATAAGAAGTGTAGTATATGGGTAACTCAAACGTGTTAGGTTTGAGCACCGAGATCGTTCCGGACGAGGGTTGAATGGAATTTCCAACTCACGTCTCAATAATCGGGATTTGAATAACAGAAGGGGATAATATGATATATTCTAAACTACGGGATAAGGAAAGCATAAGGAACTAAAATCTATGGGAAATCCTAAGAACTAAGGCAAACTACGCAATTCTACATTAAAACGCAAATACGGAAATTAAACGAAACGCGAATAAAAAGCAACTATGACCAATCTAACTCCTAAAAATAACCTAAAACTACTTTTATGCTAAGAATAATATTAGAAAACTACTTATGAATTAAAACTATTTTTTAGGAATTTTCTTGATTTTATTTTAATTAAAAACTAATTATTAACTTATAAAAATAAACTAATTATCTAAAAATTATGAAAGAGAGAGGGAAAATTATGGAATTACTTTTCAAAAATCTAAAATAACATAAAAGACTTTTCAAAACTATTTTTGTATTTTTCAGATTAATTTTCTATTTTCTATGAATTTAATACTATTTAAATCTAATTTAAATTATTAAAAATACCAAATAAAAGGAGAAAAATAAGGAAAAATATTTTTTATGCTTTTTATATTTATCTTAAACTATTAAAATTGAAAAATTATTTTTTGGAACTTTTTCTCAATTAATTGCAATTAAAGGTAATTAAAAATGATTAAAAACTGAATTTAATAAAGAAAAATAGCAAACAGTGTCTAAAAATTATGAAAATTTCAGGGAAATCCTAAAATATTATTCTGGATCTATGAAAAATAAGAAAACATGGGCTTATGTGGGAGAAACTGAAGCTGTAGTACAAACTGAGATAGAATAAGCAAATGGAAATAAGCAAATAAGCTCTAAAGTGTACCAACTGATAACATAAGCTAGATAACACTAAATCTACTCTAAAGCAACTTAAAGCACCTACTCCTAACAGCTAATAAGCACTATACCTAAGATTAAGCCAACTGCCATAATAAGCTAAACATGGTTTTACCCCTACTGTTTAAGCAAAAGCACCAGCTTAACCAATAAGCTAAAGGGAAAACCAGCAGTGGAGATCTCAAGACCACCTACCAGAGATCACATATCCAGATTTTCAGCAAATAAGGACAAGTGATGAAGAAGCTAGAGCTCAAAACAAAAGCTGCTAAATGGGACAGGTTGCTGATGCAACAGTGGACAGAGAAGAGGTCTGATGTTTAAGCTACTGTATAAGCTAATTCAATGAGCTAGTGCTAAAACTAAAAATGTGGTCTTAAAGACCACCTAGCCTACTGCAAATGTGCCCAATCTTAAACCCTAACTAGCTAAAATGAACACTATGCACTAGCTGCAAGATCTGTAAAACACTGATTCAGACCTGCAGTTTTGACTTTTTTTTAAAACAATGACTAGGTTGACTTATTTGAGATTTGGAAGCAAATTATGGACTGATAAAGATGAAAGATGATGAAATGAAACTATAACAACCTAGCTTATCAACTTTTTAACCCATATGCACGATTTCAGAAACTGTTTTCAACAGGAAATGCATACAAGACAGTTGAGATGAAAAATTGACTTAACAAGGATATGGATGCAAAACAAAGACAGTTATGAATGTAATAAACTACAGAAGGACTAAAGCAACTGATCTAATCCACAATAATAACCTCTAAAACAGATTTAACCTAGCAATCCAAACACTCCTTTATCAAGCTTATTTAGAAACTAAACTTTGAAAACTGATGAAATGAACTTGTTACTGAATCAAAATGAGAAGATTAACCTTAAACTGAACTATTAAACAGATTAACTCCAGAGATTTACCCAAAACTTGATTTGACTCTCAACTTTTACCCGAGTTGACTTTTATTGACTTTTGCAAAAACATGAGATTAAGCTTAAGTATAACCACCACAGGCTCACATAAGCTTGCAAAAGCTTATGTGAGCTACCAAGAACAGAAATTAATGATTCTTAAACACTAAACAGCTATGAAATCCGATTTGAGACTTAAATGGAAAATAAGAACTTTGCATTAATAAAAGGAGATTACAAAACTTGATTTGAAAATGAAATTACAACTATTAGAAGATTAAATGACAGAAATAAAGTGGCCAAAATCTCTCTAAAACCTAAGAGATTGGACAAAAAATAATGTGACTTGAGAGGTCTATAAATAGCCACAATGAGGTCTTGGGATCCTTTCAGAAGCGCCTAGAAGGCTATCCACGGCCACTCATTCATTCCCTTGTCATAGTACCAATCAGAGAGCTACAAATCATCCGTTGATGTGTCATGTCCAATGGGAGTGCTTCATTAGTCCACGTATGCATCCTTATCCTGACAAGTCAGCTTCTAGAAGCTCTTGGGATAGATTCTTAGTACTAAGATTTGTGTTTGGGATTGGGTAAATTGGTGGTAACAGGTGTGTGTTTGGATTGGGGAAGAAGAGCAGGGTAAAGGCGCGTTTGGGTTGGAAATGGATTTAATATATTTATTTGACTTGTTTTAATGATTTTGACCGGGTAAAGTGTACACGGGTTAGGATAACGGGTATCAACCGGGTTGGGGGTTTAATAAAGGCCGGGTTTTGGTTTTGATTTGGGCCGTGGCTAATGTGAAATGGATAATGGATTTGGACTAGTGGATTTTGGACTTAACTTGGACTAGCATGTGATCCAATATGTAATATAGGGACTAATCTTGTACTTTCTGAAACTTCAGGGGCTGAACATGTAATATCTGAAAGTATCTTCCAAGGACCATCTTTGTCAATCTTCAATAGATCAGGGACTGAATTTGCAACTTTTGAAACTTGAGGGTGCTTTCTGTCAGTTGTTGAAAGTTCAGGGACTATTTCTGACATTTCTTCAAACTTTGATCAAATCTTCACAAATCATCCTCAGATATTAGAAATCTTCATAAATGCATAATTCTGACCTTCCGGCACAGCTTAAGCTCTCTTGATCTCTCGTGCTCGGATTTACGTCTGATTTGGTGCCTTTTTGCGTGTTTTTACATATCCATACCTGCACAAGCACAAACTCAAGAAAACCACAAATATTAGCAATAAACGGCTCTTTCTTGGTTATTTTGGGTCTATTTTGATAAAGAAAAGGTATGTGTTTTAGCACATACCAGCGCTTCAGGTGTGTATGATTAAAAGCATCGTGTGATACATTGCGGCAAACTTTGAGTCTGATTAGAGCATTTGTTTGTTTGATTAGTGCATCAGGATTTAATGAATTGGTATATGTTTGTATGATTATTACATAAAAAATAGTTGTTATAGCATGTGATAGAATGATTAGGGCATCAAATGACCCGTTACGACAATCTTAGGCACCAGCTTGTATTAGTGCATATGTGTTTACGGTTGTTGCATTAGTTAAATGTGTGTAACATCAGTGCATCAAATTGCATCTGTGTTTAGTGCATTGATAACGCTCAAATTGTGCATGTTTATAGTTGCATTATCCGTGCTTTTATGTGTGTTATTTGGTTATAATCATATGCTTTTGATGCTTAATCGTACAAAAGTGCGTTTGCTAGTTCATTTGTAGCCAAATACAGGAAAGTGGAGAAAAATGCGGAAAAAGAAGTAAAATACGAAGATTTCTCCATGTACGAAGAATTCCCGACAAAAGAAAGACTTGCGGAGTATATTCGAGAAGATAAAGTCATCAAGTTAGTGGTCCAAAGACTCAAGAATAAATTTCAAGAAGGAAAACGAGAAAGAAATGTAGAAAACAAGCTTAAACGAAGACATATTGGAAGACTCGTTGTTCCCTACACACCTTCACCATTTTGGCCATAACTTTTGCATACGAACTCCGTTTGACCTCCCGTTCGCGGCCACGGAAAGCTAAGAGAAAGATCTACAACTTTGCTGTTTATGACTTTTTGTGATTTTGCTCCAACCGATCGGTCGAGACCCGTAACCGATTCGGTTGGAGACTAGTCAGCAAGACCAACCGATTCGGTTGGAGCTCAACCGGATCCGGTTGGAGGTCCTGTTTCAGCCATTTTTCCATTACTAAGACTCCAAACTTGTTCCAAACGATTCTAGGTCCTTCCTTCATGTATTCTAGTCCCTTCCAAGCTCCTTGGTGACCAAGAAATGCATTTATAACCCCTAGCAGTATAAATAGAGGCCTTTGTAACCTCATTTCACACACCACAACTTGAGAGATCTTCTCTCACACCTATCTTACCACCACTACTACTCTCTCAAAGCTTAAATTCGTTCATAAAGTTCCAGGAAACTTTGGAGGTCCAAGAAGTCATCATTTGGAGGTCAAACCATCAAGAAGTCTACCCCAATACTTTGGGAATCATTACTACATCATTTGTAATCTTATTCCAAGCATTGTAAGACCTTTAATCATGTTTTCTAATGTTCAAAGTTCTGAGTTTATGTTTATGTTTGCTATGAGTGGCTAGTTTCTTTATACACTTGCTTAAATGATGTTGATTATCATATGATTAGTTAGTGGTTGTGTTAACATGTTTTAATTCAATTTCAAGTTGATTCTAAGACCCAATTATGCTAAAGTTTCATAGTGACATTTGTTATTCAAGTTTGGCTAATTGATAGTAATCGTTGTGGTCGAAAGGACTTATTGTTATTCAACTAGTCATAATCATTTTGTCTATGGATGATTGTTTTTACCCATTATTCTTGATTATACAAAGGAACTAAGGTGTGGTTGTGATAGAAACGCTTTTTGATTATCAAATTGGATTGGTTGGAAACATCTAAATGGTCGTAAGATTAGTTGTTGAGAATCAATTGTAGCCTTTTGTCTATGATCGGTTACCTTTTGTATTGACAATTTCTTAAGCAATTTGATGAACAAGTGGATGTTTTTGTGTTTAAGTTTATGTATGTAAACTTATGAAACTTGAATTGATCTTGAATTGATTGGTTAAACTTAATGCTTGTTTTTATAAACTAAACTCTTGATCAAAGTTTGACTTGTAAGAACAATAGATTAGTCTACCAACTAATTATCACAACCAACATGTTAAGAGGTTAACACAATCACATTAATCTATGATATGAAACTAGTTTAAGCAAGTGTAGTTTTTAATCATCTGAATTTCATTATACTTATTTGCTTTGTTATATGTTTTGGATAGACTCCGTTAATTCAAACTTGTGTTTAGATTCACTCAAATCCCTGCGAACGATCCCGACTTACCTTCATAATCTTGCTATAATGGACGAGTATACTTGCTCGTATGTGTTATTGGTAATATTGGTAATTCACCTTTTATAAATTTAAAACTTGCACCAACCGGGCACATCATGCATCGGGTTAAATCTTAAATAAACATTACAATATGTGTTAGTATGGTTAGGGCATCACATATTAGGGAATCGGTGAGTGTTGTCTATGGTCAGACATATTAAAGCATCAATGTGTATGTTAGTGCATCGTTGAAACTTATTGGGCATGTGTTGGTATGCTTAATGCATTGTTGGAACTACTTGTGATTCTGTTTGTATATTTAGTGTATCGATGAACATATTAGGGCATCTATGAGTATGATTAATGCATCGAAAAGGTAGATATTAGTGCATCCATTTGGGCAATTAGAGCATCTTTTTGGACGTATTAGGGCAACAAAGGCTGCTGATTATAGTATCGGAGTAGATCTAGTAAAGCCATTAAGTAACATTATATTTCTTTTCTCTTCAGGTTTCTTTCGGTGATATGATATCATGTGACAATGAGAATGTAATTTTATGTTGCTTCATTTTGCTTTATATACGTTGACCACATTCTTGCTTGATGGTTTACATAAGTCCACATTTTGTATATGTATCATTTATCATATTTTTATGAACACAAAATTTTATACTTGTATCAATGAGGTAAATATCGAAATATAGCTTCTGAAACATTTTTGACGCTTGAAGAGTCTCAAAATTTACTGGTTCATTTATTGCATTGGGTAACAAAATTAGTAACATCGTCCTTATATGTAACTCTTTGTTATGTCTAGTTTTTGTTGGGACTTCAATCACTACTAGGGATTCCATCACTCTTGCCCAATTCACATACATATATCTTGATCCATTTGTTGAAGTCCATAGTATATTAAACACCTGTTTGATGAACAATATATTGGCTGCTTAGTTCCATCCCACACACCTTTTATTGCAATGCAAAATCTAGCTATTGTATGGAAACTTTACTGACTAATAAGTTCATCAGCCGTAAAAATGAGCTGATCGGCTTTTCCATATTTCAATAAACCAATAAGCCCATAAGATAAGCTAATCCAAACACCCCTTAAGTGGTAGTTACGGAAAGGAAGTAGCTTATGCTGTAAATAGCTCTTATTATTAGGACATATAATTATCCATTTTATTTCAGTAAATTAGATAATTATTGTAACAATCTAGTTTTTGTGATGAGATTTAACATGATATATGTTTCTAAATAATGGAAAAAAGATCCCTAGTTTTTCTTGAATCCTTTTTGACCCGTTATTACATGTGGACTAGTAGTTAAAATTTGATCATGTTTAATGAATTTAATGCAGTGATGTCTGTTGACGGAGTAACCAAAAGAGTTATGAGAAGTGTCCAACACGGGGCTTGTGACTATATTAAGGGAATATGCAGAGAGTGGCGACACTTCTGAGGCCAGTAGGTGCATCAGGAAGTTGGGGGTTGCAATCTTTCATCATGGAATGAGATAGTTGCTGGTTTACGTTGTTTTACCAATTTTATTCACTGGGAGTGTGTAGTTATCCCACTTGATGTATATAATGGTTATATGGTTGTTTGTTTTTTAAAACTTACTTTAGCTCAGTACACTTCTGGATCCTTTTACAAATGAATGGACCTGCTACTGATTTTATTTTATTATAGGGATATATGTTTGTAACGTTCTCAGGTTATAGCTAAATTATTTCTTTTTATGGTTCATATTTTCATGCTTTGATGCTCATTTATTTCTTTTTATAGTGCATTAGTTTGTGTAAAAACAGTGCATTTGTTTATTACTTATGTTTCCCACCGACCTAAAAAACATAAACCAACAAGACGATACTTAAAATGTAACCATATAAATTAAAAAAAAATCTTGGCCACCTCATGGCTAGAAAACATGCATGTCTTTATTACGTAAAACCTCAAAGAGACACTGGTTTTAAGCAATTATAAGTATTACAAGCTCAAATGTCCAAACATCCATAAATACATCAATTACACACAAAAGGGAAACATGATAAAATATGACGCAACTTTACTGCATCTCTTTGATAAACTTTAGTGCATCTGTTTGATGCACTTTAGTGCATCCATTTGGTCAGTTGGTGTAACCTGCAAATTATGAGATACGGGTTCAAATTCAAGTTATGCCTTAAGAAACTAGCATGAAAAATCTATAGGTGATAAATCAAAATTTAAGCTGCAAATGAAATAGTTCAAAAATATAACGACAATTATAACACTATTTACGAGCCTGAATGATTTCTCTAAATATACCAACTCACTTGTTGGTACTGATATCCATTGGCGTTGCTTAAGAGAATGAAGATAATGTGAATAACAAAACTTTTAATTATCATTTATAATACCAAATAAAAAAGAAATTGCAACACACCTTCAAGTTTGGTACTCGAGTTAATTAGCAATATTTTCCTCTACAATATGTCTATTGCTTTGAAATGCTTTTTCATTAGATGAGCCATGGTTATCTCGTTTCTGTTCTTGTGGGTTAAATGGAAGTGCGGGTGACATTCTTGGTTCTTCAGGTCGTGATGCACGATCTTTAAAAGCATTAATCACGTTAAGGTTCTTTTAGCTCTGTAAAAACATCTCCTTTGGTTCCTTAAGCTTTCCGTACACTTGATCAGCTTCTTCATCCTTGCAGCTGAAATTCAAGTGATTCTTTGCAAGAGCAAAAGACTCTTCCCTATCAATCGTGTGTTTTGACAGTGAAGAACAAATCCAACACTAGAAACATGACACAAAAAAATCTTAGCGAGTACATGAAAATTTTCAATATAAAGCATTGATTTAGTTTTACTTCATTCAATGTGCGAAAATTTCATACCAATGATATCATTAAAGCCTGTAATTTACTTGTGTACTCTTTCCTGACTTTAAAATTCCCAACGAAAAATGTGAGAATCTCTCCACTATGATCTTTGCACCCTCCTGCATCCATAATCAAGTAAATCTACTTAAGTATGTTATATGTATTGATTATATTCAACAATGAATTTGTTATACGAATTAAAGATGTGACACTACATAACCATGAAAAACATGAAGTCTATATGGCCAATCTAAGAATATAGTCCATACACAACGACCTAAAAAGCACATATATAGAGAAAAACTAAAGAAAAAAACTTTAAAAGCCGGTAAATAGCCAACGTGAAAGATGGTGTGTTTGTTTCACAATAATAGGCATGGTGAAAATAATAAGTTGGCTCCAAATAGGTAAAAACATATCGAGAACTTGAGGATGTTGCAAAGCTCAGACACTGTGGGCTTTAGATGCTGAGAAAGACTATCACTATCCGCATTACCATTGGCGGTTTCATTAGCAATTGGAGTTGCATTACCAACTGCAATTGACCAGAAGTGATCTCCTGTTAGGAATTGAAAATTCCATAAGTAAAGTGTCGGTCGCCCCAAATATTATCTAGCATAAGTTAGCTCGTAGACATATCATTAGTTACGTTATTTATCAGTTTATTAGTTAGTTATTAGTTTAGTTTAGCGTAGTGTAACACCGTGGAGGAAGGACGGGTCTTTACCCACTGTATGCCTGATCCACAGTCCGTTAGGAGGACGTATTATTCTGTAACTATAAATACCCCTTCCATCCATGGAAGGGGTGTGGCTTCTTTGAATCTAACATTTCATTTGTTTAAGCAACTCTCTTTCAAGAACCTCCTCTCAACTCTCTTCATCTATCTAAAATGGCTTTCTTATTTAATCACAATCCTAGACCACCCGAATCATTAAACAACATAATATTCACGATCCTACAATTGGCATCAGAGCCCAGGTTGTGTTGTTTTGATTATTTACATGGTTTGTTTTTGGCGGTTTGATGCAGTTTGATTCGTTTTTGGTGATGCTTAAATGAGTTTGACATGATCTTGGTGTAATTTGTTGTTGCATTTATGTGGTTTTTAAAGATATGGTTTTAACTGTTCTTTTTACAAACTTCTTACTGATTTTGAATATTTATTCATATAAGCGAGTTGGTTTTGAATGGTTGTTGATACAATCATTTCTGGTCTTTAAGTGGGTTAACATTTCACTTGTTTCTTAACAGTTTTATCTTTGATCAAACGGGTCTGATTCTTGTGGTAAAAACTTGGTCAAACGGGTCTAAATGAAGCAATGAAGTTTATCTGGGTTTTATACTTAATGGTCTAGTGCTTTCTTCAATGCGAGTTGGAGCATTCTCTATGCGAGTTAACCATGCGTTTTGACGCTGGTTCTATTGTGCGAGTTGCTAAATCTGTCCAAGTTCAATGTCTTGGATGCGACTTTGCATTCTTTAATGCGAGTTGTGGTATAATAACCTCATATGCAAGTTGCACTTGCTATTTAGCGAGTTGTCAAATATTATGTCCACAATCAGTGAACCGGATGCGTGTTGCCTATACTGAAGCGAGTTGTTAACTCTCATGGATGCGAGTTGCTAACTTTAGCGACTTGGCTAAATTTTTTTTTGAAAGTGAGTTAATAACAGATTACAAAAGCGAGTTGGTTCATAAAGCGAGTTGGTGGCTGTGAATACCAAACACCATATCTTAAGACTTCAGGTCAATACTTCAACCATCATCAGTCCATCTTTTCAGTAATATAAATCAAGAAGATCAAAAGGTTTAATGATCCGAATCTATTAATACCACATCACAACTTTACCATCAAATCCCAAACCGATCCTATCCTCCATTATCAATATCATTCATCATGAAACAAGACTCAAACAAAAATGAATACATCTTCATGAAATACTATCAAGACCTCAGTTTGTTTCCTACTTCGTGTGGTACAAATACAAGCAATAGACCTTAAAGATCTTACCCACACAAATAGAACATCATCATAGGTCCAAAGTTTGTGACTTTATCCGAATATAAGTGAAAAAAATTCAAAACCATTTAGGGTTTCAAATCTTGTTCATGATTCGTTTTAATGAAAGACATAAAGTGAATCATAACAATAATGCTAGACTAGTATTATTTTGGTTCGCTTATATCATATAATCACAAGATACAAATTAAACATCAACTAAACCAACCTGCGATTCAGAAAATGAACTATCATTAGGAAAAAGCTCATGCCATCCCTGTGGCGAGCATAAAGTATTCTGCCCTTCAAGGATAAAAGGAGCTTCGTGGTGTGATTCGTTGTGAGAATCTTTGTGATTATTCATTTAATGATAAAGTGACGTGATAAAGCTTTGATTGATTGAAGATATAGTGGTAAAATACGTGTGAAAGGGCTGATGAGACTCTTTGGAGCGAGTTTAGTAGCAGGTTTGAGAGAGGATTTTTAGGAGGGGGGCTGATGAAAGTGAGAGTGTTTAGGGGTTGATGGGAGAATTTTTAGGGTATGAGGGTCATTGTGAGTGCTTTATATCCAAATTTTTAGGTTAAGATTGATATGGATCGGTTAGTATTCTCTCACATGGGCCAGATATTGAATGATGATGTCGTGGGCTTGCTACAAATCATGGGCCATATACGAATCTTGATGTCACGAGTACATGGGCTGCGGTGGACATGGATATTATGTCATATACATTCTACGTATACATGGACTTTACGTACACAATTTTTGATTAGGAGAATTGGTGTTACGTATGAGAATATTGGTGAAATTGTATAGGATATATATTGTTATCAGGATTGGACATGATTTTGTGCGTCGGACCGAATATGGGATTGAGAATAATTGGACTTTAAATTTAATGTTGATGTTTATTGGAAATCTTTGGATCGCTTATGTAAGATTTGAAGTGATAATATGAGGTTTGAGACGTACAGATGTACATTGAACATGCATTTTGATATTAAGAGATTTGCTAAAGAGATTGGTTGATGATGCATTTGGAATCATGAGCGTTGATTGTGAGATTTGGAGATGAGATATGTTGGGTTATGCTATATGGTACTTTGGTATATACATTTTCACGGATAATAATTATGTCACGGCTTTAACTATTAGTGAAAATTGTTGACTACGGGGTTGTTCGGACGGTATTTCTTATTTGAATTTGAAGTGAGGTTTTCCGGGCGCGTTTACTTATTTCGTCTTCTTTCTTTCTACCTTTCCGCGAAGATGACTTGTTTGGGCGTCTATTGAGTGTGATAAAGACTTGGCTACTTAGTTACGGTTGTGATTCTTTCTCGGTTAACCCACAACGTAATTATCACTTCGGTGTCTCACGCAGTTGAGAATATGTCAAGAGGTTTTGTACATTGGGTACACCGTTTCTTGTTCACAAGGATTAGTACAAGTTTAAGTAACAAATCTGGGGAAGTTTACTTCATTCTCAAGTTTGGCATATCGGGTTTACTTCGCCATGTTGTCACAGCAATAGCCGTCAGAATGCGTGAATGATGTATTTACCAAAGTGTTGATTGGATGGTTGATGATGTTGCTGATGTTGGATAATGAGCCGCTGATGAACCGCTGCATGTTCCCGTAAAACAGATATTCACCGAAACCAAGGTTGTCATAACTCATTCAAGCTGACATTGTTTACGGTTCTGTCTTGATTTTGTAAAATCCCGCGAAAGAACCTATTTCTCGGTTTAAATTATAGACTTGTAAAATCCCGAGACAATGAAAACATCCTGGTTAAAGTAATGAGCATTTCCGGATCTATCTTACGGTTTATTCTTGGTTTTGTAAAATCCCGCGAAAGAAACTATTTCTCGGTTTAAACCATAGAATTGTAAAATCCCATGATGATGGAACCATCCTGGAGAAAGGAAAGTGTAGGTAGGGATCCTTTCTGATGCTAGTGCTACGGTTTCTTCTTCGAAGAAGGGATAAAATGGTGTACTTCATGAATTGAATGTGTGTTTGGATATTCGTCATGGCAGTTTGGTTATTACAAGGTTTTACGGGGTTATGTGCATTTAACCATGGTCGGGATGAAACCATTATCAAAGTTCATTTAAATGTCAAAGAAGGCTAGATTTGAGCAGTGAACCAGAAGATGTGACAACGGGGTTAATTCATTATTATTTATTTGAGGTTGAAGTGAAATATCACGGGCGAGTGTACTTAGTATCTGAAGGTATCGGGGATGGTTGGATGAAGATTCTTCAAGATCCTTGTTCGAGCTTATTATCAAAAACGAAGACTTGGAAATCTAGTTATTGTTGGGTGACTTTTACCTTTTCTTTTACCACTTGGGGGAATTGGGCTCATACCACCACAAAATAACTATCACTTTAAGGAGTTACGTTGTAGTGCTCAGTGTCACATTCAATTGTGGATTTTCAAGAGGTGATGTACGTCTTATACTTGATGGTTGGTTGGTTGAAGAGTATAGAGTACATAGAGAGTACTTAGAGATGCTAATGGAAATCGTCACCGCTCTTTGTTAAATATGTGCAAGTATAAGTCACGAGTTCGGGTTAGTTTACTTCAGGGTCAAATTCATTCTATTGGTTTTTCTCCAACAGCTGTCACGACAAAGAGCCAACTGAATGATAATGGGGTTGATTACAAGTTTGCCAAGAGATGATGAAAAGAGAGAGATTATGACGTCTGTTCACATCAGTTCAGGCCTCGTACTTCATCATAATGACGTATGAACACAACAGTTCATGCCTCGTACTCTAAAGAAAAGAAAAGTGTACGCTTCAGTGCGCTTTATCTTCTGAAGAAGAGAAATCTTCTCAATTATGACCATTCTCATCAACATGCTTCATACTTTTTCCATGTGCTTCAGTCATCAAGTGAACCGGGCTACCATTGATTGTTTTCTTATTCAACTTGCTCTACTATAAGGATGATGGCGACATCATGTGCTAATTTTGCGAGGGAGAAGTGTGAATAGAATACATTTGGATGATTTTACTTATTTAGTCAAGAATGGCAACTTCGTCTGCAATTCTTGAGGGGGAGAAGAAGTATGATAATTCTGCATGGTTGATTGTTATCTGAGAATAAATGGTCAAATGGCTCCAAACTCATGTAAGAACCGAGCTTCTTCTTATCGGGTCATCTTTACATGGAGTTTCTTCTAAGAGTCGTTGGTTGACATCTTCACTCGGATTGATGAGTCTATCGACAAAGTGCTTCCGGTTAATGCTTCACGTATACATCAACATGATGATTCCAAACAATCTCTCTATTCTTGTTTGATGAGATTGGTAGTTTGGTGTTACCATCTTGTGCGTTCGTTGCGGCCTGATTGCTGATTTCCTTGATGAACATCTTTCTGTTCTTGTTTGATTGGGAGGATTTTTGTTAAGGGAATTTGCAAGATGTAAGTTAATTGGGATGCTTTTTGGTGGGATGCTTTTTGGTGTGAGTTGAAGATGTTAACACTCTATTCCCCATTCGGACAATCTTGAAGAAGGTCGAGTCTACAGTCGGTTCTATATTCTCTGCTACATGTTAGAAGACTAAAGACGAGTTGCATTTGATTATCTAAAGACTTCTTCTTAATCAGGGCATTTATCAAACAGATTGTCGGTTTAGGGGAGAGCACTAATTGGGGGAGAGTGATATGTCGAATTTAATCCCTAATTAGACTTGCTCATATTCTTCAGCAAGTTGATTCTCACAAAGACTTCTAATGTTCTTCTCAACAGATTTCTAGTATTTGGGCTTTCAAAGAGTTGCTGATTCTGAAGTATCATACCCAGCAAGGGGGAAGGAGACACGCATCTAAACGCGAGTAAACTTGATGAACTTAATACTTCTAAGTAATTGAAGATATCCCGGGAAGACAAATGTTATTACCGTAGAGAAACTCAAGGTTTGACTCATGGCGAGTAAACTTGATGAACTTAATTCTTCTAAGTGATTGAAGATATCCTGGGAAAACAAATGTCATGACCGCAGAGAAACTCAAGGTCTTACTCATCAAGGCGTTTAGTGTTCTTATTCTAGCTATGTGGGGGAAGAGATCGAAGAGTTAGTTTCTGAAGATGAAATAGGTACACAAGTGTATGATGATTTTGATGTTATCACAATCATCAAGGGAGAGAGATTATGTACATTGGGGATGCTCAGCTGTTTTACTTGAGGGCTTAATCTATGATTCAGATATAATCACTTATTCCGGTGTTGTCATCCACAGATATTGTCACCCGCAGAGATAATCAGTGATTCGGTCTGCATCTTCAATGTTATCGGTTATTCTCTCTTTGGGCATTTGGGTACTTCGGGTTCTTGAGCTTCATACACTTTCTTCAGGGGGAGAGAAAAGTATACATCGGGGTTATTCTTTGGCTATTGGACTTAATCTGCTACTTCGATGGTATAAGTTTCTTTGTCTTCGGGTATGTGTATTCGGGTTCGTGAGCTCTAGTCTAAGAGACTGGCTGCATCATTTCAACTACGTATGGGAAGTGGTCTCTTGACACCTTTCGGAATGGATTGCTTCATACTTCAGTGGAAAAGGAATTTGAGAAGAGGTATTCAAATATGGGATGATACGTTGCTGTTCTTCTACTTGATGATATAACCCCGAATGGAGATCCTCGATTATCGTTCTTAAAAGGAGCAGCGGTATTTATGATAATGGTGTGCTTCTTTGTGCACCTGGCTAAGGCAAGCTTGAAATAGAGCTTCGAATCTGCTCATCTAATGGATTTTTGATTTGGGGGGAAGCTGCCAGAGTCTCACTTTCAGATGGTTCTCTCTATTCAGGAGCCTCAAAAGCTTTGGTGGTGAATGTTTAAGAGATGATGACTTCTATCTTCTACAACGGGGCTATTCGATATCCTTATCTCGGTACTCGTTTCATCATCTTCTTTAACTATATCATCTACTCTATCTTTGTATATATTTATCTGAAAAACCAAATACAAAAATATAAAACTAACAAAAGCAAAATAGAAAAATATAAAATCTTCAAAAAGCCATAAAAATCAGAAAATTTCAGAAAATACCAAAAATATGTTTTCTAAAGACATGGCTTCTGGTATCGATAACATCTGCGGTCTTAGAAATGTCATTCAATAATGGCACGGGACCATAGATGAAGTTCGAGCAGGAGGTGTAAATATTCTTTTCCATAACATGTCTCAAAATATGGCTTACAGTTATTTCAGACTGTAACTCGGGCTTCAAATGATGGCTTGCAGTTACTTCAGACTGTAACCCGCGCTTAAACCATGGCTTGCTATTATTTCTTATAGCAACCCGTTCTTCAAGAAAGGAAAGTGCTGCGCTAAGCCAATTTTCAAATATTTCGTGCACTTATCCTAAAAACAAAACAAGGAAAGCATGTCGTCAAAAAGACTGCTGCTCCTACACAAATGTTTTTCCGTCTAAAATTCTTCAGAAAAATATTTGGTGTTTTAAAAAAAATGGTGGTAAATGAGTTGTTTGAAAATTAATCAGATTCAGAGTTTTTCGTAAAAATTGAAAACTCAATCAATGACTTCAGCTCTTTTAAACCTTTTAGAAAATGAGTCATTGATTGAGGGGGAGAATGTTTTCAAATTTATATCATCTATCGGACTTATCTAATTATCCTAAATGCTTAACTGAAAAATGATGTTAACCTACGTTGAAGGACTAGGTGCCTAGGATATGATTGTTAGGATTAGATGATTATAGTTTGATGAACATATTATTCCCATACCTTATATGATCTGATTAATATGTTGAATTGACTGTTATTAGTCGATTGCAGTTTGGGTGATGTCGACCACCATATATCTGTTTGTGTTCACTAACGTATGCAGGTATTCTGGTATAAGAATGTTCCCGATCCGGATCCCACATAATATGATGAGTGGATGCCGAAAGGAAAGGGTAACTATTTCTTGGGTTGACAAATGAAGAAACGTAGCTTAATTTGACTTCAATGGAGAGTTGGCATAATTGCAACGTAAGAGGTCTCACTGCATCAGCAGATGGTTTTCTTCTAAGTGATTGAAGAAACGGAGCTTAATTTGACCTCAGTTGGCATTCAAAATGCAACGTAGAAGAAGTCTCACTGCATCTGCAGACGGTTTTTCTTCCAAGCCCTACAACAACAACAAAAGCGGCTCATCCACCTAACGATCTTTGTGCAGATAACATTTTTTTAAAACAATATTGTTTTGAAAAATGGAAAAATATTGGTTCTGAAAATTAACTGGATTTAATTTTGAAAATCACCGGACTTCATTTTTATCAAAACCTAAGTCACTCAATCAATGACTACGGTCATCGATTGAGGGGGAGACTGATTTAATTTAAAGTATTTTCAAACCATATTTCATCAATCAAGTCCGTTTGTACGTTAAAAAGTGGTGATCTAAAGATTTAATGTTATGTCATGGTATGATTTTTCTTTTGAATCAAGGTCTTTCAAAATGAAATTTTTTCTGTTCTTGTTTGATTGTGAAATTGTTTTATTTTACTTAAAGATCTCTTAAAACTATCATACCTGACACTAACAATCTTTAATGTCTTAAATGGTCATATTCGTCATTTTTCAAAAAATTAAATCTTGCCACGTCTTTCCTCAAAATCTTTTAAATGATTTAAATCAATTGGGATCACAAATCTCAAAAGGTTTGAAATTTTTGATCGGGGGAGAGATCGTGATTTAAATCTCAAATTTGTTTTAATGGAATCAGTTTTAGTCCTTTATAGGCACTCCTGCCTCCTCCATGTGCCAAACGATTTCAAATACACAATGCACATGTTGAGGAGGAGGATTTATCCAAAAACATGATGAGTATTTAAACCAGACTACATATTCTCCCATGTTTTCTAAACCGTATTAAATCACTTGGGATCCAAAATCTCAAAGGGTTTGATATTTTTGATCGGGGGAGAATTTGTGATTTAATAATGAAATTTGATAAAGGATGATCTATTTGATTCAAAAGTGCTAGTTCTCTCTAATATGTGCCAAACTCTTTCATTTATTGATGCACATATTGAGGGGGAGCGAATGGTTTCTTAATGGCTTGTGTGATCGTAAATGTGCTTCAAAAGAACTCTTTCCTCTATGTGATAAAATGATTTCAAATCCTATGCACATATTGAGGGGGAGAATTTACCAAAGAAAATCAAATGGCTTTTTTCTATGAAAATTGTGATCAAAGAAAATATTTCAAAGTCCTCTTGCCTCCATGTGCTAAAACATTTCTAAATCATATGCACATGTTGAGGGGGAGGTTTTCTAAATGATCAAAACTATTAAGGTAAAAAATGCTTTGATCTCGTATTACAAGTACCTTGATTGTTTTTCCAAATGTCTTTTTCAATTGGTTTCAAGAAGAAAAGAACAATACCAAAAGACCGACCAATTTACTTTATGCATGGTGTTATAAGGATGGTTAGGTTAGGTATTTGTTCCCACGATCCGCCAGAACCGGAGAGACCTACCCAGGGATAATCCACTAGATAGTGTAGAGTCCTTAGGTATATTGAAAAAAGGAGAAAAATGAGAATATGGGAAGAGTGCCGACTGAGATAGAGCTAGAACTGAAATAAACCCAACAAGGTTCTAGTAATGAAGTCTCGGTAAGCACTGAAGGGGTTGAAGAATGAAAAAGAAATGAATATGAAAAAGGGTGAAAAGAAATAGCCCTCTAATAATTCAACCTTAAGGCAGAAACCGGGTTCAATACATATGCTACGGGTGGTTACTAAGGTAACACCGGTATTGAAGACAAGATGTCATGGACCCAGTGACGCACTGCAGTAAACTTCCCAAACTACTCAAGTTCCTCTTAAAAGGGCTTGTTTCATTCTCACGGGGAACCGACATAATCTATCGACTTTCTCTTAGAGATTGTTGATATTGAAGAAGGATACCTTCTCCCTAGTCTCTGGCATAGGAACCAAATATGCACTATTGAGTCTAGAGCCAAGAGCTCATCCACAATATCTCATTAGGACACTATTCTTGAAGACTTGTTGTTTCACACAATGTGGAAAGTAAGAAAATATTTTAAGAGTCCTACGCATTATCCTTGTGGTATTGCCAGAACATCCGAGTGATATGTAAAAGTATTCACGATGAAGATGGAAATCCTTCTAGAGCCAACATCAAACAAGCTCTTGGTGGGTGGCAAGTGAGATCTTTTCTAAAGATTAAGCTTGTGACAACTGGATAGAAACGATGGGGAGATTCATTCTTGAATCAACCTTGGTCCAGGAATGGAATTGACGAATACTTTTGGAAAAACCGTTCGATGTGCAAACCTTCTTTTCTCTAGCACGTCGAATGTGTACTCATGTTTTCAAACACAAAAAGTATCTCTGATTGAAAAAAATACTTTTGGAAAAACCGTTCGATGTGCAAATCTTCTTTTCTCTAGCACATCTAATGTGTACTCTTTTCATATACAAAAAGTATTTTTGATTGAAAATTGATCTTTCTCATAAAACCTTCGTCGTATTGCAAAACTCTTTCTTCTAAGCAATACGCGATTGTTTTCAAATCATTTTTCATCAATCAGTGAATCTCAATTCGCTGGTTCACTCACTCCGTGTTGTCTTCTTTGAGACGTTCCGGTTTGAGAACAGCTAGAGCAGCTGCGAAACCCTGTCAAGGTGATTCTTAGGAATCCTACCTGATCACAGACAGTACTTGTACTGATCAACGGGGAACCGTGGGCCGTGTACCTCAATTCAACGAAAGTGATCAAAGACAATTTCGTGCACTTTATTGCTAACTGTTGTTTGCAGGTACATTTGGACGGTTGCAGCTGATCATAATTGAGGAGTCAATCCAAAGCCGCATGCTCACAAAGAACCACACTTAATTTGAAGAAATCATGACGGTGCATATCTACATAACCCGCTCGATATTTCATACTATGCCTTTGCTTCGCTGCTGCAAATATCATGAACCAGTAAGGCTTCCGCTACTCTGATGGAAAGATGTCATGATTCAAAAGTGTGAGCATGTCGGTCCAAAAGTCACAACATCACATGAAGGCAACACAACTATGGATGATCCAGAGAGATTTGATGTGGCTGATGATCTCAATGAAAGCTCGATGATCATCAAAGATGTGGATCAGTTAAAGGCCTCCACTGAAAGTACAAATCAATGCGGACTTTGAAGAATCGCTACAAAAGCGCAAAGATTGCGGAATTGAAGAATTGAAGTCTACGAGCTCAAGAACAAAGACAAAGAAAGAATGCTAGGATTCAAAATATAAATCATGGGGTGACCTCCCTTAGGGGGAGATTGTTAGGAATTGGAAATTCCATAAGTAAAGTGTCGGTCACCCCAAATATTATCTAGCATAAGTTAGCTCGTAGACATATCATTAGTTACGTTATTTATCAGTTTATTAGTTAGTTATTAGTTTAGTTTAGCGTAGTGTAACACCGTGGAGGAAGGACGGGTCTTTATCCACTGTATGCCTGATCCACAGTCCGTTAAGAGGACGTATTATTCTGTAACTATAAATACCCCTTCCATCCATGGAAGGGGTGTGGCTTCTTTGAATCTAACCTTTCATTTGTTTAAGCAACTCTCTTTCAAGAACCTCCTCTCAACTCTCTTCATCTATCTAAAATGGCTTTCTTATTTAATCACAATCCTAGACCACCCGAATCATTAAACAACATAATATTCACGATCCTACATCTCCTGATGATGAGGGAGACTCGATATGAGAGGGAACCTCTGAACCCTCTAAAAAATATATTTCCTTCACAACTTCTATAAAAATTCGCATAGAAAGCGTACATACAAAAAAACTATTAATTTGCTTATCAAAACTTGTAAGTTCTAGTTTACTACTTCAATCATTAAAAATTAGGGCATCACAGTGTAACAAAAATCTATTCACAAAAAATTAGGGCATCACAGTGTAAAACTAATGTATCTCAGTTATAAAATCTCATTCAGACATTTTATCAAACACTTGGTGTACAGTTTTTGCAAACATGTTTTCATGCATTTATTTCTTAATTTTTTTTCAAAATAACAATTCTATACAATGAATCATGTCAATTAGCTCTGAAAATCATTACATCTATAAACAAAGATGATGATTAATGAATCAAATTTCATATAAACAAAAACCTAACTCAATATTAACAACAATTTATACTGATAAAACAACAACAATAACATATATAAGCTTTATAATTGATTTTAAGTAGCAAAAATAACCAAACTATAATTGAAATCAGTTACATACCTTAATTTGATCTTAGATTTGATAAATTATGATGAGATGATATTGTGAATCTCTTATAATGACATCTTATCAGATAACACGATAGGATTTTGTGATGAAATGATTTCGTGAATATGATTTCATTTATATTCGATTTGATAAATCTGGAACTGAAAGAGGGATAAGATAAAATGAGAGAAAGAAGATCGATGTGTGAAATAATAGAAAGAAGAAAAAGAAAAAGTGAGAGAAAATTAGACATTATATATGAAATGTGTGAATTTACAAAACACTCCCTTAAAGAATAAAGGAAGTTACAATCAGGTCCCTGTAGTTAAATGATAAAAAAAGGAGGGGAAGAGGGGGTGATTTAACGGTTGAGATCACTTCTCTCACTTTTATCTTGAGATCAACTTTTTAAATGATCCAATCTATATATATATATATATATATATATATATATATATATATATATATATATATATATATATATATATAGGGTAAAGTTAAAATAAAAAGACAAATATCCGTAAAAAGAATAAAAATATTATTTAAAAAAAAATTATTTAAAAATTACAAAAAAATTCCACAAGATCGGGTATGTTGGTGCATAAAACTTTTGTGAGAACTTTTTTTATAATTTTGAGTTTTGATACGTTTTTATTAATGCACAAAAAACGAATTTTGATGCACAAAATTTTCAACTTGTTTTAGTTTGATGCGCAATGTTATTTTGATAAAAAAAAAAGTCAAAAGAAGTTGGGTGCAAAAACCAATTTTTGATGCACAAAAAACGATTTAATGCGCAAACGTATTTTTTCATAATTTTTTTTTCGGAAAAAATATCCACTTTTAGAAGAAAAAAAATTCACAACTTTTTCATGCACCATCATACCCGATCTTGTAGATTTTTTTGGGAATTTTTCAAGAATTTTTTTGAAAAAAAAAATCTTTTTATCTTTTTACGGATATTTGTCTTTTTATTTGATCTTTATCCAATATATATATATATATATATATATATATATATATATATATATATATATATATATATATATATATATATATATATATATATATATATATATATATAGTTAGGATCAAATACAAAGATTATTTAAAATAAGAAGGAATAAGAAGAACTATAACCGCAAATCCGAGATGCACCGATAAAAAGTAGATGCATCCCTATAACTTAGATGCATTATAACGCACCATAGTGTGTTTTCTAGGTTTTAAGCAGATGCATATATGTATATTAGATGCATTTCATGATTTCTCTTGTTTTTCGTTCCTCTACACGTGCCGAAATCATGAAAATCAATTTGCACCATCTATACATCATATTAACTTTCGAAACTCAAGATGTTGCATCTGTATGAATAGAAATGCATCTAATGCAAGTCGTTGCTTCTCAAATGCGTGGTTTTGGTCACTTTTCACCACTTCTTATTTTAATTTGCTTCTAACTGGATCCCATATATATATATATATATATATATATAGAGTTAGGATCAAATAAGAAGAATAATTAAAATAAGAAGGATAAAAAGTAACCACAACCACACATTCTAGATGCACCTACAAAAATGGATGCATCTTCATTCAAATTTTCCCTCCCAAATTAAAACGTGTGGCTAGAATTATTTCTTACCATTCTCATTGTAATTATTCTTCTTATTGGATCCCTTCCATATATATATATATATATATATATATATATATATATATATATATATATATATATATATATATATATATATATATATATATATATATATATATATATATATATATATATATATATACTAGCTTCATAGCCCGCCCGGATGGGCGGGCTAGCTTCATGAGTTTACCAGTTAATAGTAAAAGACCATGTAAAGAATACCATATGATTACAAAATGAAGAAAACTAAAATGTGTGACTAATATATTAAAGATCTAACAAAAATATAGCACATTGGAATTGCTTCATCAGTTTGCATACATGTTAACAAATCGGGAATTCCACAACAAAGTGGATATACAACTTAACCCTTATAAATGGCCCTTCGGTATATTGGAATTGCTTCATCATTTGTTGCCTTGAATTGATATTAAGAATAGTCAAAGCACCATCATCAATTCTTGCACCAAAGTTTGCCATATTTCAATACTTTCAAAACTACAAAAAATATATATATAAAAAATAAAAGAAAAATAATAAATTAGCATAACAATCGAGATACATGAGGACGTTACCAGGCTTACCTAAATGGCTTAAGATAAATTGGAAACCGTAAAGCGCCTAATGTGTGCTTAACAAATATGTCCTCACCTTTTCGCTTAAACATAAGGTGCTTTTTATGTTGAATTGCAAACACAATACCACGAGTAACCATGTCAGGGTACAAAAGACAATATCACATAACCGAGTCAAGCAATAGAATATTTATATAGATGGATACAAAATAGACCATCTATAGATACAAATTATACCAACCAAGGATGTGCATTTGTGTGATTTGTCTAAAGATATTGCAGCATGTGTTTTTTTCCTAGTGAATATCTGTTAATCAACAAAAAGTTTTTATACCTATCATACTATTTATTAATTTGCCAAGTGTACCTGTTTGACTTGTTTCTTTCTTTACCAATTTTTTGTTCAATTTACCAATTTGTGTTGATAATGTTTTAATACAAATTGATAGAGTTGTATTTTATTTTAATTCCAAGTATTCAGCTTCCTCATTGATTTATGCATCTTTCTGTTCATTTTAGCAAGGTTAGATCTTATAGGAAAAATTCAAACCAATTCTGACCCTGACCCGTTAGAGTTTCGAATCAAATCGACTAATAATATATTTTTTTTTACATGATTGCTTTTATGTTGTTAACTACTTCATCACAACTAATTCATGAATAGTCCATTAACTACCAATCACAAAAATTGGTTTCGGCTTTAAAGTTTGACATAAATTTGATTATAAGTTTCTTTGTTAGCATTTAACCCATGTGCCTAGAAGGATGCCAAGTAACACCAAAACACCACTTTTGTGTCTACATTTCTATTTCGGGCAGTAAACAAATCTTTAAATAAAAGCTCTAGTGCACACTAAAGGAGACCAAATGACAGTATGACACACTTGAATATACAGTATAACAGAAACCAACCAAGATAAAGTTGAATATGAAGGTACCTTGTGAGTTGTAATGCCTTATCTTTTGTTTGTAAATTTTTCTACTTTGGCTGCTACATGTGAAGATAAAATGGCATTCATATCCTTTTTGTAGATAAAAACTGTAAAAGAGCATTAAGTAGCAAAATGAAAAATATCAAATATGAGAATCAACGCTAAGAAAATCCCAAAAATCCATATAGGAAACTGCATATGTGTCTTAAAATAGCAAAGCAATTGTAGGAAAAATAAAATAATGCACCAAAGAAGTTAACTAACGTTTATTAAGAATACTTTACTCATGTAATTTTTGTATCAGGCTATAAGAGTTGCGCCTCTCGTAGTACAAACATAGTAGGGTTATTCACTTATTTTCAAAGATAGCACCATCTTGCCACCGATATACACATGTAGAAGTCATATATTAATGAATAAAGCTCTTCCACTGACAAGTTGATTGTAGAAAATGATTAACTATCAGACTGAAGTGGACTTTATCGGTTCCAGCCATATTTTGTTCAAAATCAATTTATTGAATCTAACTACCTGGTGGAAATTTTTATCGCCTGAGCTTCATCGAGGACCATATACCGCCATTTCCCACATCTGAAATACTTCTTATCCGACATAAGGATTTGGTAGCTGGTAATGAGAATGTGAAACCAGCATCCCTGTTAAGTAAAAATTTAGTGAAATGCTCTTGTGACATACATCATGGCTTAAACTAAAGACTCACACTTTAACATAAAGCTATACAAGAATTTTGCAGTTCTGTGCACATTATGGATACTGAAAAAAATGAGGTTTATTCAATTGTTTAGAGTAAAAAGTATTGATATACATATGGATAAGAACCATGTTGATAGATAAGTACCTACGATAAAGTTGCTGTCTGATCTTACATACCACTGCAATGCATAATAGTAAATGTTAATAACTACATAGTAGGGAATAGAGAGAGTCAAGTAGAGCACTTTCTTTAGCCAAATGAGCCAAGAATGACATTTGATATTCAAATAACTACATTCGAAAACAACATCAAGTTTCAAAACAAAAATAATAAATAAATCATTAAGGACTTCTATCAACTCGTGGATTATCATAAAAGTACAATCAAATAATCAAACACATATTATTGGACAATCAATAACAAATTGGTTATTTTATAAATGTATGAATAATTATGAAGACACTCAAATAGCATAAAATGAGACCCTACAATACATACCTGTCTGATCGAAATTGTAGGATTGGACAATCACAAACCGTCATTGTTAACAGCTAAAAAGAACCCTAAACCTGACTAATTCAATTTACCTTGCCAAATAGTGATAAGAGGTTGCGTTTTAAAATATGAACCCCATCAGTAAAAACTGAATTTGTTAGGAGGTGATGTATTGTATATTGTTTTGATGTGGGTGGAGGCTAGGGATTGATTTTGGTGTAATTGATTGAGAGTAAATGTCAGATTGACGTTTATTAATATGTTTCTTAAATGACATTTTTGAAAAGTTGGTTCCTAAAAAAATTGAAGATGGCGTTTCAAAATAAATTCCATAAATATCTTGACGAAATTTGAACAGGTATCTTGAATTTTTGATGACTTGCCTTTATTTATCAATTAGGGAATGCAATTTTCTATCACAATTTGTTCCATGCTCCGTTGGCCGAGGTGTTCGTGTGTGGTTTACCAGCCCAGGGTTCGAGCCTTTTAAGTGACAAATTTTTTTCTTATTTAGCCGGCAATGGTGCCATGTCAACATTTCCACCTCATCATATGATGTTCCATGTCATCATTAATGTGCCTAGTAAGCATTAGTGATGTGTCAATGTAGTCCCATATATATGTATATGTGTGTATATATATATATATATATATATATATATATATATATATATATATATATATATATATATATATATATATATATATATATATATATATATATATATATATACACATATATATATATATATATATATAGAGTGTGGTTAGTGTAGAAAGTAACTCAGATAAAAGTATAAGAAGGCATATGAACCATTAGATTGTTTCATTTAATGTTAAACTTGTGTGTGAGATCATTTTGGGTATAAAATGTAAATGTTCAACTAAAAGAGGGACTAGTTGTACCATTATATGTATGCATAAGGATACCAAAGTCATTAAAAACAATCCATTAATTACCATTTAATACATTGTTGTACACATTTTTATTAGAATTGATTACACACTACATTTCATTAACGTTATTTTTTTTTATTCAAAAAATAATTTCAATGTAATACATTGTTGCACACATTCAACATAATTCACGTCTTTTTTTATTGTTCCAAAAATAATTTCAAATATAAAAATTGACACATTTAATACATCATTGTACCACATTTTTATTTAAACTCAAACACTTTATAAAGTGACACATTTTTATTAAATTTATGGTGACACACAGATTTTTTGATAATTTATTTATGACACACAAAATTTCTTTATACATAACATAGTGACACACCAATTTTTTTTGACACATTTGTAATGTCATACTAAATTTCTTGATGTTTATATAGTGACACACTAATATTTTAGTAAATTCGTAGTGCACACTAAAATGTTTTTTGATACGTTTGTAGTGACACACTAATTTTTATGACACACTTTTAATGACAAATAAAGTCTTTTGGCACACCTAATTTCATAATATATTAACATAAAAACAAAAAGTTTAAAAGTTAACTTACACACAACAAAAATACAATTATTTTGCAATCCATTAATACTTAAACATCACCCTCAAAAACAAAATAACTAAGCATGAAAGAAAACTGACGTTAGTCAAATTGAGACATAAATAGGTGTTTAAAGAGGGTTAAATAAGGAGTGGTTAAATGCCTAAAATACCCTTGTTATTTAAATGACAAACTTTACACTTTCAACCCTTTTTATCCTTTTTACCCAAATATACTTTTTGTTTGATCCAACCTCTCTCTCTCTCTCTCTCTCTCTATATATATATATATATATATATATATATATATATATATATATATATATATATATATATATATATATTAATTACATATGGTTGTTACATTATTGTTATCATAAGGGTAATATGGCGGATTGAAGTTCATTCAAGAGAAGAATATGGTTCGTCTAACAAAAATCTATACAAAAGAACAGTTAATAATTATACATCTAAATTTTATGTAAACTCATGTCTACACGGGTATTATAACTAAAATGCATTGGGCATAGTTTTACTCAAACATACAAAATTACTCGAAAATAAAAAATTATAAATAAATGTGCTTACGTTGAAAGTTTATATTTAAAAATCAAAAGTTGATAAATCTATTCTCACTTTATGTTACTTTCTTTTATTGTCTAAATAACCATATAAGATTTTATAATAGTTGAACTTACAACAATAACATGGTAACCCAACCGTCAATGCTCCAACTTAAAATTAAACTATGAGTTTAAAAGAATTATCAATGAAAAAAACGAACATATGGTAACTAAACTTTATTTATAAAGTTTTGTGATTAATTTTTTTAAAAATATATATGAACCCTTACTACGTTCGTAAAAAATAATTATATACCAAATTAAAAACAATAATTTAAAAATAATAACTATTTGATTTTAATACATAAAAATATATTATTAAAAAATTTAGAAAAAATCCCGTGCGTGCACGGGCGTTATAACTAGTTTATCGATATAATAATATCTCGCTAAACTAATAAAATATTTCGGTCCCAACATCATTTATTTATAAAAGTTTTATTGTATATTACATGTTTCTTATCTGAAAACAATTATTTTTAGACAAACGAGGTATGTAATTTTATTTATTTTATTATTCTTTTCTTCATAGTTAACATACAATAAGTTTATGAGTTATTAGATATAAGCTTGAGATAAGTATTGTGTGTTTAAAGATCGATAATGAGTTTTCCACAAAATATATGATTTTTACTAACTAGTTATAATACCTGTGCACGCACGGGGTTTTTTGACATAAATTTCAACTATCAATATTTTTTGATTTTGGTGATTCTTTATTGTAATCCCCTTCTTTTTGGATACTTGTCTTTTATTTTAGTTACCTTTGAATTTATTTATTTGTGTTAGATGCCAAAAATGTTAGTTTTCTTGCCATGGTAATAATGAAAATTCACATAAGGTAATTAAGCAACATATGTATCTAATAGTGTCTCTTTGGCCTTCGTAACTTCTTTTGTCAATCTCGTGGTAAAAACTTTGTTTAGAGCTTAAAAAGATATATGTGGAAAGATGAATCAAAGGCCTTCTTACAAACAATATTTGGTCGATTCATCTCAAAAAATTTAAAAGCGCCTCTCCAAAGCTTTTGTTAGATTTCCATATTAAACATAATGTTTAATTATAGTTGAGGCTTTATTATTATTTGTAGATTTCAGAACTCCTCACCGGAAAAAAAGTGTATTGAGTTCAAGAAAGTGATATAACCAGAGGGATACCCATGAGTAGATCTAGATCTTAGAATAAGTTACTTGCCAATGCTAGTAGTGCATGCACGGGTTTTTAATACTTAGCGTATTTATAGTTAAAAAAATCAACAATAAATATATGTTTGTTTACTCTTACCGACCACCCAACAACAACACCCATTCCCGATGAAGCGAAGTATGAGGAGGCACTTTTAACTTGCTAACATACTCTTACCGACCATAAGTATACCAAATCCCATAAGGTAAAGTATTCTTCTAGATGCATTAAACTGGGTTGTGTGTTGTGTGCCATGAGAAGCCACAATTGTTCTTTCCGCATTTCATTGTTTAATAATGATTTACTAGCAGGGTACTCGTTCGTTGCAGCGGCTGGTATCATGAAATAAAATTTTTCGATGAATAATGTATTTTAGTTTATTATGTTCTTTTTAATAATAAATTTACGGATATCAAGAAATTCGTATAGCCCGTGCCCGTTCGGGCTCGAACCCGTTGGCCCGTGTCTGCTTGGGCTCGAGCCCGTTTGGTCCGCGCACGTTTGGTCCGCGCCCGTTCGGGCTCAAGCCCATTTGGCCCGTTGCCCGTT
This sequence comes from Chrysanthemum makinoi, assembly GCA_910596185.1. NCBI lineage: Eukaryota > Viridiplantae > Streptophyta > Magnoliopsida > Asterales > Asteraceae > Chrysanthemum > Chrysanthemum makinoi. The sequence goes on from OU343220.1 coordinate 217,711,594, forward strand.
CGGGCTTGAATATTTGTATAATGTGCTTTATTATTTGTAGTAGTGAAATTTAATGCATGAATTGTGTTTAATTTGGTTGTACAATATGTTTGATAATTTGTCTTTCTTATGTAAGAGGTGTTTTAATAATTGTATTAATTGTATTTATTGACCAATTAAATAATTGACTACATTAAATAGCATTAATGTGGTGTTTTGTTGTACACTATGCTTCTTGTCTTGTATATCTGAAAATTATGTGCATTAAAGTGTTGTACACTATGTTTCTTTTCTTGTAAGTAGTAGTCATTATATTCATTAATAACATTGATCACTTTAATAGCATTAATGTTGTAAGTCTGAAAATTATATCATGTTTATTTTGTTGTACACTATGCTTATTCTGTTGTAAATCTGAAAATTGGTTGTACCTATTATACATTGTGCTTAAATGGTTGTAATTTTTGATGAAGGGGTGTTTTTAATAGCATTAATGTTGTTTGATAAAATTTTGGTTTTAAAATGACACCACGCTTTATTTTGGTATACAATATGTTTACTTTGTTGTAATTCTAAAAATTTGGTGCATTAAAGTGTTGTAAATCATGCTTAATTTCTTGTACGTCTTAAAATTAAGATTGAATTGCATTCATAAAAAATACAAAGACACTCTAATCTTGTACATCAATCGATTCCACAAGACTGCCTTTTGATGCTCATCTTCATTCATATTAAGTTGCCAGCCTTGAGCAACTTTATCAACCTGAATTAAGGGTATCTTCATGATAAGGCTCATATTTGCATCACGTGTAGTATAATTATTATAAAAAAAATTGCATGATAATTATGTTGGATGGGCCATTGAAGTGGTGGATAACTGGATATGAATAGTCCTTCAACATAATTGAAGATTGACGCATTAAGCATTGGCGTCTGCATGCAGCTTTGCTATCTCTGTTGATCTTTCTATGTCAATGACAATCCTTTTTGAATTGCCGGCAAATGTAGCTACATGAGACATAAAAAAAACAGATTCAATAATTTTGTCATATTTACTTTATCTTGATACTTTAGTTTTCATAGTTAAAAGTACTACTCCCTCATATGTTGTTATTGGTAAATCTAAGAAATATTTTCTGGTAGAATAAATGAAAGAAAACAAAGATCAAACATATATATATATATTATATAATAAAGGAAAAACCCAAGTATGGACTTGACCTGAACTCGGATAGTTGGTGTGACAGACCTGAGCAAAAAACCCAAAATTGGAATAACAAAAGATCATCATTCTCAAATAGGACCGAGCACCGCAGGTTTAAAACCGAACCGGACCGACGAAACCGACCGAACCGACAAAAACCGAACCGGACCGACAGCCCGTCGGTTCGGTTTCGGTTTTAGGTCCTACATGCTTTCGGTTTCGGGTCGGTTCGGTTCGGTCCGGTTCGGCCCAAAACCGACAAAAACATGCCAAAATACACCTAGACCAACAAAACCGAACAGAACCGACGAAAAACCGCACCGAACCGACAACATTCGTTGTCATTGTGTGTAGCCAACTATTTTTTTTTTCATTGTAACACAAACCTTTTGAATTTTTGTCATTGTATGTAGCCAGTTAGATGAATTTGTGTTATTGTATGTACCCAGTCAGGCTTAGCGTTACATCGTTAGTCCTTTTATATTAACGGTCGTTAGTAAATAACTTAAAATTTCGTTCTCTTACGTTTTTATTCGTTTTCATCCGTTATTATACGTTTTTGTCCGTTTTTTAAACTTTTTCGTCCGTTGCTTTTCCGTACGTTTTCGTCTGCTTTTCTTACATTCTCATTCGTTTTCTTACGTTTTCGTCCGCTTTTATACGTTTTCATTCGCTTTTATACGTTTTAGTCCGTTTTTATAAGTTTTCATCCGTTTTATATGTTTTCGTCCGTTTCATCTGTTTTATATGTTTTCAATCATTTTTCATCCGTTTTATAATTTTTCGTCCCGTTTTTATACGTTTTCCAGTTTAAATGTCATCGTCGATTTTCTAACGTTTTCGCTTTTTATATGTTGCTCGTTTTTTATCTGTTTTATACGTTTTCGTCTTTTTTTTACGTTTTCATCTGTTTTCTTACACCTTCATCCATTTTTATACGTTTTTGTCCGTATTCTTAAGTTTTATACATTTTTGTCCGAAAAAGTAAGAAAATGAACGAAAAAGTAAGAAAGCCAACGAAAGCGTATTAAAAAAGATGAAAATGTTAGAAAACAGACAAAAACTTTAAAAAAACAGATGAAAATGTATAAAAACAGTTGAAAACGGATGAAAAACGTATAAATACGAATGAAAACGTAACAAAACGGACAAAACGCATAAAAACGGATGAAAACGTAAGAAAACAGACGAAAACATATAAATATGGATGAAAACGAGCAAAAACGTGTAAAAACGGACGAAAACGTATAAAAACGGACTAAAACATAAGAAAACGTACGAAAACGTAAGTAAACAAACGAAAATGTAAAAAACAGATGAAAGCATTGGACCAAAATGTATAAAACGGACGAAAAAGTATAAAAACGGACGAAAACGTATAATAACAGACTAAAACGTAAGAAAACGTAGGAAAACGTAAGTAAACAAACGAAAATGTAAAAAACGGATGAAAGCATTGGACCAAAATGTATAAAACGGACGAAAACGTATAATTACGGACTAAAACGTAAGAAAACGTAGGAAAACGTAAGTAAACAAACGAAAATGTAAAAAACGGATGAAAGCATTGGACCAAAATGTATAAAACGGACGAAAAATTATAAAAACGGACGAAAACGTATAATAACGGATGAAAACGAATAAAAACGTAAGAGAACGAAATTTGAAGTTATTTACTAACGACCGTTAATATTAAAGGACTAACGATGTAACGCTAAGCCTGACTGGGTACATACAATTACACAAATTCACCTAACTGGCTACATACAATGACAAAAATTCAAAAGGTTTGTGTTACAATGAAAAAAAAATTAGTTAGCTACACACAATGACAACAAGTGTCAAGTTCGATGCATTTTTTTGTCATTTTTCCTTAAAAGTACTACTCCCTCATATGTTGTTATTGGTAAATCTAAGAAATATTTTCTGGTAGAATAAATGAAAGAAAACAAAGATCAAACATATATATATATTATATAATAAAGGAAAAACCCAAGTATGGACTTGACCTGAACTCGGATAGTTGGTGTGACAGACCTGAGCAAAAAACCCAAAATTGGAATAACAAAAGATCATCATTCTCAATTCTCAAATACAACTACACTTTTAGACCTTTTGACGCAATTTGTTTTTAGTTAATTCGTTTCGTGATACAACAACTAACTTACTATGTTAAACCAAATTCTTTCTTCTTGCCGATTCAAAGAACACATCAATATGATGGCTTTTAATGTATAACATTGCTATGGATGATATAGTTCTATGACCCGTGAAATTCACGGGATAAAATTTGAAACCGTGAAATCGATGGAGAACATATTATATACAAACACCGATATGATTCTATTGACATGTGAAAATCATGGGATTAAAAGTTATACAATTAAATCGATCGTATGAGATATCTAAAGTGTTTGTGTATGATAACAACAAATAGGTCCCCCACCAACAATTAGCTGTTAATAAGAATACAAGTATGAATATATACATAAACCCATCAATGTATCGTTTAGAGTTGCAGAAGCAATTGAAGTGCTTGATTAAATTTTGTTTTTGTATAGTTTAACATCAAAGTAAATTTAAATTTTATTTTATTATAGTACCTTTAAGACCAAACTTATGAAGAAACCACTTGCTATGTATCAGCATTTAAAATCAATAATGTTAGAGCATGCCAAATTTCATTAATGGGATAGAGACACATTTTGTTTTAATTTGTTAATGTTTACCGTGAATAATCACTACTACTTATAATGCACTAATAAATCTCTCTCTTATTAAATTTTTAGACTTTCAGACTTGTAATTAATTAAGCATGATGTACAACACTTGAAAGCACATAATTTTCAGACTTACAAGCAAATAAGCATAGTGTACAACACTTTAATGCCCATATTAAAAAAAACACCACATTAATACTATTTAAGTGGTCAATTAGTACACTATTTAATTCACCCCTACACAAAAATAAACAACAATTTAATCACAATGTACAATTTAATCAAGCTAATAAGCCAAACAAACACTAAAAAATTATTAGAAGACATAAATAAAAAATTGTTGCAGAGGCTACACAAATTTTTTCGGCGACCACAATTTTTTCCGACAGCGACACAAATTTTTCGGCGACCGCAATTTTTTCCGGTGACTGTTATAACTTTTTTCTGGCGAGAGAGCGGAGGCTACAACAGCGGCATGCGGCAGTAATTGGCTACAAGTGGCGGCAATAAGAAAAAAAAATACCAAAACGTTAGATCTAAAAAAAACATATAGATCTACAAATAAAATTAATAGATCTTAAAAAATGAACTGATCTATAGAAAAAAAACTTTAGATCTATGAAAAAAACTTTAGATCAACAAAAAAACTATATATCTACAAAAAAAAATAGATCTAAAAAAACTATAGATCTACAAAAAAATATATATAGATTTATACCTCAAAACTTGATGTTGGAAGGTTTCGGTGGGTATTTCTTTTTTTTTTCTTCTTCTTTTTTTTGTTGCTCGAGCTTTTCTATTTCATCAACATAAATTTTGTTTTTGGCTGTGAGAGACTCATCAAAATAAGAAAAAAAAATGTTGTTGAGTTTGGCGCTGCTGTATTGAAGAGGCTGTGTTGAAGACTTGAAGGTGAAAAGGATGAAAGAGGTTGATGTGTTAATTGTTAAACCCTATAATAGTTAACTATTAAAGTATATTTTTGAATGGCCCATTCAAAAGCCTTGTATTCATGTACTAATGAGAAATTCATGGCCCGTAAGATTTTTTTTAAAGACCCATTCAAAAGCCTTGTTACATCTTTTTTACATTTAAAAAAAAAAAAAAAAAGTAAAACTGATTTGTGTTAGAAAGTATATATTGTTTTATTAAAAAAAAATAAAAAATAAAAAAAATAAAAAAAAGGCATGACGACACCAGAAAACTGGTGTTATGTCAAGGAGGGTGTTTTGGTGTCATAACCAAAACTGGTGCCATGGGCAAAAAGTACTGACGTGGCACCACTTTTTTCATGGCACCACCCCATGGCACCACACTGTACCTAGCGCTCTTATGATGATAACTGAATTTGTTTTTTACGTTGATGGTGAGAGTGTATTTTTGTAAAATGAAAGTGACTATGTGTATTTTTTAGAGTGAGAATGTATGAGTTTTTTTTTAGACCGTGAGATGTGAGTTTTTGTAAAGTGTGAGTATTTACTTTTAGGGCAACGGGCCAAATGGGCTTAAACCCGAACGGGCGCGGACCAAACGGGCTCGAGCCCGAGCAGACACGGGCCAATGGGTTCGAGCCCGAACAGGCACGGGCTATACGAAATTCTTGATATCCGTAAATTTATTGTTAAAAAAAACATAATAAACTAAAATACATTATCTATCGAAAAATTTTATTTCAGGGTACCCGCCGCTGCAACGCGCGGGTACCCTGCTAGTGTCATAATAATGGTCTAACCTGATGTACTTTAAGGTGTATGGGTCACAAACAATAAGTGAAATCATAGCTAAGAATAACAGTTGCCCAGATTATTTGTTACTGCCTTGTTATTTGTAATTATAATCAACAATTATTCATAATAAAAACTTTAAAAGTCAATATTTCTAAAACTTATCAACTCTTATAAAATAAAGCATTTTAGGAAGTTTTGTACATTAAAAAAAGACTTCATTGACTTTGAATCAAATTCACCCATCCCGTAAAAGGTTTTTTTTTTATTCGACCCATTTGAGATTTAGAAAAAAAAAATTGCATTATTTCCAACATTGAGATAGCTGTCAGTAGCTGTAGTAACAGAAAAACAATGATTTTTTGTTGGATCAGTCTTAGATAGATTTTTCGAGCCTTTGAAAATGGATAGAATACTTATGTAATCACAAGTAAACTACAAGAGAATCTCTAATAAACTTATGCTTATGCGGAAAATAAACACAAGAGATAAAGAAGACGAATTACTACTAAACACTTGGATCCTCTATGGATCTATATTAATCACCAGAAATTGTTTCTAAGACCGTCCAATGTTCATGGCCGTGAGTTTCTTTTATGCTACAAGAAACCATAATACATCACATTACAAAACGTGTAGAAGATATTCATTGAAGTACAAGTATCCAGTAGCAACTCCTATATCAGCAGCATCAGGAACCATCAACAACAGACACCTGAGTATATTTGATGAGCCTTTACCAAGTAGCTACTCACTCTTGGGATAGCTAGTCCTTTGGTGGAATCATGACATCACCCTGGTGAACTAATAACCAGTCCAACACTTAGAACGTGAATCAATGATGTGTTGAAAAACCCTAATGATTTTTGGCAAACCATCACAGCCATCAACGGATTTGGAATATCTTTACCTGTAGCCGTTAACTCAGGACTAGCCATGGTATTCTACTGCCTTTACCACAAGCCAAGATCTTGTGGGCTAGCCAACTCTTCATCTTGTGAAGACATGGTGAGTTGAGCACCATACAATTATTGGCAAATTGTCAGCCTTCAACGGATTTGATTTCTCTTTACCAGAGCCGTTTGCTCATGGAGTAGCCAATGTTTTGGTATGTTAGACCAATGTACATTGAGAACCCTCTGATTTTGAGTAAACCAACAACTATCAACAGATTTGATGAGCACACCAGAGCCGTACCCTCATGGTGAGTCAACTCTTTCTTGTCTAAGACATGATGAGTTGATTACCATTGGTGGAGTGGTAAGTAACCAACACACTAAACCTGAGAAGAGTATACTCAAACATACAAGTTAGTCAACAAGCAAAATATGTATATGTTTTTTTTTGTTTTTTTTTTAATTTTTTTTATTATTATTTTTTTAATAAAAAAAAAGTGATGCAGGTTTTACTGATCAGGTTTTAATATTTATAAAGTCTCGTTATACCTATGGTCTACCCTAATGTACTAGCGGGCAGTGTAACCGGTCGTGTGTAGTGTAGTATTTGGTAAAACCGAGGTCGTCCCAAGAGCTATGTGTGTTGGATTATTACTAAGTCTAGGTGTCACAGTTTTTAATATGATTTTGATAAGGAATTAATTAACTACTAAAGCAGATAAAAGCAAATAAAGGCAAATGATTAATCAATAGAGGAGAGTGGTGCTAACCTAGTTAATCCTCCTAGCTAGTAATGTCTACGTCTACTTACTTCCAATTACTTCAGGTGGGGTCAAAGTCGAGAGGACAGCATTTGGTCAATTCTCCCTAACCTATCAGCAAAGATGCCACCACAAGAGAAGTCAGGTGTCCCCTCATAAGTCATGTTGTTCCTGGTCCCCTAAGCCAAGTCATTAAGTACCGCTACATGCTAGATTTATAATAGTGAGTGCCCGGGAGTTAGCAACTTAAACTCTCACCCCCTAATTCTTAAGTTCATCAAAACGGTAGGTGATCAGTTGGTCAAATCGCACAAGTGGAAAGGGTCGTCAGTTGGTCATATCTTACCCTTCCCGTCTCAGTATACTCACTTAGGGTCAGCTGGTCATATCTCCTAAGCAACTAGCCTCTACCGCCATTTAAAATTACCGAAACAAGGGTAGCTACCAATAAACTATGCATGCATACACTTAAAAATAATCATACGAAAGTAATGTAAACGCAAACAAAACAATTAAGGAATCATAACTAGGCCAGCACCAAGAGGTGCTTAGCCGCTCATATTAACCATACAAATCAATTCAATATTCAAAGTTACGAAATACATGAATCGAAAGTAAAGAAAAGATAAAAAGCTAATGCTTATCGTAGGGGAGTGATTTCTCCCTTGGAGACAGCTCTGTATGCTCCTCTAGACCTGCCTTTGGCTTCTTCCCACGTTCTTTGGTTGTGGTGTGTGGAATGGGATGCTTTGAAATGCTGGAAATCATGGGGTATTTATAGGCCAGATCTGGGTTACGGCGTAACTAACATAAGAGTTACGCCGTAATCTTCAATTCCTTTGTAATTTGCACTAGATCTGCTGGTTACGGCGTAACCTTATGAGTGGTTACGCCGTAACTTCAATATAACTTGGTTACGCCATAGTTGATGAAGTAGTTACGGCGTAGTTATTAGCGGCGTGGAAACTCATTTGACCTAAGAAGTTACGTCGTAGTCTTGTGGAGAGTTACGCCGTAACCTTTTGATGAGTTGGTTTTCTGAGTCACACTTTAGTTACGGCGTAATGTGAGAGATGAGTTACGCCGTAACTTCTTCAAAGTGAGCATACTATGATAAATCTTTGATATTTCTCCAATTCCGCGTCTCTTTAGCTCCAATGCTCGTAATTTACCTGAAAGTGGAAAACAAGCGTAAATCCATATAAATGATATAAATTACAAGCATTATCGAGGGAAATTGACACTTAATATTCAATTCAGGATTATTTGATGTTATCAAAAAGAAATAAAAAGTATACAACAAGAATGTGACAGAATACCATGATTAAGAAGAGGCAGCTTTGGCAGCAATGAGTCTATCCTTGATGAGCCTAACCAACTCCTCTGCATTGACCATATCATTCCCCACAGTATCAGTAGGAATCACCAACTGATGTTTCAGCATTTGCTCCATAACCTTTTACAGAGAGGGGGTATTGTAGATCTGAAAACATATATATACAGAGATGCCAGACAGAGTTTCCAATGCATGGACATTTGATAGAGGATAGAACTCCCAATGATAAACCTTCCAATCATCCTGTCCTTCCCAAACCCTAAACCCTTTACCATCTTGATAAATTGAGTCAAATAGCACATGAAGATCACCCAACAACAATAGACCAACACCAGTGGCAGTATGAGTCTGAAAATAATCAGTGACCATACCATATAACTTGATGAGATCTTGTCTATCCACCAGATGTAGGATCCCATTAAGAAAAGTGAAATGCTTGAAAGATCCATATTTTCTATAAATAGTATTCACCAGCCCCAAACTAGTAGAAGTTAATTCCTATCTATCAAAAGCAGACCACAAAATAGGATCCTCATCAGCAGAATCATCACCTTCAGCAACTTTGATGAATGTACTCTCCTCAGCCTGTAGATCAAGAGGCTTAGAAATCCTTTTCTTAGCTTTGCTCTTCTGTCTTTTTCTAGGAGTAGAAGAAGGAGAAGAAGCACTAGACTTTGCCATATCAAGGAGGGGAACTACTGGTGTAGCACCAGAAGCAACATCATCTTTCTCAACAGTGGGAATACCCTGTGAAGCTGGTGAAGAGGATGGAACATCATCAGTGGGAATGCTCTTTGTAGCATCAGTAGTAATGGGTGACTCTTTTGGTGTGTCCATAGGGGCAGAGTCCTGAGAAATGGTGTCATGTGATGTGGGGATCTCCTCAATGAGAACAGATGGCTCCTTAGACAGTCCTTCAGGAGAAACAGAGATGTTATTTGAAGAATCAGCAGAATCAGAAGACTTCAATCTTTTATACACAGGTTCTCCTAAAGCAGGTTGATGTCTTTTCAAAGGTGTATAAGGATGAATTCCAGATCTTTCCAATGCATTCTAAAGTCTCTCAAATTCTGCCTTTAACTGATCATTTGAGAACTTCTTGACATTTGCCATGGTCCACCCAGTATTATAGACAGCAGAACTTTGACACTTGACAAAGGCCCTCATGAACTCCCTTTGATGAGCTTGCGTCATAGGTTTATCCCTTTTTTCTTTGGCCCTCCTCTCAGCATTAGCTCTCTTTCTTTGTTTAGCCAATTCAACCATCCTTACAGAATAATCATCGTCATTAAATGCATCTCCTAAAATGGACTGAGCAAGATATGTATTTAAAGTAACCTACCTCAGAATTTTGTCCCAATGAGCTTCAGTAAAGTGTAGAGATGCAACATCTAGCTCTCTTTCTCTTTGAGGAGTTAATGCTGTGGGAATTAGTTGATTGTGTTTGTCAACATCTGCATCCAACTCTGCTTGAACCTGCTCCACCAATTCCTTATCCCTCTTTTCAATTTCTAGATGCTTGAGAAGTCTGGCTTGTTCAGCTTTTGCTTGGTCAGATTCAAGATCCTCTTCTACCATGGGAGCTTTACCCTTATCCAGATGTGCAGAAGAACTAGTTGTAGTATCAGCAAGATCATATATTGGACCAGTGGGAATAGCAGAAAGAACCTTAGTAGAAGGATCATCAGAAGAAACATGTATACTACCAGTAGCAACCTCACCCTTAGTAGCAACATCATCCATGGTAGCAGGAATGGATGCACTATCAGCAGCATCCGCAGAACTACCAGCAGCAACATTCTGAACCTTTTCAAAGACTTGTTCTTCTGAATGCCTTTTTGTCCTTCTTTTTTTGAAAACTTGGAACTTGGGAATGAGAAGAGGTTCATCCTCAGGCACAGAAACGTCAACTTCCTCTGTGGTAGCATCAGCCAATGAAGCAGTAGCAAACACATGAAATGCATTAAAAGCAGTATCATCCTTGTCCCCAGCCGGCTCATCCTCAGAATCAAACACTACTCCCTTACTCCTCATCTTTTCCAATTTAGCTTCCAAATGAGTAACTCTCCCAAGAAGTTGAAGGACAACCCCACCAAGAGTCTTTTTAGTTTCCTTGAGCTCAGCTTCCAAATCATCAACTTTTTGGACATACCTGTCAAGCAACTTAGACATATTCATTAGAGCATCAGAATCCTCAGCTCCACCATCAGGTTGACCTGAGGTATTGGGAGCTTCATTGGACCTGGTAAGAGAGATATAAAAATTTGCACCATTATTGGTGTCATTATCAAAGGTCTGTCTAGGAGGACTCAATGGTGGCTTAAGAGGCTGGTCCATATTAACCTCTAGTTCAAAAGGTATATGGACCTGTGCACCAAGAGGATGAACAGGATCAACAGGAGTATCATGCCTTAGGGATGGTGGTGTGAGAGGTCTAGGAGATGGTGATGGTTGGACATCAGGAGCAACTGATGCACTTGCATCAGGAGCATCTGAAGACCCAATATCAACTGTAACTGATGCAGTGGCACCAACAACATCAGGGATAGGTGGCACATTACCACCAGCAACATTAACTGCACCAGCATCTGCATTGCCAATGGGAAACATAGCAGGCATCAAGGGTCTATGTTCCCCAGTAAAGTTGGTCCTCATGGTAGCAAATAATTTAGCAGTTAACTTTCCCATGGGTCTAGGTGTGAGGTCAGAGGTTTCAATGCCTAAAATGATCTGTAAGAACCTGGGATACATTAGAAATTTATGTTTGGTATCCTTAACATTTTTAAGCATCTCCTAAAAATATACCTAGAAAAATTATACACTCTACCTTGAGAAAGACAAATGATGCCACATGCAATAGAACTAGAGAACTGATCCCAACCTCCTGTCTTAGGACTAATGCACTGGAGGAGGGTGTGAACCATAATGTTAGGAATTAGTAAAATAATAATGTAATAGTATAGTGGTTCCTACTTATAGGTTCTTACTGTTAGTTATATTTGTTTTTGCTGATAGTGCAGTTTCTGCTGTTAGTGCAGTTCCTACTGATTGTATTGTTTCTGCGGATAGTAGTATCCGTTTTATTAGTATTTAGTTAGGATATGCATGAGTTATATTAGGAAGAGATAATGCATATCTTTTACACGTTTTGTAAACAGTGTATTAGGGTTTTTATAGTATAAAAGAAACCTGCGACTATGAGTTTTGGATGTGCTTGAAAACATTATTAGTGAATTAATATAGATCCATAGAGGATCAAAGTATTTAGTTGTTATTATCTTCTTTAACTCTTGTGTTCATATTCCGCGTGAGCATATGTTTATTAGAGGTTCTCCATATTTTATTTGTGATTACACAAGTATTTTATCTTTTTCTTAAAGGCTCAAAAGATCTATCTAGGACTGATTCAACAAATGGTATCAGAGCTTGGTGAGAATCTCTGTCAAAGAAGATCACGTTTATCTCTCAAAAACCCTAAAACTCTCTAACAATGTCAGATAAAGGAGATGACCAGGAAACCCCTGAGAGCAACACTCAGACTCAATCAGTTCAACAGGTTGTTACCACCACCATGTCAAACAATAATGCTAACTTTCCCTATCTCAAGAAGGACGAATATGAGATCTGGGCAATGAAGATGTAAAATTGGATCACTAATAGTGATTTCCATCTCTGGAATGTTGTTCTGAAAGGCAATGAAGATGTAAAACTGGAAGAGATACTAAAGGGAACATAATCATTCTTCCTCCAACATCTGCTGATGAACATATTGCGGTCCAGAGGGAAACCAAGGCAAGGGCAACTTTGCTTCAGGCACTTCCAGATGACCATATGGGTGATTTTCATCACCTTGATGATGCAAAGGAAATCTGGTTGGCCATCAAGGCAAGGTTTGGAGGTAATGACGAATCCAAGAAGATGAGAGAGACAAGGTTGAAGCAGGAGTTCCAGGAGTTCAAGATCTCTAAAGAAGGCATACACAAGGGGTATGATAGGTTTCAGAAGATTTTGAGCCAACTTAATCAGATGCAGTCAAAACCAGACAATGAAGACTGCAACACCAAGTTCCTAAGGGCTTTACCTTCTTCCTGGAGGCAGGTTTGCATCACTCTCAAGGCAAAAGGAGGCCTTGAGTACTTAAGCTTTGATGACTTGTACAACAAGCTCAGGACTCTTGAAATTGACATCAAGGGTCATTCAAGCTATTCTCTCACTCCAACTAATTCTGCATTTGTTAGTGCTACAAGTACTAATACCAAGATGTCATATCCTGATAGTCCCACCTCATCATCAGAAGCAACCATATACACCTCTTCTGGACCAAGAAACTCAAAGTCTAGTAATGCGATGGAAGATGTACTCTACTCGTTTGTTGCTGAAAGTGAACCTCAATAGCAGCTGGCCTATGACGATTTTGATCAGGTGGATAAGTGGGATTTGGAGGAGTTGGACATAAAGTGGCAGATGGCTATGCTTTCTGTAAAAGTCAACAGGTTTGAGAAGAAGTCTGGAAGAAAGATCAATTTCCAGGGAAGGGATGCAGCCAGGTTTGACAAGAAGAAGGTCAGATGTTATGAATGCAGACAACTGGGTCACTTTGCCAGGGAATGCCCAGAAAATAAGGGAAGTGACAAAAAAAAGATACTATGCATTCAAGCTCAAGGAACATGAGGAACCTAAAGCTTTGGTGTCTATGGATTCAATGCTTGATTGGACTGCTCATGAGACTGAAGAGAAGGAAGGTGGTGCTCCTCATCAGTTTGGAATGCTTGCTGAGATTGGTGATGCTGCTGGGGAAATTGCCCTAATGGGTATCTCATCTCAGGTAAATACTTGTATATTTGGGTGTAATGATAAATATGATGTCCTTAAAAGGGAATATGATGACATTGAAGGCCAATATAAAGAATACTATGTTCAGGTTCAAGCCTATAAAAATACTGTTAAAACTTTGGAAAAACAAAAGGTTTGGTACCAACAAAATCAATTGTCTTATGAAGAGAAGATTAGGGTGCTAGAAAGAGAGTTAGAAAATACTACTAACTTGTTAAAATTTACTGAGAATGAAAATGTAAAGGTAAACTTAGAAAAAGAGGATCTAAAAACTAAGTTAGATAGTGAGGTGGCTAGTCATAAACAGTGGCAAGAACAATCTAAGCATCTATTTAAGTTCATTGACAATTCAATGTTAGTAAAAACTAAGATTGGGTTGGGACTCAAGGATTATATAGGGCCAGATGAAGTTTATGACCCTAATGACTATAGTGTTTTTGACCCTGTCACTGATGATGAGGAAGAAAAGTATCGAAAACCTGTTAAGTTTGTAAAAGAAGGAGAAATGCATTTAGTTTCTTCATCAATCACATGAATAGTTAGGCCACTGATAAGGATTTAAAATGTACCTTTTTGAGGGGTCGTTTAAGCCCTTATTTGATCACTTTTGTATCCGTTATTGCTTAATATCGTTCCTTTTCACTTTTTAGGTCTCTTGAAGGCAAACTGCCAGTAATGACACTTATTTGGACGAAAAGTCGCGAATATATGAAGAAAATGGCCAAAGTCAAGAATCGAGACACTCAAGCCGATAAATTACAAGGAGACGCCATCAAATCCGCAACGCCGCCGAGGAAGTTGTGACTACCGTAAGAGAAATTGCTAGTTTTGGAGGACTGGCGGGCTTTAAAAGAGTAGGCGTCGCAACTCGACGCCTAGATTCAATCCGCGACGCCGGAAGCTAAAGAGGACGGCCACGAGCATAAGGTGACACCGCCGCAAGATTAACTTGCCAAGACGAAACCCTAATGACGGCGACACGACCGGCCACAAATCATAAGGTGACTGCCGCACATGTAATCTTATATATAGAATCCGAATTTTCAGTTTTAGAGAGTAGTCTTTTGGGTAAACTTTTGGAGTAAAACCTAAACCGAATCAAGGTCGTATTTTAGGGTTTTAAACCCTATCTTACACCAAGATAAGTTGTTTACTTCATTAATTTAATTACGTCTTTAATTATTTGTGTGTATGCTTGCATGTTCTCCATGTCCGGCTAATTTACTTGTGTGTTTGCTTAGGGAATATGAAACTTAATTATTGAATATTGATTGGTTGTTTCTTATCTTAGTTGATTAATGATCTAGTAATGCGATAGGTCATTCGTTGTGTACTTAATGCTTGATTAATCTTTGTGAACCTTAGGTTATAGCACTATGAGTTGTTGTAAGCTAAACTATACAAAGAGGCCTTAGAGTTAGAGTTTATCATCCCTAGTGGGTTTTGTAGACGAGACCCTTTGGTAACTTCAAAGAGTAGGGAGAAACGCATACCCTACAACTTTAGACACACAACACAATTAGGAATAAGGACGTGACAATTCAACTACCAATAGGAGATAATTAAGGAGTAGTAAAACCTAAGTAAACACATCTTTAAACTATCATATGAGCACACAATAATTAGACATATACTACCACCACCTTAGTTTAGATAATTAGATAATAGTAGAGTAATCAGTAGAAATACCAACCCCCCCCCCCCCAAATCCAAACCCCGAGATTCGTACTTTTCCTTTTCTAAAAAACATAAAAAGATAAAAATAATCTTCCTCAACCCCAACCTTAGCGTAGTAACTTCTCACTAGCATTCCTATTCCCCAGAGAACGATATCAATACCCGTGGCTTACCCTAATACTACACTACAACGATTAGGTTCACTGCCTAGGTGTTGAAAAACTTGCTCGACGAAAAGGAAGTTCCTTTTGACCCCTAACGCTACGTGTAAACGTATCAAGTTTTTGCGCCATTTGTGGAATAGTTATTGTTTAAGCTTGATTTATATCTCGTTTAGGTCTACTCACAAGATTCCTATCAAGTGAGATTTTTTCTTTTTATTAGCTTCCTTGTAGTCTATCCCCCTTCTTTGTGCCTTTGTTCGTAAAACTTATCCATTGACTATTCCGTTAGCCATTATGGAGAACGCGAATTCCGCCAAAATTTTCACCCAATCGACATAATCCAATACATAATCTACCCTTTCCACTCCAAAATGAGATCTTAAGGTTCCGACAACATCATGATGAATCCTTTACCGAGGCATGGACTCGAATTAAATACTTACTACAAAAATTCCTTCATCATGGTCTTGATTTGTTGTCTTCACTCCAATTCTTTTACACTCGTATCAACCACGAAACCCAAATGAGACTTGACTATGTAGCGGATGGGGATATTTGGGGACGTGGTGTTCAAGATGCATGGGAAATCTTTGAGATTCACGCCCAATTTAGAAGTGGAACATGGGACCCAAAAATGAAAGTTTAGACCTATTCTCAATTTGGAAGGTTCAAATAAAAGGTTGTTTAGGAAGGAGATGATTAGAGGAGCTACAATAGTACAAAATGAATGCATAGGAGATCTAGATATAATGGAAAGTAAGGTGGAAACTCCAAGCCCACAAGCCCTACCATCACTTGAGAAAAACACACCGCCATAACTTACCCTAAGAAGTAGAAGAGACTATAGGAACCCCGATTGATATAGAACCTTTGGACCAAATGCCAATAGAGAATGTAGGTTTAGATGCTTGTTGTCATGACCTCTCTCTTAGTCCTAGGGAAGTTCCTAATTTTGATAAAACGGAGCCTCAACCAAAAACCTTACCTAATTTTCTGTCTTTAGATGTGAATCTTGGAATTGAATTAGGCCCCAATCCACCCATCAAAATAGATAGTCCGGGTAGTTGCTTGATAAAGGTGGTAGACTCTAGGCCATGTAGAGTGAAAGCTAATATAGGAGTAACCCATGACCTTACACACTTATATCACCCATTCATGGTTGATAACAAGAAACACTATGGGTTTAAACCGGGTTTATTAGGTCAAGATGGATCCTTAACTAAGAATCTTTTGAAGTTGATAGAAGATGATCCATTTTAGGAGAGATATTTGATTCACCCGCTACACCAATAGACTTAGGTAAGGTTATAATGAATGGAGCACACCCCTTTGAGCATATAAATCACCCATCACCCTCTCCTCACGAGCAAATTTCCACCCTAAAAGTGTGTATCGCTACTATCACCCGCACTTAAACTTAAGTGTAGGGAAAACTTCCCTTTATCTCAAGTAAATAAGGGTAGAGTCGGCTCATGACTCAACAAAAACAAGCTTTTGGGAGGCAACCCATGTATTTTTCCTTTTCCTTTTTATTTGTGTGTCGTATATCTTTTATTGATTGTTAATTCTCATGTTTAAATTTGTAAAAATGCTTTATTTTGTCTTTAATCTCGTCTTAATTACATATAAAGGTATTTTACATAAGGGATAAGTGTAGGGAGGATTACACACGTTTTCAAAAGAAACGTGAACATGAGAATAACAATTGATTAAAAGATATATTTGCGTGTTTGTTCGAGTCAAATGCTTGTATCGAGTCATAATGGATGTTTCGCAGAAATTTTTCCAGATTCTAAAGATATAAATTTTCCGTAATTTTTTCCAAAAATCTGCACCGCTTTTGTCGGGATAACCTTGTGCGGCAGAAGGAATAAAACATCGATCACTTTTTCTCGTTTTCTCGAGCTACTTAAAATTTTTGGAAATTTCCATGTCTTAATTTTCTTAGAAATTCTGTAAACATCCATTCCACAAGCATTATATCCTAGTTTAAATCGAGTCTTATATATTATTACCGCCGATTTTACGCGAAGGTTTCGTTTGTTTTCTTCAAATGTGCAGGTTTTGTTTATCAAGAAGAAGATACATAAAGTTGGAGGAGTTTTTCACGCATACATTCTTCTTGGAAAGGATTTAACCACTACTTCACACACCGATCCTACCGAGCTAATCATGGGAGTATTAGTTTCTTTAGTTTTTAATTACCTTCTATTATCATAACTTTGATACTTTCGGGGAACATTGGGGACAATGTTCAGTTTAAGTGTAGGGAGGGAAAATAAAACGGGAACTTTGAAACTATGCTTATCCTTGATTATTTTCTTTGTCCAAGTGTATTTGTGTAATAAACCATGAGAAAATGTCGGTTAGGCTAATTTTGGCACCAAATTTAAAATTTTTCATAATATATAGGAGTGGGCCATTAGTCTTAACAAAAGCGTCTCACGGATAGGAAGTTATATGACTAGCACAAAACCCTTTACCACTTAAATTCCACCAAAATGTGAGGATCGCCCTTAGATTAGTAGGAATTGAAGCATTCATCTTCAATGCTTAGAGTGTGAACCGGTAGTATATTAGATTCTAGAACTTGTTTTGTGATGCATTCCGAGATCGCTAGTAAGACTACACTTGTGTAGTTAGGAATAACTAAATGATAAGAGGCATTAGGATAACCCTTGTTTGATACCAGTAATATAATTACTTCTTCCACATTGGTTGAGTAATTCCCCACACCTTATGTTGTACTCATCTTTAGTACACGATACCCCTAGTTGAACCCTCAGAGCCTATCCTTTTCGCGGTTCTCATGATGTTTCGGTTTTCCTGAATATCAATGAAGAACATTGTCTACACCCCACCCCCAAATATACACCCAAATCGCCTTAGCCTACCCTATATGCACTCACTTTTAGTGCATTATTGTTATCACCCTAAACCCTTAGTTCAATTATCTAGTTGCTTGCATGAGTTGCTAAGTCGAGTCATATCCTTTGTATACAGCTTTGGGACGATTGGGATTCATGGGAAAAGTTAAAGTTTTAAATGACTAAAAGGGAACGCCAATTCCCTTATTTGCGTAATAACGCACTCCAAGTGTTTTGATCTTTTCAATTCGGGTCATATTAGTGTTAGAGTAATAAAACTCAAGTGTAGGGATGTGCTATAAACCCCTATCATTTTGATGTTATCATAGAGGATGGTAGAGTAAAAGTGTATTAAAAAAATCGAAAAAATAGAAAAGAGAAAAGAAAAAAAATAGAGTGTTGAAAATATATATATATATATATATATATATATATATATATATATATATATATATATATATATATATATATATATATATATATATATACCTGCTACCATCCTACATCTATCTTTAAATTTATGTTTGTATCTAGAGTTTAGAGTGTCGAGTCTTGGCTTAGAAACGCCATTCTTCGTATGCATGTAACATTGAGATTTTTGACTTGCCACCACTAAAAGCCTATCCCACCAAACCCTTTGTTTCCCTACCGTAAGCCTAACGTTACAACCCTTTAAAGAACTCTTTGATAGTGTTTCCTAGGTGCTTACGCCAAAGCGACGGAGGTTTGATCTATTCTCAAGCCTATGGTAATCTATGTACTAGGACCGGTTAATGAGTGTTTATCTTCCATTTCCAATTTGCTATATTTCATATACACCGGAGAGATGTGAGTATCCAAACACCCCATGTGAGGTGCTAGTATGTAATTTCCGTGCTTGTTATGACTTTGCTAAGGGCTTATATGTGTTGTGAATTGTTTTAAACCAATGCTTCATGACCCCTAACTTATAAATTAATTGGCTAAAAGCACATTTGCTTGAGGACAAGCAAATACCAAGTGTAGGGATATTTGATAAGGATTTAAATGTACCTTTTGAGGGGTCGTTTACGCCCTTATTTGATCACTTTTGTATCCGTTATTGCTTAATATCGTTCCTTTTCACTTTTAGGTCTCTTGAAGGCAAAGCCGCGTAATGGCACTTATTTGGACGAAAAGTCGCGAATATATGAAGAAAATGGCCAAAGTCAAGAATCGAGACACTCAGTCGATAATTACAAGGAGACGGCGCCATTTGCTTAATTTACGCCGTCCGAGGAAGTTGTGACGACTCGAAGAGAAATTGCTAGTTTTGGAGGACGGCTGTCGGGCTTTAAAGAGTAGGCCGTCCGCAACTCGGGACGACCTAGATTCAATCCAGCACGACGCGTCGAAGCTAAAGAGGACGGCCACGAGCATAAGGTACGCCGTCGCAAAGATTAACTTGCCAAGACGAAACCCTAATGGCCGGCACGACGCAAGGCCACAAATCATAAGGTAACTTCGCCGCATGTAATCTTATATATAGAATTCAAATTTTCTGATTTAGAGAGTACTCTTTTGGGTAAACTTTTGGAGTAAAACCTAAACCGAATCAAGGTCGTATTTTAGGGTTTTAAACCCTATCTTACACCAAGATAAGTTGTTTACTTCATTAATTTAATTATGTCTTTAATTATTTGTGTGTATGCTTGCATGTTCTCCATGTCCGGCTAATTTACTTGTGTGTTTGCTTAGGGAATATGAAACTTAATTATTGAATATTGATTGGTTGTTTCTTATCTTAGTTGATTAATGATCTAGTAATGCGATAGGTCATTCGTTGTGTACTTAATGCTTGATTACTCTTTGTGAACCTTAGGTTATAGCACTATGAGTTGTTGTAAGCTAAACTATACAAAGAGGCCTTAGAGTTAGAGTTTATCATCCCTAGTGGGTTTTGTAGACGAGACCCTTTGGTAACTTCAAAGAGTAGGGAGAAACGCATACCCTACAACTTTAGACACACAACGCAACTAGGAATAAGGATGTGACAATTCAACTACCAATAGGAGATAATTAAGGAGTAGTAAAACCTAAGTAAACACATCTTTAAACTATCATACGAGCACACAATAATTAGACATAGACTACCACCACCTTAGTTTAGATAATTAGATAATAGTAGAGTAATCGGTAGAAATACCAACCCCCAAATCCAAACCCCGAGATTCGTATTTTCCTTTCTAAAAACATAAAAAAAGATAAAAAATAATCTTCCTCAACCCCAACCTTAGCGTAGTAACTTCTCACTAGCATTCCTATTCCCCAGAGAACGATATCAATACCCGTGGCTTACCCTAATACTACACTACAACCATTAGGTTCACTTTGTCTAGGGTGTTGAAAAACTTGCTCGACGAAAAAGAAGTTCCTTTGACCCCGAACGCGCTGTGTAAGCGTATCAGCCACACTCCCCAGAAACAGACTTTGATGAATCGCACATGACCTATGTCAAAAAGTCCAATGACTTACCTGACACTGGCAAGGAATCTAATGACTTTGTCTCTTGTTCTTTCAGTGATAGGACCTCAAAGACCACCTCCAATGACTTTTCCAGTTGTGATTCAAGTGACAAGTCTACCCCACTCAAGACCGTTGACCCTGCCCCAAGAGTTGCTGCTGATGAATCCACTTCAAAGACAGCTTCTCTTAAAGACATTTCATTTAATTCTGTTAAAAACAATTCAGTTTCTAGTTTTAGTTTTAATAAGTTTGTTTGTAATAAGACATCTGGTGTTATGAACAAATCGTTTAAAAAGAAATCTTGTTTTGTTTGTGGTAGTACATTTCATCTTATTAAAGATTGTGAATAATATACCTTCATTTGTTCCGAAAAGAACACATGTGAGGACTGGTAGACCCAATCCTACTGGTAAACCAGTTTCTGCTGGTAAGCTAGTTTCTGCTGGTAGACCAGTTCCTACTGGTAAACCAGATTCGGCTGGTAAACCTTTTCCACCATACTGGAGAAGAAATGTTGCAAGGCCATTAATCAGACCTACAAGTACTTATTTTCAAAATGCATATAGGCATGTTTATTATGACCCATTGCATAAAGGGTGGGGGAAGATGGGATCAGGCCAAGTTATAAGTCCTCAAGAAGTTGATCTTTGTGACAATCCGCACTTTCGTGTCATTTCTCGACACGATGCATGTCTCATTATTTCAACATTTTGAGTAAACTTGGTTTACTTGTTTCAAATTCGCGTAACCTTGGAGGTTTAGCGGCGAATTCATGATCATGACATCACGTACATTTCATATGGACAATGATTAGTCTACATTTCATTGACATCATGTGCATCTCATAAATTCATTCACGACATTTCATTTCATATTTTTACGCGTAATTTTTATGTTTAATAATCTTTATCGCGTGAGTTTTTATTTTTACATTTAATCCGTTACTTTCAAAAATGATCCCGATGTATTTTTAAACTTACATTTAGTTTATAAAAACTATATTTTTAGTTTTCCTAAAGTTTCAAATTTATTTGGTATATTAATCGTTAAAATTTAATTATTACGTCGTTTTCTTAAAAACTACTCGATAATTTATATATCACTCAAATTTCACAAGGAATGTATTTTTATAATTTTTATCATCTCATTACAATCTATTTTGATTTATTAAAACTTACTTGCACCAAAAATTTCCATTTACCCTACAAGATTTATTTAACTTACATTTTCTTTACAACTTATACAAGTTATACAAAAATATATACAAGTAAAGTTTATATAAAAAAAAAAAAAAATATAATTTTTACATATCCCTCCCCCCTTGGCCGACCAAGGGGGAGGGTATTCCATAAATGTGGCATGGCTTTGTGTCTTCTAATTATTTCATTCAATGTATAAGTCTTTCACCTCAAATAATTTCTCATACATCTCATTTCTTCAAGTGTTAGTAAAATTTTCTCTCCTCTCTTTTGGTTCACCATAAAACCGGTCACAACATCAAGCACACAAGGGATCAAAATTTTCAAGATCAAGTGTTATTACAACCTAGTATATATCCTTTATATGGTTTTGAAATAAAAACCAAGGATATTTAAGTTTAATCCTTGTTACTTTCACCTCTTCATTTTTACTAGTAAGCTTGTTTTTATCATTTTCATATTTCCTTTTCATTTTCATATGTTTCTTTTCATTTTTGGAACTTATATGCATGATATGTGATTTATACCATTTATTTCATGATTTTAGAGTATATATATATAAATGGTCATCCTATAATTATCCCCTTGGTATTGGTTGGTCTTGATGGTGATTAGGAACCCATGACACCCTAAGAAGGTGTATGGTAGGATTAGATTAGTTTTGGAGTTGATTTGAAGGGATTAGAATAGGTTTTGTCCGAGAAAACTATTTTCGATAACTATATTTTGTGTTCTGTCCTTGTTTTGTTTTTCTGGAAAATCCGACAGTAGGCACGACATTTTGGCCTTGATTTTTAGAAAATATACTTTAAAACTAATCCGTGGCAGCTTGAACGAATAAAACGGACTTATAACGAGAAAGTTATGGATTTTACAAGTTTGACGACGGAAAATATTATTTTCAGAAATTTCAGCAACATGTTTTTATTTTGTCCGAATCAAAAATGAGCCTTAAGCTTCACAAATTATTTCGACTTGTCAAAAATATATTAGTTTACTTCAATACGAAGCTAAGGACATATTAAACGTAGAAAACGGATTTGAAACGACAAAGATATGCACTTTTTCATAAACTTGCCGTAACTAATTTTCTGCACACAATTAGCCAAAACCACCATCTTTAACCCTTATTATCTTTATGTCCGAGACCTTTTGAACGAAAACTCCTGAACTGAAACTTTTAGATATCGATACAAACTTTCCAAAACCGTCGAGTTCGTTCTCTAACGATCGACGTACACCATTTTACCACTAGTTTTCCAAAGCCATTTTGGTAATTTCATGATTTTTCCAACGACATTGTTTTGCTTACACCTAAAAGTGGTAATTTCTCTAAAAATCATTATAAAACCATTGTAGGATGACATTTTGACGTATAAACATGTAAAGTGATTTTTGATTGGTCAAGGCGTCAAAAGAGTATTTTTCGACGTCGAGTAATATTTTCAAAACTCGTAAATGGTATAAATAACATATCAAGTGCATGCATAACATTACATTGCAACTCATGACATATCATATCATTGATAATAGGTCCCGCTTAACGCATCACATTAAACCTCGGTGTACTCACTTTTGCCATTATTCCAGTTTATCAAGTGAGTTTTCATAGCCGCTTTACATGCTTTCGATTATTTTAAACCCACGGGAGAATACATTGCACTACATTTTATTTGTACGATACCAAGTATGTTAAATTCATTACATTGCTTAAGTTACCGCATTTGCCAATTTGAAAGTCCCCATTTCTTGAACATGAACCGTTAATCTTTGAAGCGAGGATGAGTGGATAGATCTATCGAGGGTGACGCCTCCATCCGGTTGGTGAATCCCAACCGTGAAAACGGATGCATTTCATTTGATATCATTACGAGTTGTCCGCAAACACTCTGCGGGGCATACATAATTGAACAGTCTAGTTTCGGGGGCATGGGCTTAGAGCAATTGTAACATTATTTTTACGTGACTTGATGGTCATGCATGCTAGATACTTGTGTAGTCGTATAAAACATTTACATAAACCTATGATTTCTCACCAACATTATTGTTGACCGTTTTAGCAATGTATTTTCGTGTAACTTGAGGCATTCATCATGACATGGTTTAGGGACCTACATTTTGAGTCGCGGCGGCGACTTACATTATGTACATTATGGCACTTTATTTCAAAACATCGCTTGGATTTGTAACATATTTGTATTTCCGCAAACTTTGTAAACCTTTTGGGACCGATGTTGTACTCAATGTTTTTAAGTTATATCCAACGATGTGTTTTAAAACGCACTTTAGGTCGTTCAATATAAGCGTGATGTGGTGCTATGACGGTCAAGCCCCTGTGAATTCCATTCACCAAAACAGTAAATTGGGGGTGTGATGATTGGTACCGAGCTACAGTATAGAGAACTAGGTTTCATCATTGACCCTAGACTATAGCTACATTATCATAGCATCTCATCATTTCATCATAGTACATATTCATGTTTTCATGCGGATTCACTTACACTTTATTCGAGATTATTTACTTTTATTTCACATCGGTTGTCAGCTACATGTCTTCAGATTCACATCCCATCACCATATCATCGGACTCTAGCTCGGATGATGTCCAAGCTAACCCCATCATGGATGATGTTGCATCACATTCCACCGAGATCGTGATCTTCCATTGGATCTACCCGCCTTTCCACCTATCATGATCGACATCAGACCGAACCCCTTCGAGGAGGGCGAGGTTGCACCCACTCCTCACGCTAGCCCACCACGATCCATCACCACTACTAGCACCATCACCACCATCATCACCATCTCCATCATATTTCATTAGAGATCCTTTACCTCACGCACTTGCCGCCAAAAAGCGCGTGCGCTTTTGATATCCCTACACCACCATCTTACCTCGAGCCCGAGCCACCCGCTAGATTTGAGTTAGTGAGAGTTCTAGGGCGCAATCGGATGCTCCCTTCTACCGAGGCATTAGGAGCCCGTATTGATAGTCAAGGCAGATCCGCATTGATAGTTTGACACGCCGGTTGGAGGAGTTGTCGGTAGATAGGATTGAACCCATCACGAGGAGGTCGAGGGTTTGATATTAAAGGTTTGTATTGACTTATCTCATCGAGTATTCAGGCATAGGCATAGAGGACAAGGGAGAGTATTGTTGCTGCAAATTCGGTTGATGAGTTGAGGAGTTTGGTGGATAGTTTGGTTACTCGTGTTCGCGATCTTCGTGATAGTACGCGAGCACCATGAGGTGCCTTATGTAGACTTTGTCATTGTATAGTTTTGACCATTATTATCCTAGTCACAAGGTGTGTGACGTAGTTTAAAGAACTTGTTGTATTTTGGTTGTTGTACAAACAAATGTATCAAGTATTGACTCTACTATGTAGGAATGGTTATTATTATCTATGATATCGGTCCATGTAGGCGAAATTTTCATGTATATTATCCACGGGTGTTGTGATTATATTTGTGATATTTCGCTATTGTTCCGTTGTGATTCCATTTATCTTTATGCATGTTGTGGTTGTGGATATATTTGTATGATGGTTGTTTCTACTACGAAGTTCTCATGATTGTTTCATCTTGTGATTTTGAAGAGTTATGGCTTCTAAGAAAGCTACACCGAAATGACCCAAGCGAAATTCAAAAGTTGGTGAATGATAGCATTGCTAATGCACTAAGAGTCGAAAGGAAACGTGGTCGCGCTGCTTTGGCCGCTAGGCTAGCTATCAAGCATCGGTAATGCCGAGGATCCGGGTTAAGAAATGTTCGACAAAGATTTCAAGAGTGGTGAACCCACTAAGTTTCGAGGTACCGAGGAGCTACCGTGAATGGTACGATGGTTTGAGAAATTGGAATCGTGTTTTTGCTTTGTAACTCGTCCGGATGACAAGAAGGTCAAATTTGCTACGAGCACTTTACTCGATGGAGCTGTCATGGTGGAATTCATATGCCAACCGATTGAATGGAGAATGCTTATAAGCTTACGTGGGAGGAATTCAAGGGCTTGGTGACTAAGAAGTTTTGTCCTCGAACGGAAATCAAAAGTTGGAGACGGAGTTCTATGAATTGGTAACCATTGGGTATGATATCGAAACTTACATTCGGAGATTCCAGAATTAGCCGTTATGCCCGCGATGGTATCGGATAATGAAAAGTTGCTAGAGGTTTCATGGGACTTCCGGTTATTCAAGGAGATGTGACTTCGTTTGATCCACAAACAATCGAGGAGGCTATTCGTGTGACTCGTAGGTTGATGGCACAAGTGGTGAAGCGGTAAGTACACCACCACCAACCGAAGCAACAACAACAACCCCAACAACCGTTTCAACAACAATAACCGAGGCAACTACAACAATAACAAACGCAAGTGGGACAACACTAGGGGTAGGAATGCTACTCAACAACCACCCAAAAGGCAAGAGGTTGCTAAGGCTTATGTTATGGGTCGGGAAGGAAAAGGATATACGGGGTTTTGCCGGGTGTAATAAGTGTTTGAGTCATCACAACCGTCGATGTCCCGATCCGGTGAGAATTGCAAGAAAGTTGGTCACCGTGATTAGGGATTGCAAGTGGCCACAAGTTACATGTTTTGGTTAAGGGAACCCGACACTACAAGAGGATTGTAAGAAAGGAAATAATCAAGCAAATACGAATCAAGGAGGTTTGGCACGAGGAAGGGTTTACGCATTGAGGCGAGAAGATAGGAGGACCCCAATGTCATAACGGGTGCTTTCCTCAATAATCGTTATCAGCTTTATTTGATTCGGGTGCCGATAAAAGTTTTGTGTCCAATGCATTTGCACCTTTGCTCAACATTAAACCAACTACTTTAGACATATCATACAACGTCGAATTAGCTAATGGTAGCATAGTTAACACCAACACCATTGTCCATGTTGCACATTCAATTTTCTTAATCATCCCTTCAACATAGACCTCATGCCCGTAGATTTGGTAGTTTTGGCGACGCCATCTCGGCATGGACTGGTTATCTACGCATCGTGCAAAGATCATTTGTGATGAGAAAGTTGTTCATCTTCCTACAATGGCTAAACTTTGATTATTCGTGGGGAACGGTGGAACCGCACTTAGTATCATATCGAGTCTCAAAACGGAGAAGTACATTAAGAAAGGTTGTCTTGCTTTCTTAGCTCATGTAACCGAAAAAGTGGAGGAGAAGCGACTTGAAGATGTTCCTATTGTTCGTGAATTTTCAAGTATTTCAGGATTTAGGGACTTCCACCGCATCGCCAAGTAGAATTTCATATTGACTTAGTGCCCTGAGTCGCACTGACAAGGCACCGCACCGCCTAGCACCATCCGAAATGCAGGAATTGTCTAATCAATTACAAGAGCTTCTAGACAAAGGATTCATTAGGCCGAGTTCCTCTCCTTGGGTAGCACCGGTCTTGTTTGTGAAGAAGAAGGATGGATCCTTCCGAATGTGCATAGATTATAGAGAGTTGAACAAGTTAAGCGGTGAAGAATCGCTACCCACTCCCGTAATTGATGACTTGTTCGATCATTGCAAGGTTCTAGTATTTATTCCAAGATTGATCTTGTCCGGTTATCATCGTGTTCGAAGTTCGAAGAGGATATTCGAAAACAAATGCGTTTAGAACACGCTACGGTCATTACGAAGTTTCAAGTGATGCCGTTTGATTGACTAATGCACCAGCGGTATTCATGGATCTCATGAATAGAGTTTGTAAGCCGTATTTGGACAAGTTTGTTATAGTGTTCATTGATGACATCTTGATCTACTCCAAGAGCAAAGAAGAGCACGAAGAGCATTTAAGGATGATTTTAAGGCTACTCAAGAATGAGAAGTTGTATGCCAAATTTTCAAAGTGTGATTTTTGGAACCACAAAGTGCAATTTCTTGGTCATGTCATTGATAGTCATGGACTACAAGTTGATCCCACAAAGATTGAAGCCGTGAAAGATTGGGCTACTCCAACGAATCCTACGGAAATTCGACAATTTCTAGGACTAGCCGGGGTATTACCGAAGGTTCATCAAGGTTTTTCAAGATAGCGAGACCTCTGACCAAGTTGACACAGAAAAACAAGAAGTACGAGTGGGGAAAGAAACAAGAAGTTGCTTTTCAGCTGTTGAAGCAAAAGCTTTGCAAAGCGCCAATTTGGCACTACCGAAGGCATTGAGAACTTTGTTGTATATTGCGACGCCTCGCATAAAGGACTTGGGGCTGTTTTAATGCAAAATGAGAAGGTGATAGCGTATGCTTCTCGACAACTTAAGACTCATGAAAAGAACTACACAACTCATGATCTCGAATTAGGAGCCGTAGTTTTTGCGCTCAAGATTTGGAGACACTACCTCTATGGTACAAAGTGCACAGTGTTTACCGACCACAAGAGTTTGCAATATATTCTTGATCAAAAGGAGCTTAATATGAGGCAACGTCGTTGGTTGGAATTACTCAGCGACTATGATTGTGAAATCAAGTATCACCCGGGAAAAGCCAATGTTGTGGCCGATGCTCTTAGTCGGAAAGAGAGGCCTAAACCTTTAAGAGTTCGATCATTGGGAATGACGATTATTTCTCCTTACCATCAAAATCCAATGGCGAAGCAAGTCGAAGCACTTACGGAGGAAAATCGACCAAGTGAAAAGCTTTATGGTATGCCCGAAAGCGCAAATGGTTTTGTAAAAGAGCGATGGAGTATTATGTTTCAAGGATAGAATGTGGGTTCCATTATATGGCGGAATACGAGAATTGATTATGCATGAGTCGCATAAGTCAAAGTATTCTATTCATCCGGGATCGGATAAGATGTATCAAGATCTTAAGAAGCTTTATTGGTGGCGAACATGAAAGCGAGATTGCCGTCGACGTTAGCAAATGTCTTACCCGCTTAAGGTAAAAGTTGAATATCGAAGCCTTCAGATTACTCCAACAACCGGAAATTCCTCAATGGAAATGGGAACGATTACAATGGACTTTGTTACTTAAACTTCCTAAGACATCGGGAGGTTACGACGCTATTTGGGTAATTGTTGATCGCCTTACCAAGTCAGCCCATTTCATACCGATTAGAGAGACTTATTCAATGGAGCAACTCACTAGACTTTATGTCAAGGAAATAGTCTCGAGGCACGGAGCACCAATTTCTATCATTTCCTACAGAGATAGTCGATTCACTTCAAACTTTTGGAATTCATTGCAAGATTCATTCGAACCGATTAGAGATGAGCAAAGCATATCACCCACAAACCGACGGTCAAAGTGAAAGGACCATTCAAACGTTAGAAGATATGCTGAGGGCATGTGTTATTGATTTTGGAAATGGTTGGGCTAACCATTTGCCATTGATAGAATTCTCGCACAACAATAGTTATCACACCAAGATCAAGATGGCACCATTTGAGGCAATCGTATGGTCGTAAGTGCCGCTCACACTGCTTGTTGGGCCGAGGTAGGAGACGCACAACTCATCGTCCCGTAAATGGTACGGAAACCACGGAAAAGATTGTTCAAATTCGTGATAGACTCGGAATCGCAAGGAGTCGCATGTAAAAAGTTATGGATGTTAGGACGCAAGGATTTGGAGTTTCAAGTGGGAGACAAAGTTATGTTGAAAGTATCGCCTTGGAAGGGCGTGGTACGATTTGGAAAGCGTGGAAAGTTGAACCCGAGATACATTGGACCATTCAAGATTTTGAGCAGAGTTGGTCCGGTAGCTATCGACTTGATCTTCCACCTAGAACTTAGTCATGTGCACAACACGCTTCACGCTTCAAACTTGAAGAAGTGTCTTTCGGACTAATCGCCGTTATTCCATTGGATGAAATTCAACTTGATGACAAACTCACTTTTGTGGAGGAACTCAGAGAAATCATGGACCGCGAGGTCAAGCAGCTTGAAACAGAGTCGATTCCTATTGTGAAAGTTCGTTGGAATTCTCGACGAGGTCCTCGAAGTTTACTTGGGAACGGAAGACCGGATGCGCAAGTATCCTCATCTTTTCGCCGACAGTTAGACCTAACAACGATTGAATTCGGGACTGAATTCCTTTTTTGATGGGCTAATGTGACAATCCGTATTTCGTGTCATTTCACACGCATTCATGTCTCATTATTTCAACATTTTAGTAAACTTGGTTTACTTGTTTCAAATTCGCATAACCTTGGAGGTTTAGCGGCAAATTCATGATCATGACATCACGCATATTTCATATGGACTATAATTAGTCTACATTTCATTGACATCATGTGCATCTCATAAATTCATTCACGACATTTCATTTCATATTTTTACGCGTAATTTTTATGTTTAATAATCTTTATCAAGAGTTTTTATTTTACATTTAATCCATTACTTTCAAAAATGATCCCGATGTATTTTTAAACTTACATTTAGTTTATAAAAACTATATTTTTAGTTTTCCTAAAGTTTCAAATTTATTTGGTATATTAATCGTTAAAATTTAATTATTACGTCGTTTTTCTTAAAAACTACTCGATAATTTATATATCACTCAAATTTCACAAGGAATGTATTTTTATAATTTTTATCATCTCATTACAATCTATTTTGATTTATTAAAACTTACTTGCACCAAAAATTTCCATTTACCCTACAAGATTTATTTAACTTACATTTTCTTTACAACTTATACAAGTTATACAAAAATATATACAAGTAAAGTTTATATAAAAAAAAAAAAAAAATATAATTTTTACATATCCCTCCCCCCTTGGCCGACCAAGGGGGAGGGTATTCCATAAATGTGGTATGGCTTGTGTTCTAATTATTTCATTCAATGTATAAGTCTTTCAATTCTCAAATAATTTCTCATACATCTCATTTCTTCAAGTGTTAGTAAAATTTTCTCTCCTCTCTTTGGTTCACCATAAACCGTCACAACATCAAGCACACAAGGGATCAAAATTTTCAAGATCAAGTGTTATTACAACCTAGTATATATCCTTTATATGGTTTTGAAATAAAAACCAAGGATATTTAAGTTTAATCCTTGTTACTTTCACCTCTTCATTTTTACTAGTAAGCTTGTTTTTATCATTTTCATATTTCATTTTCATATGTTTCTTTTCATTTTGGAGCTTATATGCATGATATGTGATTTATACCATTTATTTCATGATTTTAGAGTATATATATATAAATGGTCATCCTATAATTATCCCCTTGGTATTGGTTGGTCTTGATGGTGATTAGGAACCCATGACACCCTAAGAAGGTGTATGGTAGGATTAGATTAGTTTTGGAGTTGATTTGAAGGGATTAGAATAGGTTTTGTCCGAGAAAAACTATTTTCGATAAGTATATTTTGTGTTCTGTCCTTGTTTTGCTTTTCTGGAAAATCCGACAGTAGGCACGACATTTTGGCCTTGATTTTTAGAAAATATACTTTAAAACGAATCCTGGCACGCTTGAACGGAATAAAACGGAGTTATAACGAGAAAGTTATGGATTTTACAAGTTTGACGACGAAAATTATTATTTTCAGAAATTTCAGCAACATGTTTTTATTTTGTCCGAATCAAAAATGAGCCTTAAGCTTCACAAATTATTTCGACTTGTCAAAAATATATTAGTTTACTTCAATACGAAGCTAAGGACATATTAAACGAAGAAAACGGATTTGAAACGACAAAGATATGCACTTTTTCTTAAACTTGCCGTAACTAATTTTTCTGCACACAATTAGCCAAAAACCACCATCTTTAACCCTTAATATCTTTGTGTCCGAGACCTTTGGACTAAAAACTCCTGAACCGAACTTTTAGATATCGATACAAACTTTCCAAAACGTCGAAGTTCGTTTCTAACGATCGACGACACCATTTTACGACCTAGTTTTCCAAAGCCATTTTTGGTAATTTCATGATTTTCCAACGACATTGTTTTGCATTAAAAGTGGTAATTTCTATAAAAATCATTATAAAACCATTGTAGGATGACATTTTGACGTATAAACATGTAAAGTGATTTTTGATTGGTCAAGGCGTCAAAAGAGTATTTTTCGACGCCGAGTAATATTTTCAAAACTCGTAAATGGTATAAATAACATATCAAGTGCATGCATAACATTACATTGCAACTCATGACATATCATATCATTGATAATAGGTCCCGGTTAACGCATCACATTAAACCTCGTGTACTCACTTTGCCATTATTCCAGGTTTATCAAGTGAGTTTTCATAGCCCCGTTTTACATGCTTTCGATTATTTTCAAACCCACGGGGAGAATACATTGCACTACATTTTTCTTTGTACGATACCAAGTATGTTAAATTCATTACATTGCTTAAGTTACCGCATTTGCCAATTTGAAAGTCCCCATTTCTGAACATGAACCGTTTATCTTTGAAGCGAGGATGAGTGGATAGATCTATCGAGGGTGACGCCTCCATCCGGTTTGGTGAATCCCAACCAGGAAAACGGATGCATTTCATTTGATATCATTACAGAGTTGTCCGCAAACACTCTGTAGGGGGCATACATTTGAACAGTCTAGTTTCAGGGTCATGGGCTTAGAGCAATTGTAACATTATTTTTACGTGACTTGATGGTCATGCATGATAGATACTTGTGTAGTCGGATAAAACATTTACATAAACCTATGATTTCTCACCAACATTATTGTTGACCGTTTTAGCAATGTATTTTCGTGTAACTCGAGGTATTCATCATGACATGGTTTAGGGACCTACATTTTGAGTCCCGGCGTCGACTTACATTATGTACATTATGGCACTTTATTTCAAAACATCGCTTGGATTTGTAACATATTTGTATTTCCGCAAACTTTGTAAACCTTTTGGGACCGATGTTGTACTCGGAATGTTTTTATGAAATATCCAACGATGTGTTTTTAAAACGGCACTTTAGGTCGCTCAATATAACTGTGATGTGGTGCTATGACAAATAAGCCCCGTGAATTCCATTCCGCGCCGCAAAGCAGTAAATTGGGGTGTGACAATCTTGGAGACAATGCAAACCACATTTAGGAGAGGAATCCAAGAACAATGGTGGATCTCATCAATCTACAGGTTTTTCATCTATGATCCACAAGGCAAGCCCAAGTGAGTAATGACTTGGGTCTCCATTGGCACTAATGTTGTTGTTTATTTTATAACTTGTAGGATGATCCTCATAAGAATAAATATTTAAGTATTGTTGATAGTGGATGTTCTAGAAGTATGACAGGGAACAGAGAAAGACTGCATGATTTTTTTCTACATGGAGGCACCGTACTTTTGGAGGACTAGATGGCAAGATAACCGAAAGGAACCATTAGGACCTCAAAGCTGGACTTTGAGAATGTGTATTATGTGAAAGAACTAAGAAACTTCAATCTATTCTCTGTGTCACAAATTTGTGACAAGCAGAACAATGTTCTTTTCACTAACAATGAATGTCTTGTGCTTTGTAAAGACTTCCAGATACCTGATGACAGTCAAGTAGTGCTGAAGGTTCCAAGGAGACACAATTTTTATACATTCAATCTTAATGATGTCCAGCCTGAAGGTGATTTAGCTTGTTTGGTGGCAAAAGCATCCTTGGATGAATCTAACAAATGGTATAGAAGGATGGCACATGTAAACTTCAAAACTATCAACAAGCTGGCAAAACATGGTTTGGTCCATGGGCTTCCTTCCAAAGTCTTTGCTAATGAGCATAATCACTCCGCAACAAAGGAAAGCAACACAAGGCTTTTCATAAGGCCATTTCTGCAGTCAGCACCATCTCAGAACCTCTAGCTCCTTCATATGTATCTTTTTGGTCCTACCTCTATCAGAAGTATTGATCACAAGTACTATTGTTTGGTGGTTACTTGTTAGGATTTAGTAAATCCAGTTATTAAAGTGTCGGTCACCTCAAGTATATGTAATCGTTAGAAAGCTCGTAGTCGTAGTTATTTACTGTTAAGTTGTATTTAGTTAAGTAACACCGTGGAGGATGGACGGGTCTTTACCCACTGTATGCCTGATCCACAGCCCGTAGGTGGTGTTTTGTGTAAGACGATAAATACTCTCTACCTCCCAAGGTAGAGAGTTGGAGCTCATAATAAGATTTTCACTTTCTCTCACTAAGTTCCCAAACCTCTAACTCTCTAAAACCCAATATTGCACTATATTGATTATGGTTTAATGTGTTTGTGAAATCCAATATGTTACAAATGGTATAAGAGCCATGGTTTGATCATCTCTCTTACATATCCTTGGATTTCTAGTGGTTTTAGATGGTTTCTGAGTTTGAGAAAGTTTAGTGGTTTTGCATCATTTGGATCATTTCTTGTGTTAAAGTTTGAATTTTGAGAGTACTTTTGTGTTTAGAATCATTGTATGTGCTTGGGTTTTGATTTGGAAAGCTTGAATCACCGTGGTTGGGCTTGTTTTGGATTGAAAAGTGTGTTTTGAAGTTTTTCTACCCAGTAGCTTTGAGTCGAAATGGAGTTGTTTTCATCATAGCTACTTGCTTTGTTAATTTCCAGCGAGTTGTAGTTGAAGTAGTAGCGACTTGAGCCTAGCAACTTGTCTATTGAGACAAGCCAACAAACATGTAACGCCCCGACCAGACAAGGGTAAAGGAATCACAAGTAATGGTGTCATATCAAAGCAAAACATAAATATCCAAAAGAAATCTCAACATAATATTGAAATAATCCAAGTCAAAATGACTTCAATACATAGGTCCCAGCGGAAAATAAACTCCAAATAAAACGTCTAAAATAAAGTCTAATTGGCATCATAAGATCAAAGCTAAAAATCTCTAAGGTAAGTCCACACAACACTCATCCCAAAGCAATACTCTCTCCAATGCTTAGATACCGCCATGAAAAGAAGAAAATGAGCTTCAAAATCCCTGAAGGATATCTGATATACAAGCAAAACGAATACTAAACGAGAAATCTAATAATAAATAAAGTGAAAGAAAGATAGTGAAATCATAATCATTTCAAAAGATAAATCGTAATAATAGAATAAGTTTATAGCTAACTACCTCGAGCCCAAATACATATGCCATATCATAAACATAATCATATTCACATAAGGCAACATTTGTAGGGAGACCTACCGTGAGTTATGAAGGACGTGCATGCACGCAACATCAATCATCAGATAACATATAGCATATAACATATAATATATAACATATAACAGATCTAGGATGCACCCATACGCCCCACAAACATACATTAATAATATAATATAACTTGAGCTCATAACAAACAATGATAAGGGACGCGGGCGTAACTTCACTCTATCGCCTCTAGAGTCATGTCGAAGTGCATTATCGACACGGACATGGAACCCCCATGACTAGTTAATAATTGGCTCAGGTGTCAAACTATCTTAGGTCAAATAGAATGTCATAACTGACATAGATCATATTTTATCAAATGTTTAATCATGTTTTCAAAACCAAAGTCTTCCTATCATATAGTTCAAAATCAATGTTTTATGATTCAAAAATCAAAGTTCGATAAGCACAACTCAAATAGACACATTAGGGTTCGTAGCAAAGGCTTAGGAAATCCTAATGTAAAAGCTAACGAAAAGAAAACATCATAAGAAACCTTTACTTGAAAAGGTCGAATATCTGTACCTTATTCCAAAGCAAATGATCGAAAAGAAGAAACAAGGAAAGCAAAGGATTACTCCTTCTTCACAGAACCTATACACATTAACGTCACATGTTATTTATGATTCCATAATCGTCGAAATGATCTTTTAATATTTGGCGTTCATACTTAGTATGTTTAATGATCTTAATACTTTAGGGTTTTATAATTAATGAGACTTAAGTGTTTTATAATTAATATCGTAGATTAGGGTTCATTATGTCATTAATTAAAGTTTAGGGTTAAATGTGAAAATAGTTTAAACGTCATAACCCACACATAAAATAACGAATTAACACACACTTAGTTTCTAACCCTAATCGACTCTCATTTATGTTCTAGGGTTTTCTCCTTCTTTAATATCTCATTAATATGCATTTACTTACATGTTACGTCTTTTAATGACTCGTTACTTAACCTAACACGTAATGAAAACAATCTTTCCTTTTATGTTTCACCATGCACGTTTATGATTTTATGTGACATACAAGTTACTTATTACTCGGATTAATTACACGTTTACACATTTACAAGTTTACTTGACTTATAATTACGCACACATATGAGACACGATTCACAAACCATTAGGGTTTGGCATACCTTATTCGATTCACATATCAAACTAGGTTTTATGTTTACATGACCTTTACTCGTTTAATATACTTTTAAAACTCATATGTGGTTCGGTTCAACTTAGGGTTTCAATTAATAAGTTATTACGCAAGTCTTAACTCATCTACGCATTCTTTACTCATTCAAGTTATCATGTTTTATACCTTAGTCGAATGATATGCATGGTTCGGTTCTAATTACATAGGGTTCGGTCCTTATTAACTCGACATATACATAACCCGATTCAATAATACATATTACGTACATAGCTCTTAAATACTTGTAAGGTTTAATCATTAGGGTTTTCCTTGTTTTGATTCCATTCATTTATCACAAAAACAAAACAACAAACTCGACTAAAACAAAACATATTACAATATATTAACGCAAGGTACATCAAAGGAAGACGAGAATAGGTTATACCTTGACTTGGTTGAGCAAAAATCTCGACACCTAGGGTGTTTGATATTGCGAGCAAGAGAAAAAAAGAAAAAGAGGCAACAACAAAACTAGGGTTTCACTTTTGTGATTATGTGTTGTATATATAGTAGTTGTATTTGATTTAGGCTTAGAAGGGGATTGGGTTTCGGTTTGGCCCAACCGATCACAACCCAAACGCACACCTTATGGGCTTCGGACTATGGTCCATCGAAACAAACAAACACGATCCAAGTTATTTACGAAACGTTAAATCTTCGTCGTACCAAAATCGATTACGTAATATATTCGTTAAGTTTTATTTATTCGCAAGTTAAGTATTTAAATTTCGTTAAATGATATAAATGTATTTTACGTATTTTATAAATTTCGATTCCAAGGATATTTTAGTCTTTAATCGGTTTTAGATTTTCCGGTTTACAATTCTTCCCTCTAAAGAAAAAATTTTAGTCCTCTAAAAATTGAAATGAAACGAAAACGAAATGAGAACATACCAAACTATTCAAAGAAATGAGGATAACTAGCTCGCGATCGACTCTCGGTTTCCCAAGTAGCCTCAACGCTTCCGATGATTTTCCAAAGAATCTCAACGAACGGAATGACTTTATTTCTCATGACTCTTTCTTGCCTTTCTAAAATAGTTTCCGGTTCTTCAGATAAAGACATATCGGACCGAATTTGATCAAACGGATAAGAAGCAACGTGTAACGGATGATAGTTGTATCCCATTAGGAGTGATACATGGAAAACGTCATGAACATGCGATAACCGAAGCTGAAGTGCTAATCGATACGAAACTTCTCCTATACGCTCTAGAATTTCAAACGGTCCGATAAATCGAGGACTGAGCTTGCCATTGATTCCAAAACGTTTCACACCTCTAAACGGCCAAACTTTCAAAAATACACGATCTCCAACCCGAAATTCTAAATTACGATTTATGCTTGTCGGCATAACTTTTACGGACGAGACCTAGCTTCCTTCAACTTTTCTCTAGCAACAACTACCTTCTCATTAGTGATCTCGATCATTTTCGGACCTTCAATCAAGCGTTCACCTACTTCATCCCAGCAAATAGGTGCTCTACATTTCCTTCCATAAAGAAGTTCAAACGGTACCGCCTTAATGCTAGCATGCCAACTGTTGTTGTATGCAAACTCTACTAAACATAAATATTCATCCCAACCGCCAGTCCATTCTAAAGCACAAGCCCCGAGCATATCCTAAGGTCCAGATAGTCCTCTCTCGACCAACCATCCTGTTTGAGGATGAAATGCCGTACTAAAATTAAGTCGAGTACCCCAAGCTTTTGCAAACCCTTCCGGAAATGAGAAGTAAACGCGATCTCGTGCGGACACAATAGATGCCGAGTACCATGAAGTCTAACGATCTCTTTGCTTGAAAAAATCTTACAATTTACCAATACCAAAATCCTTCGATTGGTAAGAAATGAGCAAATTTGGTTAGTCGATCAACAACTACCCAAATCGCATCATGCTTCTTCCGAAAAGAGGTAGTCCAAATACAAAATCCATAGATATTTTATCCCACTTCCATGTTGGAATATCCAATGGCTGTAACAATCCACTAGCCCTTTGATGTTCGATCTTAACCTACTGACAAATCATACACTTCGACACAAACGTCGCCACATCTTGCTTCATGCCATTCCACCAAAAGTATTGCTTCAAATCCCTATACATCTTGGTAGAACCAGGATGAATAGTGAAAGGAGAACTATGAGCTTCAGTCATAACTTTCTCACGAAGTACCTGATCATTGGGAGCACAAAGCCTATCTCCATACCATACAATACCGTCATTATCAACCTTAAACTCCGTCGCCTTACCTTCTTCAATATTTTGCACCACGCCCACAGATCGCCGTCATCTTTCTCGAGCTTCTTTAATTTGCAAGATAAGGTTTGACTCCACCTTCATACTAGCCCGGTATCCATCAAAACCTCGTACACACAACTCAACATCCAAACTCTCTAAGTCACGCAAAATCCTAGGCTCAATCTTGATACACGCAAGAATGCCTGATTTCGGCTAAGTCGTCGGCAACTACGTTAGCCTTACTCGGATGGTATCGAATGTTGGTGTCATAATCTTTAAGAAGTTCTAACCATCTTCTTTGTCTCATGTTAAGTTCCTTCTGAGTGAAAATATACTTGAGACTCTTATGATCGGTGAATATATCACACGCCTCTCCATACAAGTAATGTCTCCGATCTTCAACGTAACACCATCTGCGGCAAAATAACTCAAGGTCATGAGTTGGGTAATTCTCCTCATAAGGTTTTAGCCGCCGATGCATAAGCTATTACCTTCCATGTTGCATCAAAACACGGCCTAATCCTTTCTTAGATGCATCATCAGAATTTGAAATCCTCCAAAACCAGCTTGGAAGAGTCAAAATAGAGTGACACCAATCTCCGTTTAGACTCTTCAAAACTATTTTCTCGTTCATCCGTCCATACAAACTTTTCACCTTTCCTCATCAGTTGGGTTAGAGGTAGAGCTAAGCGAGAGAAACCTTCAACAAAACGTCAGTAGTAACCAAAGGCAAGTCCAAGAAAGCTCCCGACCTCGATCTGAATTGTCGTAGGTCTTGGCCATTTGGTGATAGCCTCAACTTTAGAGCGGATCCATGGTGATACCATGGTGATACAATATGACCAAGGAAAGTTTAACTTGTCTTAACCAAAATTCGTGACCGAAAATTTGGCGATAAACTTCTTCTTCCTCAAAATCTCTAAAACTATCCGAAGATGTTCTTCATGCTCTTCTTCATACTTGGAGTAAACTAAAATGTCATCGATGAAAACAATAACGAACTTGTCGAGAAACTCATGGAAAACACGATTTATCGAGTCCATAAACACAAAGGCGCATTGGTCAAACCAAAAGGCATAACGAGGAATTCGTAATGACCATATCCGCAGTACGAAACGGTCTTAGGAACATCTTGCTCCTTCACACGAATCGATGATAACCGACCTCAAGTCAATCTTGAAAAGAACTTAGCTCCTTGCAGCTTGATCAAACAAGTCATCAATACAAGCAAAGGATAACGGTTACGAATGGTAATACGATTAAGTTCACGGTAGTCGATACATAAACGCATGCTTCCATCCTTCTTCTTCACAAACAAAGACGAGTTCACCCCATGGAGAAACACTGGTCTAATAAATCCATTTTCTATCATCTCTTAAAATGCTTTCAACTCCGCGCCCGGATTTCTCACGAGGTTAACTCAATGCTAAACTCAACTTCTAGCGGGGAAGACCGTGGAGTTCATGGGAAAAACATCGGTAATTCAAGAAACAACCTAAAGATTTTCAATGTTAGAACTCTCCAAAGATGTGTCCTTAATAGATGCTAGAAAACCTTGGCACCCATGAGCTATCATGGTCCGTGCCTTCATAGCGGAAATGAGTTTAACAGATTTGAGAGGTTGAGAACCATGATAAACGATTCGATGTTTACGTCTCCAAAGATCACTGTTCTAGCATAGCAATCAATTGAAGCTCTATGATAAGCCAACCAATCCATGCCTAGAATGATATCAAAGTCACCATATCGAGGATACGATTTGCAAAGCGAATACGATCATCAAAATGAAGAGGGCACTTAACGTATTTATGATCAATGATCACGGGTTCTTCATAGGCGTAGAAATTGATAAATGATTTGTTAACAGTTTGGGCTTCATATTAAGTTTCTTAGCAAATGTGATAGATATAATAGAGTGGCACCGTATCAAATAAAACGTAAGACAAAGATAATCATCAATGAAAAGAGTGCCCGAATGGTACTCCGGCGCGCCCTTCTGTTACGTAGTAGCATAGACACGCCCAAGAGTAGTCGGCGGCTTGTTGTAGTTTCCAAG
Organism: Chrysanthemum makinoi; assembly: GCA_910596185.1. Lineage (NCBI taxonomy): Eukaryota > Viridiplantae > Streptophyta > Magnoliopsida > Asterales > Asteraceae > Chrysanthemum > Chrysanthemum makinoi. The sequence continues at coordinate 217,752,007 of OU343220.1, forward strand.
AATCACCGGGTTCTTCTTAGGACAATCTTTAATCTTGTGAGCAGTGGAGCCACAAGCAAAACAACCACCGTGGCCTTGAAACACCGCCGATGAGCCTTTCCACAAGTAGTACAAATAGGTGGGGAGGCAAAACTCACTGTCCTCTGTTGACTAGAAGATCCTGAAGCACGACCCTCGATTTGATCCTCGAAATTTGACCATCCTTGTTGTAACTGTTGTTACTTTGGTTCTCGATGATCACTTCCATTCTTACCAAAGATTTCTATTATCTTGACCCCTCGTCTCGACGCCCAAAGGTCAACATTCCTTCCCTGACCGACCACCGATCATAACTCCTATCCACTTGACTCCTCGAATCATAACTCCTACCGTGAGTTTCCTTATAGTCATTGCCTTGAGTCCTACCTTGAATCCGATCACCATCGCGACACGCTTTGTTGGAACCCGAAACCTCATGAAAGATCTCAATGTTACGAGCTGGTCATTGCAGCCACACATTCTCATACTCATTAAGGCCGGTCCAACACCCACTTCTTCAATCCCCACTTGAAGTGCTTAGCCTGACGCCTACCATCTCCAAAGAATCGCCCCACAAAACTCACCACTCATAAACCTACTATGTACTCATTGGAATTCTTAACAAACCGGTAGATTGCCGATAATCCTCTCATACCTTTGCCACAAAGATCGTGGAAGTAACGTTATAGAAGATAGTCCAAACTCACCAGTGTACAAAAGAAAAAGCATCTCCTCCTCATGCTTGTTTGAGTGCCTTCCACCAATTTAAAGCATCACCTTCCAATTTGAATGCAGCCAAACGAGTCTTAAACTCTCGCTCCACAACCCAAGATTTCAAACAAATTTCAATATGAGTGATCCAAATTTCGCCTCAAGTGAGTAGCAAAGAAGCAGCAAACGAAAGAGGCTTGAGCTTACCAAACGCCGAGCCAAGTGTGAATACCGACGGTTGATTTCTCCACCATACCCGAAGCACCATTCCGATTACGAATGTTGCCGACAATTGCCCATCATCTCGTGTAGTAAGACCGGGAAAAGAGAGTTGAGAGCATTAGCAATCGCAGTATCCATGTTAGTAGCATCATCGCTCCATCCACGCCACCGGTAACGAAGTTTGAACCATCTCGAACGATATTCAAACGATTAGCAAAATGAACAATGGTGAGATACTTAAATGGAAGTTCGCAGAGGGAAACCTAAAGTCTACCCAAATCACAAAGTCAAATCCTAAGCTCTAAGGTCTCAAAACCTAGGCTCCATATGTCACGTGTCCCGACTACAAGTCAGAACCTGGGCTCGATGCCATAAATTGTAACGCCTCGACCCAATAAGGTAAAGGAATCACAACTAATGGTGTCATATCAAAGCAAACATAAATATCCAAAAGAAATCTCAACATAATATTGAAATAATCCAAGTCAAAATGACTTCAATACATAGGTCCCAAATGAAAATAAACTCCAAATAAAACGTCTAAAATAAAGTCTAATTGGCATCATAAGATCAAAGCTAAAAATCTCTAAGGTAAGTCCACACAAAGACTTATCCCAAAGCAATACTCAGCCCAATGCTTAGATACCCACAAGGAAAAGAAAAGTGCGGCCGAGCTTCAAAAGCCCAAAGGAACAGATATACAAGCAAAACTAATAATTTAAACGAGAAATCAATACGTAAATAAAGTGAAAGAAAGATAGTGAAATCATAATCATTTCAAAAGATAAATCAAAATAATAGAATAAGTTTTATAGCTAACTACCTCGAGCCCAAATACATATGCCATATCATAAACATAATCATATTCACATAAGGCAACATTTGTGGGAGACCTACAGAGTTATGAAGGACGCGATGCACGCAAAGATCAATCATCGATAACATATAGCATATAACATATATATATATAACATATAACGTATCTAGGATGCACCCATTCGCCCCACAAACATACATTGATAATATAATATAACTTGAGCTCATAACAACAAATAGATAAGTGGACGTGGCAAAACTTCACTCTATCGCCTCTAGAGTCATGTCAAGTGCATTATATCGACACTTTTACATGGAACCCCATGACTAGTTAATAATTGGCTCGGGTGTCAAACTATCTTAGGTCAAATAGAATGTCATAGCCGCATATAGATCATATTTTATCAAATGTTTAATCATGTTTTCAAAACCAAAGTCTTCATATCATATAGTTCAAAATCAATGTTTTATGATTCAAAAATCAAAGTTCATAAGCAATACCAAAATAGACACATTAGGGTTCATAGCTAAGGCTTAGGAAATCCTAATGTAAAAGCTAACGAAAAGAAAACATCATAAGAAACCTTATTGAAAAGGTCAATATCTGACCTTTATTCCAAAGCAAATGATCAAAAGAAGAATCAGGAAAGCAAAGGATTACCTTCTTTCACGTAACCTATACACATTAACGTCGCATATGTTATTTATGATTCCATAATCAGTTTAAATGATCTTTAATATTTGGCTTCATACTTAGTATGTTTAATGATCTTAATACTTTATGGTTTTATAATTAAATGAGACTTAAGTGTTTTATAATTAATATCGTAGATTAGGTTTCATTATGTCATTAATTAAAGTTTAGGTTAAATGAAAAATAGTTTAAACGCCATAACCCACACATAAAATAAACTAATTAACATACACTTAGTTTCTAACCCTAATCGACTCATTTATGTTCTAAGGTTTTCCTTCTTTAATATCTCATTAATATGCATTTACTTACATGTTACGCCTTAATGACTCAAGCTTAACCTAACACGTAATGAAAACAATCTTTCATTTTATGTTTCACCATGCACGCTATGATTTTATGTGACATACAAGTTACTAATACTGGATTAATTAAATGTTTACACATTTACAAGTTTACTTGACTTATAATTACGCACACATATGAGACACCATTCACAAACCATTAGGGTTTGGCATACCTTATTCGATTCACATATCAAACTAGGGTTTATGTTTACATGACCTTTACTGCTTAATATACTTTAAAACTCATATGTGGTTCTTTCAACTTAGGGTTTCCATTAATAAGTTATTACAAGTCTTAACTCATCTATGTACTTTACTATTCAAGTAATCATGTTTTATACCTTAGTCAATGATATGCATGGTTTGGTTCTAATTACATAGGGTTCGGTCCTTATTAACTCGACATATACATAACCCGATTCAATAATACATATTACGTACATAGCTCTTAAATACTTGTAAGGTTTAATCATTAGGGTTTTCCTTGTTTTGATTCCATTCGGCTCGTCACAAAAACAAAACAACAAACTCGACTAAAACAAAACATATTACAATATATTAACGCAAGGTACATCAAAGGAAGACGAGAATAGGTTATACCTTGACTTGGTTGAGCAAAAAATCTATTGACCTAGGTGTTTGATATTCTCGCCTAAGCAAGAGAGAAAGAAAAGAGGCAACAACAAAACTAGTGTTTCACTTTTGTGATTATGTGTTGTATATATAGTAGTTGTATTTGATTTAGGCTTAAGGAGGGATTGGGCGGTTGGCCCAACCCATCACAACCCAAACGACACCTTATGGGCTTCGCCTATGGTCCATCGAAACAAACAAACACGATCCAAGTTATTTATTAAAACGTAAATCTTCGCCGTACTCAAAATCGATTACGAATATATTCTAAGTTTTATTTATTCGCAAGTTAAGTATTTAAATTTCGTTAAATGATATAAATGTATTTTACGTATTTTATAAATTTCGATTCCAAGGATATTTTTAGTCTTTAATCCGTTTTAGATTTTCCGGTTTTACAAAAACAATTCAAGTTAGTGGAAGTCCCACTGCTAGCTTAATTTAGTTAGTTAGCTTAATTTGTCTCTATTGTTTGTTTAATTTGTCCTTATTGATCTTAGCGAGTGAATTTAGCAACTTGGATACTTAGCGAAGTTGCTCTTAGCCTAATTTGCCTCGCTTAGCTTACTTGGTGCTTTAGCTAATTGCGGTTCAAATGTAATTTTGTGCTTAGCTTACTTGATTCACATCTACTTGAGGTTTAGCGAAGTTGCTACTTAGCAATTTGGTTTTTAGCTTAATTTAGTTCATGATTTTTAGCTTAATTTGGTTGAACTTTTGTTTCTAATACGGTTTTCTCTTGATTTAGTAAAAATCCAAGTTGAAAGAATCTATTTCCTGTTTAATCATAAGTTATAAATCCCGTGAAATTGTGAAAACATGTCTACCAACGTATCTACAATCATCTCCATCGTTGATGAAAGATGTTCAAGCGTACCGTTCGTGATATCGCCCACCCATGCTTGACGTAACCGACACGACTCTTGGGCTCAACGAATCGACAATCACCTTGGAAAAGAAAATGGGGCCAACATTCTCAAATCAATTGATGAAGGACCTTATCAGATTGAGACTACAAGCATTACAATTGATACTACCAGATGGAACCATGATCTTTGGATGGATTGACCAAAGACGATGATGAGCCTCAAGATGTTTAGAAGAAGAGATTTGATGACATGTGGCTTCAAACATTATAGTTCGGGTCTTCAAAAGACATCTATAAGCTTATCAATCACAACACTAAAGCCAAGGTCAGTTTTGGGATAATGTCAAATGCTTCTCACATGTTCTCATTAACCAAGGAAGACAGAGAATCACAAATGTATGATGAATTTGAGCACTTTAAGATGAAACCGTAAGAGAGTATCTATGAATATTACGAGATTCACACAAGCTTGTGAATGATATGAGGAATATCGAATGACTATGCCAAATATTCAAATTAACTCAAAGTTTGTGAACAACATGAATCCCGAATGGCACACAAGTTTGTCACCTCTCAGAAGCTAACCAAAGGATTGAAGAACACAAACTATGAGCAACTATATGCCTTCCTTCTTCAGAATAAGAGACATGCTATGTTTGAGAAAAGGATTCTTGAACACCAAATCAACCGTGGAGAAACAAGTTCCTCAAATGACTCAACAGCCTTTTACACAAATATTGGAATTACCACCAAAGCTTCTCAAGTCATACCCATGGGTAATGGTAATTACAAACTCATCCCCGATCCAAAGATATGCTTCCTCCTGACTAAAAACACATTAATGGAAAAATCATCAATCAACTGTCTCTCATGGTCAGACAAAACATGAACTCTCTTCCACACACCAACAATAACCTCGAACAAGCATCCAATCCACACAATCGCAAATCACATGTAGATGGAAGGTTATGTGCAAACGCCTTCAAGAAAGGTAGTATGAATGGGGAAGAGGAGGAGTTGGTAGAGGATATGTGGTAAATCAGAATAGGGAAGGAATGGAAATCAAGGACAAGCAAAGCCGATCAAGTGCAAAACTATGGTGGTGATGACATGGCAGCGAAACCGTGACTTCCATAAAACGCCACAAAATGCAGAGTAATTTTAGAGATAAGATGTTACTTGTGCAAGCTCGGACAATGGAGCTGTTGATGAAGAGGAGTTGTTGTTTCTTGTTGAGGGCAATGCCAAGACATATGATGCAGATGTGGATGAGCAGCCAATTCAGGAGATAGGTCATAATCATCAGAATGCCTTTCAAGTCGCCGACTGTGATGCATACGACTCTGACATCGATGATGAACCTAATGCCTCGCATACAATTTTCATGGTTAGCATTTCTCCAATGGTCTCCAAAGGTCTCCTCACCACAAAGCAGCTATTCCATCCAAAGAAACAATCATCTCGAGGTATTAAAACTATATGATGATGTTGATCGCAAAAGATACATGATAAAGTTCAATCAGAGGAAACTAGTGACTCAGATATTGCTAATATGGGCAATGATAATATTGTCCCATATGATCAATATGTGACCCAATGAGAGCAAGCGATTGAACCAAGTGATGTATCTAATGCACAATGATGACTATATTTTGATGATTACACTAGTGTTCCTAATGATTCCGCCATCTCTAAAACTTAATGCCTATAAAGAACAAGTTGCCATTTATGAACAACGTGCAGTTTGAAGTTAACTACCCGTGAGGTGAGAATGGATGACCAAATGCTACAATTATTAGAAAAAGTAATTTTAGAAGAAATACTTAAACAAGAGTTAAATTCCTTAAAGGAAAGCTTAACAAACGGCTAAGCAAAAACAAGAACTTCAAGAAAATGTTAAGTTTCAACAGAATTTAATGCCAAGAAATCAAAACTCTTAAATGAATTTTCCAACCTAAAAACTTTGAAAAACAAACTTGAAAACAAATTGTACGTACAAGGAAACACCATTCAGATTGCTCACATGATCACTAAGCATAGAGTTCTAAGTGATAAACATAGTGTTGCATTAGTTGATGAACCAAACCCTAAGGCATGTAAAAAGCTAGAAAAGCTCGAAGGTAATCTATGACGGCAATGAAATCCTTAAGCCTAGACAGAAACCTAGTTGCGCTGAGAATACTGAGGAAGATAAACAATTAGAATAATTAACTAGAAAGAAATTGATGAAAACTTAAGAGCCCTTTATGCATAGAAAAGAAAATCAGCTATAAAACACCCAACTATGCTAAGGATAATATGGATTGCCTTTAACAAGTTTAAACCTCAAACACAATTTAACCCTCAACAAGTGTTTTTGAAAAAGGATATGGACATGAAAAAAGCCGATGAGTTTGTTAAAGAATCCCCATGTAGGAGAATGCTTCCTGCCAATCGCTATCCCCTAATACCCCAATGCATTTAGTTCCTAGATCTATTCCCACTAAGAGCAAGACCTTAATCAGTAAATATGTAATTTTTCAATTATTTGTTGATTTTGAGAAAACTTGTAAGAAAAGGATCACACCCACTAGATAACTGAAGGGAAAGGGTTTTGAGCAAACTAAAGAATGATATTTAATGAGGTCATGCCTTTCTTTAAACAATTAAAAGATCAATTTGAGAGTCTTTAAAAAAGGGATGGATTCAGATATTAAAGAAATGGAAAAGGAATTTGATGCAATGATAGTTGAGGTTAGTGACCATGAGCGAGAATTAAAATATAATGAGATTGAGAGGAAGAACTTGCATACCTTGAAATGAGAATCTTATTTCTGAATGTATTACTCAAGATGTGTTTTACAATGCTACTAATTGTTCCATTAATGCTTCTCAATTTCATGAATTATCTCGCTGCTTGAAAGTCTCCCATGATCGTGTCATTGAGCTTGAAAACTAACTCTAAATCAGCATGATAAAATTGAATGTGATGATCATGATAATCTGGTGAAACATTTTTCTAAATTGGAAGTTGAGCATCTTGATTTGCAATTAAAATATCAACATCTAAAAGAAAATGTTAAAACCTCAAATGTCTAGACATCCTGATGCCCTCGAATTTGATGCATTTTTGAAATTAGCAAACGGATGAACAGATTTCAACTCATTGTAACACGATCAGAAAATTGAGAACCCAAATTGCACAATTAAAGGGTGAAAAGAACAATGTGACAGGCTCCCAAATGCCTCCTCCTTAGATTCTCAATTCTCAACTTTTCATCTTCAAAACCTTGTTAATGTTTTACAAAAGGAAAATGAGAGTTTTCTAGAAGAAAATGAAAAGGTTAAACAATACTTTAAAGACTTATATGATTCAATGAAAGTCACTCGTGACAAGAACAACGAAAAAATAACATCTTTACCAAAGGAAATTAAGAATCAAGAAGTGAAAAAGGAAAAATGCCACTTGTCTTAATGAGAATGTTGCATCAAAGTCATCTCTGATCGCAAATATACTGTGGATCTAAGTAAATATATTCCTCATCTTAGGAATAATGAACTTGCATTTCATAATTATCTTGCTCACCTTAAGGATAGTCTAGAATGTCTTCGTAGAGATTGTAGAAGAGACTTCATAAATAAACCACTTGATAGTGAAATTAGGTTTGCTTGCATCGAGCCAAACGATCTCAAGAGATGTTAGAATGTTTAATAGCAACATGTCCTAAATCCTTAAAAGTAAAGATAAAGCCTGTGATGCCTTGTTCTATGCCTAGTGCTAAGTATACAAACCATTCAATGCCCAAGATTAAGAAAGGAATTTCAATGTGTCTTCAAAAGTAGTTCTGATCCCTAAGACTTCTAGTTCTGGAATGCAAAAGTAGCAAAACCAACTAATGTTCCAATTCCCCACAGAGTAAGAAGTGACACCAAAGCAAGCAAGTCAAAGCCTCAAGGCAACACAAAGAATGATAGGACCTGCATGCTAGAATGTTCGAAGAGAGTGAAGATCACCTTAGGGAGAATTTGAATAAAACGAATCGTGTTGATTCTAATGTTAGCTCTAAGCATACTATAATTAATGCGAATTATGCTACTTTTGGCAACACATGTAATGATGATTATGGTTTCGTTACTAATCTTGAATGTGGTGTGAATGATTTGATTAATGCTTTTTAAATGCCCGTTAAAACTTGTAATGTTAAAATCGCTATGAAGGCTAAAAGGCAAAGGCGAAAGAAAGTTAGAAAACAGTGGAAACCCACAAGAAGGAAATTTAGTAATATAGGTTATCAATGGATACCTTTTGGCCGTAAGATTAATGAGCTTTGCCCTAAAGTTGCTAAATCAATGCCCACTAGAAAATGGATGCCTACGGTAAAACTATTTCCTAAAAGTGAACATACTTTGAATAGATCAAATACGACACTAGCATCAAAGATCTATTTCTGATATTCCATTGTTTCTACTTATGATGTGGGTGTTCCAATCACTGTACTAACCAAATGGAACCCATTCTTGCATGGGGATCCCAATTATCCAGTTATCCATTCTTGTCTGTGTTCAACTGCAGATCGCTCAAATCGCTTTGTGGTACTGGACTCGTGCCGTTCCAAGCATAGGACCGAGACCGTCGCTGCCTGAACTTCGTGACTAAATTCATCGGACTGTTAGATTCGAAACGCATCATTTATTATGGGTTATGGAGACTATGTTGTTGGTAAAAGTGTAATCTCCATGGTATATTATGTTGAAGGTCTTGGTCATAACTTGTTTTCTGTTGGTCAATTCTGTGATTCCATCTAGTGGTGGCTTTTAGAAAACATACTTGTTTCGTTAGAGAACTTGATGGTGTGGAATTGTTAAGAGGAACTCGTGGTTCAAATCTATACACCATCTCTATCGAAGACATGATGAAGTCTTCACCAATCTGCTTGTTGTCAAAGGCTTCTAAAACAAAGTCATGGTTATGGCATCGTCGTCTCAATCACTTGAACTTCGGCACCATTAATAAACTTTCCGTAAAGGATCTTGTCGAGGTTTACCCATTAAAGTATGAAAAGATCATCTTTGTTCACCATAATTGAAAAGCATGAAATATGCCCACAAACTAAAACCCACAAACTCAAGAATGGAAGTTCTTCATACCTTCATATGGATTTGTGACCAATGAGAGTAAACGATAAATGGGAAGAAATACATTCTAGTCGTTGATGACTACTCTATTTACTGGGTAAAGTTTTTAGGACAAAGGATAAACTCCGTGATGTCATCATCAAACTTATCAAACAGCTGCGTTCGACTCAACAATATCATAGAATTGTTCGAAGCACAATGGCACATAGTTTGTTAACAAAGACTTAATTCAGCTTTTATGAAAGTGTTGGAATCACCATCAAATAGTGTTCCACGAACTCCTCAACGAACGGTGTAGTTGAAAGACTAAATCGAACTCTTGTGCCGCAAGAAAATGCTTATTTATTCAAAGGTTCCAATGTTTCTCCGGTGAAGCCATTGCCACTGCCTGCTACACCCAAAATCGTTCACTCATACACACATCTCATGGAAAAACTCCATATGAACTTGTCCATAAATGAAAACCTGATCTTTCCTACCTTCGTGTGTTTGGTGCATTGTGCTATCCAACTAATGATGGTCAAGACTTAGGTAAATTAAGAGCTAATGACATTGGAGTTTTTATAGGTTATGCATCAAAAAGAAGGGTTATGAATCTACAACAAAGAACCGAAATATCATGGAAACAATTCACGTTACGCTCGATGAGTGACCGTCAAATGGCTCCAGACAACCAGCCGACCAAGATTTCAACCTTCATCATGTAGTCCTATCAGTTCTTTCTTGTTTCTAATCCTCACCAAAGAATCCTTATGTACCTCCAACAGAAGATGATTTGAAGAAATTGTTTGATCCAATGTTTGATGAACACTATGAGCCAAGTGCTAATGATCTGTCAATTCCGTCAACGAGGTCTTATCCCCGCAATGAAGTTAACCCTCAGTTTCAATGTCATTAAGTCAAGAAGCGCCTCGTTGATCACTGTCTCATCAACAAATCATCAATCATCGAATGTACATCATGGAATTGTTTCGTACCAATGATGGAGATAATCCTTTGCTCCACTAAGATGCCCATTTGAAAACATATTTGCTCCTCGAATCATCATCGAACCATCTTTATCAGAGATATCAACTCGCTACTGTTCCTCAACAACAACCACATGAACCCCTTAGAAAATGGACACATGATCATCCATTGGACAACATCATTGGAAACCCTTCTCGTCAAGATCCACGGAAACAACTTGCAACCGATGCCTTATGGTGCTTCTTCAACTCACAGTATCTCAAAGATCGAACCAAAAGATTAAACCGCTATGAATGAAGACAGTTGGTTCAATGCCATGCAAGAAGAAATTCATGAGTTTGATCGACTAGATGTATGGGAATTAGTACCGCTCCGACTATGCTATGATCATTGCTCTTAAATGGATCTTCAAAGTAAAACTTGATGAGCATGGTGATGTATTAAAGAACAAGGCTCGATTGTTGCAAAAGGATACCGTCAAGAGGAGGGTATTGACTTTGAAGAATCATTTGCTCCAGCTTGCTCGACGAGGCAATCCGAATCTTCTTGGCTAATGCTGCAAGTAAGAACATGGTAGTCATCGGATGTAAAGACGGCTTTTCTTACTGGAAATCTGAAAGAAGTCATATACGTCAGCCAACCTAAAGGCTTTGTGAATCCAGAGCATCCTACTCACGTCTATCATTTAAAGAAAGCTCTTTACGGTTTGAAGCAAGCTCCAAAGGCATGGTATGATACACTATCAAAGTTTCTCTTCAATGATTTAGCAAAGGAGCAGTTGATCCAACATTGTTCACGAGAAAGTCAGGCAAACATTTAATTCACGTTCAAATTTATGTTGATGATATTATTTTTGCCTCGACTAACCCCAATGAATGTGACCGTTTTTCAAATGAAATGGGTTCCAAATTTCAAATGTCAATGATGGGACAAATGTCATTTTTCGTAGGATTACAAATTTCACAAAGTCCCGGAGGCATTTTATAAATCAATCTAAATATGCAATTGAGATTTTAAAGAAATTTGGATTTGATTTCTGTGATAGAGCGCACTAAACTATATGAGGACCACTCAGGGATCATGGTAGACCAAACGAAATATCGTAGTATGATTGGATCCCCTGATATTTCACGTACAAGTGTACCTACATCTATTTGTCAGTTTGCATGTGTGCTAGATATCGCAAAGCCTACCAAAAGCACCTTGAAGCGGTTAAACGGTCTTTGGTATCTTCAAGGAACCATCAATATGGGACTT